>CM076577.1:740459993-740903791 GCA_034641835.2 Pinus albicaulis
TTGATAAGTGAGATCGACCAATACATTGAATGCATCCTACCTCAAGGTTTTGTTTTGAAAGTTCATTATGCAAGCAGTAAAGGCATTTGATCTCTTAGATCAAATTATGGTTAATTCATTGATCACATCTGTAACAAGAACCCTCAGCTATTAAGGATAATGTCAACATCCTAGCTCATATCATCACCAACAGGCAGGAAAGGTGTACCGCAGGAATAAAGGATATATTGGCTTCATCATAATTGAACAAATGCTAGACTGCAGATGAGTATTGTAGAAGAAGACATATTCCATCTACAATATTCCTCAACAGAAATGTATTGGCACACTACATCAGAAAGAGACTGTATGTTTATTCAAGTTCAATATTCTCAAAAGTGTTCTCTCAACAAATATTGTACACCAGTATAGAGCAGCATGGTACAAAGTCAGAAGAAGAATGCCTAAACACATCTCAGAGAGAGAAAATGAAAAGATATAATCTACACTAAGAAATGTGCAACCCTTTGCCATTGATGTCAAAGGGGGAGGAAAAGCAGGTAATAGAAGAAAGGGTCTTCTAAAAGAAGCTAGACAGAGGAAGACTGGGAGGAAGAATTGGATTATTGGTGGATGTGTTGCCATCAATGCCAAAGGGGGAGACTGTTGGAAATGTTGTCATTGATGGCAAAGGAGATGGCAAAGGAAGAACACCTGAGGCAGCAACAAGGCAAAGGAGATGGCAAAGGAAGAACACCCGAGGCAGCAACAAGACAAAGAGAGCAGCATAGCAGCAAGATGTAGAGAGGGTCAAGCAGCAGAGACAGGGTCATTTAAAGAAGCAGAGGCAGCAAAAGGAGAAGTAAGGAGTAGCATCAGTCTAGGAGCAGATGAAACAAAGAGAGCATAAGACAAGTAGAGCATAGAAGAAACAAAGGCAGCAGGAGTCAGATGAGGTGCTGCAAAGTAGTGAGGACAATAGAAGAGGGCCATTTAATAGCTGAGGAATGAGACAGAGTGATGAGGAACAATTATTCAAGTGGGAAGATTGTGTAGACAATCTAGTAGAAGCTAATTTGTGTTTTTTTCACAATTATTCAATTGAAGGCATAGAAGATCAGAGCCTCATAGGATTTGCTACAAGTATAACAGGTGGAGTGGATTCTATAGATGCAACAGAGGAAGGAGCACAAAGAAACTAAGACAGCAGATATAGCAGAAAGGAAGAGACAAAGAAGTAACAGAGGCAGCAAAGGAGGCAGCACTCAGGAAAAGAAGGCAGCGCTGAATCACAGACAGGCAAAGGAGGCAGTGCTGAAACAAAGACAGAAAAAGGAAGCAGTGATTACAATGGAGGCAGCAAATGAAGGCAGATGAAGCGAATATAACAGAGGCAGAGTCGTTATCACTGCAGCAGAGGCAGAGGCAGAGGCAAAGCGACAGGAGCAGCAGAGACAGAGGCAGAGGTAGAGCTGTTATAATTCCGAGAATCGCCCAACCCGGAGGACAGATATAAAATTACGAGAATCGCCCAAGCCGGCAGATACAGTCGTATGTATAATTCCGAGAATCATTACCCGATGGGCGTTACATATAACATATAAACCATATTCCGGGAATCGCTTAACCCTTTGGAAAAGTATACATATATGTCTGTTATATTATGGAGTGCACAAAACGAAGTTTTAGATGGTGGGACCTCTCCCCAATCGCAATCGGAGATCGCAAGGGCAGCAGAACATTGCAATAGAAAGTTACGATTGCGATCGAAGGCTGGACCCGATCGAGTTATATACCACAGTTAATTGCTATTCGCATCCGAGTTCCCAATCGCATGTCTTTTGTAAAACGCTGCGATTGAAATGGCGGACCCGATCCTGTTATAAGCAGGAGTTAATAGATGCAAATCACATCCGTGTTCTGATCGCAATCGGAACTTTTCTATTATGCGCCCCGATTGCATTTGTTTGAAGTTCCGGACCCGATGGGTGTATAAACGGTGGTTAATACATATTTGAGTTACGGTCAAATCGCATCAGCACTGGTCAATCAGAACATATGTTAAAGACTTGCGATTGCGATGGAAGCCCGGACCCGATGGGCTTATAAATTATGACTAACAAATGTTTCAGTTCCATGGTCAATCGCATCGGAGGTAAAGTGGAGGGCGATTGTTTATATAAAATAATTGCTGTGAGATATATAAAACATGGTTGCGGTTGTATTAAAACATGTCGCGTGGTCTGTAGACCCACGGGCCTCAGCTTAACGGGAGGGCGATTCTCAATGTAATACAATTGTAATATATGTATGTTCCAGCCTGCGGAACTCGCCACATTAACAAGACACTTGCTGCGTGTAAAGGATTGAATTACAGTCAGCAGATTCATTTATACATAAAGCGCTGGTATAAAAATAAAATAAAAATGCAGTTCATAAATTCAGGAGTTACGCAGCATCCATAAACAGAAAGGCATATAGAGAAGAGAAAGGGACAAAGAGACAGTTAGAGAAAAGACAAATGCACAGCAAGCCAAGAGACAAAATGAGTAAGCTGGAGTTCACATTTTTAATTCGAATGTAAATATTTTAATTGTTTTTATTGTTTGTGATGCATTAGCAAGTCTCCGGAATAGAGCAAATATCCCACTATAATATTAAAATAAGCACCTACAGTTACATTTTTCTGAGTAAGCTGAAAAGAGATGAGAAGGCAGAAGGCAAAGAGACATAACTGTCCATTTCGAATTCCCAGTAGAATACAAATAGTCATGAAGCTATCTTGTATAAAAGGGGGTAATATCCAAGAGGAGAGATTGATGAAAACAGAATGAGAAGAGGAGAGAGTGTGCAGCAGAATTGAAGATAGTTGAAGAAAATAAGAAAGCTGCAAGCGATCAGAGAGTGTGAATATAGAGGATGTTGAGTATGAAGAATTGAGGAGAAAAAAAGAGAAGAAGGAAGGGCTGAGCAGATATGATGTAGGTCTGATATAAGAGTTGATGAACAGCAGAAGAGAAAGTACAGAACAGAGCTGATATCCAAGGTAAATCAGCAAGTGTTTTTCTTTTGAAAGAATAAGGAAGTTGGAGCTTCCCTATCAAGTTGTAGCTTGATAGATGTCATTTGTAGCTGACTGAGGTAGGAGCCTCCTATAGGTTGGTGCCTGCAGAAAATAGATGGGAGTTGGTGCTTCCACATCAAGTTGTAGCTTGATAAAATGTCAGTTGTAGCTGACTGAGGTTGGAGCCTCCTGTAGGTTGGTGCGTGCAGAAAATTGATGGGAGTTGGAGCTTCCTTGCAAGTTGTAGCCCAGGGAATTGAGATAGAGCCTGTAGGTTGGTGCACAGTAAGCTTGAGTGGTGAGGATTTGGAGCTTGCCTTTGCATCACAACAATAATAAGATGTGGTTTCTCTCCCTTTATGGGTTTCCACTTATATACGGTGTCTCATGCATGATGTTTATGTGTTGATCATGGTTTGTCTCATACGCAGCAATACTTCTTTGCTCTCATATTAAATGCTATTACATTAAAAAATCGTTTTTTATAGTAATGCTTGTTTCTCACAGATTCGTTGCTCACATATTAAGTTGACCATGAAATTAAGGTGTAAATAAGATTTAAAAGAAAAGTTTTAAAAGTCCATGTATGTGTTAAACTGATTCACCCCCCCCTCTCAGTTTAACTAAGGGTTCAACAATTGGTATCAGAGCAGTTCCTTTGGTGTAAGCTTAATAGCTTGAAGGAGATCTGGTTGAGTCATGGACTATCAAAATGTACCTGTGCTAAATACAACTAACTTTCCTGAATGGAGAGATAAGGTTAAGACAGGATTTATGGCTGATGATCCAGATGTATGGAAGCTTGTTTGTGATGGTTACTGCACAGACTCACCCACAATGAAAGAACAACAGAGGAATGCTAAGGCAAAATGTGTGATATATGACAATCTTCATAACAAGGACCTTGAGTTGATAATGGATTTAACCTCTGCAAAAGAAATCTGGGATAGACTGCACTTCATACATGGAGTAGACACTAAGGACTGCTCTGACAAGAAGGATAAGAGAATTAAGAAAAAGAGAAATTCATGTCAAAAAGAAGATTCTCAATCAAATGAAGTACCTGCTAGTGTGAATGGTAGTAAGAACCATGAAGAAATTGCAGCTGAAGAAAGGGCCAAACTTGACACTGCTTTGACTGAAATAGAAAGATTAAAGAATGAAAACAAAGACCTTAAGACAGTGATGCAAATATGTGATGATAGAGAATTTGAAGATAAAAAAGAAATTGTTGGCCTGAAGACACACCTTGAATAAGCAAGGAAGATAGAAGACACTCTGCTGCAACAAATGAGAAAGAAAAGTCAGGAATGTGAAAGATTGGAAGAAGAAGTGATGAGCCTAAGAAAGAACTTAGAAAAAGCCCAAAGAGAACTACTAATGAATTACACACTAATACAGAAAACTCTAGGCAGGCTGGACCAAATTTATCTATTTTCCAGAACCACTACTGAGAATTTGGGATAGGATGAAGGAAACTTCTTAATCAAAGTTGAAAGTCCTTAAAGAAAATCATTTTGTAAAAGGAATATAAGGCAGCATTTCAGTAAATTCTCAGGCAAAATGGCAGTGCAGTTGCTGAAACAACACTAATCAAAACAACACTTGCCAGAAAAGGCGAATGAGGGATGACTCATCAGCAAAATCACTTGTGTCCCTAAGGATGGGTCAGCCAAGTGGAAGATCTCAGAGTTCTCCCTCCACCAAAATGCTGTATCTTCCCTTGTCATGGCTTGGACATAATGCAGCATATTGTAGGAGAATAAAACCATCAGTCCAACTGACAGGATCGTGAGAAGGCCTCAGGCAGCAAAGGGAAAGACAATCTTCCTTGGAACACACAATCATTCATGGCTCTTCCTTTACTTACATGACAGACTGGTTAAATATCATGATTCTGCAAATTATGTTCAAAGAGATGAAATATTCACATCAGCTCGTGCACACATGTTGGTAAGATCACCATCACTTACCTGACACGTGCAGAAACTAAAGAGCATGTCCCATACCCACCATTAAAAGACTCTGGCGTTGTGGGATCAGCAAATCAGAACTATTGTAATTTAAGTGGGAATGATGAGACTGGTAGGTTGGAAGGAAGAGAAGGGGAATGCTATCTCACTGTATGACAGTCAGCATGATCTGGGGAGACACTCTCAGGCTAAAGAAATACAACAGTTATAATTATATGACAGCATCAGGGGAGATGATTCTCACTATGATTTCTAAAAATGAAAATCCAAAACCTCCCTTGAGATGATAGCAACTATGAGATCAGGTAAGGGAAAGGAGTTCTGCTGTGAGATCTATGGAGGGAAGGAACCATTTAGAACTCCTGATAATAAATAAAATTATTTGGGGGAAGGAGAACAAGGCGACAATGCTGTTATTGGATAAATCATATGTAATTTGTGGGGTGAATGAATAGTCTATATGATAGGTAAATTAATGTGAGTATAAGTCAGGAAATGATTATGTAGCAAATTGTAGTGTGGGAACATATAGCATGGTTTATGTGTTCACAATTATAGAAGACTAATGAACCACTTAGTCTCACATGAATGAATATGCATGTGTACTGGAAAGCAGGAAAATTGAAGAATAGGTTATTCATGACTTAGAGTATAATCTTGGATTATGAATGAATAATGAACAGTGTCCGTTGGTGAGTGGCACTGGGCTTTGAATAGAGACTAAAATACTATGAAATTGAACTTGACAGTATCAATAAAATCACTGTATATTGAAAGAAATGTTTGAGTAAATATGGAATATGGGGCCTTATAAAGGTAAAAGATTTAAGCAGGTAATTGGTGAAACCATGTCAGTGTAAATATCAATAATTGACAGAAACCATTATTGAAGAAGCAGTTGAGATAATTATGTACTATTAGCAAACTACTTTAATAAAAGACAGGAAACCTTGATGAAACATGGCAAAGCAAAATACTTATGTTCCGGGATTATTACTGGACACACAGTGGAAGTGACAGTATCTGAAGACATGATTTTCAGTTATTATTGCATGGCATGATGAAGCATTGACTCCATAAGACTGGCACAATTCATGATTATCATTGCAGGATACCGTGGGAATTTCATGAGACCCGTTAATTTAAAAGGGGTATGGGTAAACTATTAATTAATTCATGAGATTTAATAAAGACATGTGGAGAGGTAGAGGAAATAGATATAGGTAGACAGTCAGAAAATCTTATTATGATTTATTTTTAAAACAGATATTATTAGCATTGACGTAGGAACTATATGGCAGATATATTCAATTCTAGAGGTTTATTATAGAATAGTTGGGGTATTAAAAAAGGCATCAAGAAACCATGATAACAGTTGGTGGCATAAGCGAATATATAAGCGATGGTCTGGAAGTACATCATGAAAATAAAAATATGATAATTATAAATGAGATAATAGAATAAATATGATTAATGATACAGATGATTAATTATATTAGTGATTATTGAGTATAGAATGATGGAAATATAATATGTTGAAACTAACAGTTCTCACAGACTAAAAATAAAATCCCTACACATGGTTTATAAATTATTACTCGTTAGTATAAATACAGACAATATATATAATAGAATATCCATTCAGGGGAAATCAACAACTAAGTAAAGACTCAACAGATCCCTAAGATCCAAAAATATTATAGCTAAATGTACCATCAAATAAATATTGACGTTATACGATTCTTCATTCGATTGAGAAGGTCGATAGCGAGCTAAAGAGATCGATATTATGTTTACTTGAATCAAAGTATCGAAGAATAAAGGACTAGTAGTGATTACCATCTGAAGCCCAAAATTTTTAAAATCATCTAAATCTACTTCGCTCAAAGTTACGGTAATCCACCTTTAAAGAGATTGATGTTGACATATATACCCCTTATGTCATAAAGAAAAGTGCATGGTTGATAAGTGAGATGAAATGACCCATGTTGAATGCATCCTACCTCAAGGATTTGTTTGAAAGTTCATTATGCAAACGGTAAAGGCATTTGATCTCTTAGATCGAATTAAGTTAATTCATTGATCACATGTTTGTAAAACCTTCGGCTATTAAGGATAATGTCAACATCCTAGCTCATATCATCACCAACGGGCGAGGAAAAGGTGTCTGGCGAGGTAAAGGATATATTGGCTTCATCATAATTGAACAAATGTAAGGCTGAGATGAGTATTGTGAAAGACATATTCCATCTACAATATTCCTCAACGAGAAATGTATGCCAGCACTACATCGAAGAAAGAAGGCTTGTATGTTTATTCAAGTTCAATATTCTCAAAAGTGTTCTCTCAACAAATATTGTACACCGGTATGAAGCGGCATGGTACAAAGTCGGAAGAAGAATGCCTAAACACATCTCGGAAGAAGAAAATGAAAGAATAGAATCTGTAAGAAATGTGCAACCTTTGCAATTGATGTCAAGGGGAGGAAAAGCGAGGTAATAGAAAAGGGTCTTCTAAAGAAGCTAGAAAAGAGAAAGACTTGGAGGAAGGTGGATTATTGGTGGATGTGTTGCCATCAATGCCAAAGGGGAAATACATTGGAAATGTTGTCATTGATGGCAAAGGAGATGGCAAAGGAAGAACACAGGCGACAACAAGGCAAAGGAGATGGCAAAGGAAGAACACTGAAGACGGCCGACAAGACAAAGAGAGCGGCACTAGCGGCCAGATGTAGAGAGGGTCAAGCGGCTGACAGAGTGTCATTTAAAGAAGCGAGAGGCGACAAAAGGAGAATTAAAGGTAGCATCGGTCTAGGAGCGAGATGAAACAAGAGAGCATAAGACAAGTAGAGCATAGAAGAAACAAAGACGCGAGGAGTCGAGATGAGGGTCTTTCTTAGTAGTGAGGACGATGAGGGCCATTTGTGGGCGAGAAATGAAGACGAGGTGATGAGGAACAATTATTCAAGTGGGAAGATTGTGTAGACAATCTAGTAGAAGCTAATTTGTGTTTCACAATCGTATTCAGTTGAAGGCATAGAAGATCGGGCCTCATAAGTTGCTACAAGTATAACGGGTGGAGTGGATTCTATAGATGCAACGGAGGAAGGAGCACAAGGAAGCCCCAAGACGGCGGATAGCGAGAAGGAAGAGACAAAGAAGTGACGGGCGACAAAGGAGGCGACACTCGACGAAAGGCGGCCCGAATCACGGAACGGACGAAAGGAGCGGCGCTGAAGCAAAGGCAGAAAAAGGAAGCGGTGAACGATGGAGAGAGCGACAAATGAGGGTAGAGGGAAGCGAATATAACGGAGAGCGGTCGTTGTAGTGAGCGAGAGGCGGGCGGTAGCGACGGGGAGCGATGGGGAACGAGAGGCGAGGAGGTGGAGGTACCGGTATAGTTCGAGAATCACCCAGCAGGAAGGCAGAGATATAAAATTTGAGGAATGGCAACTTGGGAGGATAGATATAAGGAAGATTAGAATGCATCCCCGGCCAGCGAGATACGGTCGTGTATGGTCGAAGGAATCATTGCCGGAGTGGGCGTTACATATATTTCTCTCAAAGCATATTAGGGAATGGTAACCTTTGGCAAAGTATACATATACTTTTTTATGGAGCGCATAAAAACGAAGTTTTAGATGGTGGGACCTCTCCCCCGATCGCAATCGGAGATCGCAAGGGCGACGGGGAGCCTTGTCGCAACGAAGTTGCGATTGCGATTGAAATGCGGACTGGGTAGGTTATATACCATAGTTAATTGCTAATCGCCTCCAAGGTTCCAATCGCATGTCTTTTGTAAAATGCTACGTTGAAATGAGACCCGATCACGGTATAAACGGGGGTTAAGAGATGCGGAGTCACATAGTGTTCGGTGTCAATCGAGAACTTTTGTGTGTAATACTTGGGTGCATTTGTTTGAAGTTAGGACCGATGGGTGTATAAACGGTGGTTAATACATATTTGAGTTACGGGTCAAGCCCGCATAAGCCTTTGGTCAATCGGAACATATCTTAAAGACTTACAGGTCGTTGTCGGAAGCACGGACTTTGATGGGCTTATAAATTATGACTAACAAATGTTTAGGTTCCATGGTCAATCACATCGGAGGTAAAGTGGAGCGATGGTTTATATAAAGTAATTAACATTGAATATATAAAACATGGTTGCGGTTGTATTAAAAACACGCGCATGGTGCGCGGAGCCACGAGCCTCGGCTTAACGGAGCGATTATTAATGTAATACAATTGTAATATGTATGTTAGGCACAACGGGAACTCGCCACATCAACGAAGACACTTCTTTGCGTATAAAGAGATTGAATTACGATCAATGAGATTATTTTATATATGTGCCAGTATAAAACTAAAAAATAAAATGTGGTTCATAGAATTAGGGAGTTACGCGAGCGGCCATAAACGAGAAGGCATACGAGAGAAAGAGAAAGGGACAAAGGAACGGTTTAGAGAAAAGACAAATGTGTCACAGAAGCAACCGAGAGACAAAATGGTGAAAATTTGAGTTCAAATTGTAATTCGAATGTAAATGTTTTAATTGTTTTTATTGTTTTGTGAGGCATTGTGAAGTCTCGGAAGAGAAAATATCCTTTAATATTAAATAAGCACCTACGATTCATAACTACCGAGTAGTGAAAAGAGATGAGAAAGCTGACAAAGAGACATGACCCCATCCATTTCGAATTCCCGATGAGACACAAATAGTCATGAAGCTATCTTGTATAAAAGGGGTAATATCCAAGGAGAGTTTGATGAAAATAGAATGAGAAGAGGAGAGAGTGTGCAACGAATTGAAGATAGTTGAAGAAAATAAGAAAATTTTAACGAAGAATGTGAATAAGGAGGAGGTGACGAAGAAGAAGGGCTCGGCAAAGATGATGCGAGGGTACGATATACGAGTTGATGAACAGCGAGAAGAAGGTACAAAACGGTGATATCCAAGGTAAATCAGCAAGTGTTTTTCTTTTGAAAGAGTAAGGAAGTTGGAGCTTCCCTGTCGAGTTGTAGCTTGATAGATGTCGATTTTGGGCGGGCGAGGTAGGAGAGCCTCCTGTGGGTTGGTGCTGCCGAGAAAATAGATGGGAGTTGGTGCTTCCACATCAAGTTGTAGCTTGATAAAATGTCGATTATGGGCGGGCGGGGTTGGGCCTCCTGTAGGTTGGTGCAGAAAATTGATGGGAGTTGGAGCTTCCTTGCAAGTTGGCTTGCGAAATTGAGGACAGAGCCTCACAGGTTGGTGCACAGAGAACGGTGGTGAGAGGGAGTTGGAGCTTGCCTTTGCATCACAGCAATAAGATGTGGTTTTCTACCTTTATGGGTTTCCACTTATATACGAATTGTCTCTGTGCATGATGTTTATGTGTTGATGTGGTTTATCTCATACGCCCAATCCTTCTTTGCTCTCATATTCAGCTCTGCTATTACATTAACAAAATCTATTTGATAGTAATACTTGTTGCTCCACTTGATTAAGATTGCTCTCATATTAAGTTGACCATGAAATGAAGGTGTAAATAAGATTTAAAAGAAAAGTATTAAAAGTCCATGTATGTATTAAACTAATTCACCCCCCCCCTCTCAGTTTAACTAAGGGTTCAACAAAGTGATTGTTCTCCATTCCTTGAATGGAACCTCTGTAATTGTTAGCCTAGAAATTTGCTTGTTCCAAACCCAAAGGGATTTCAAAAGCCTTGTTGTCATGAAACTAGCCAAATTCCTAAACAACAACCAATTGAGCTCACCTTATATTGTTTATAGCTTTTTATCCTATTAATTCTTTTAACGAAATTATAGATATTTTTACTTGTATTACATTAGCTGCATTAGACAAGGTTTCTTGCTCACTTTTCTCTTTGTATGTCCCAAATCTCCACGGCCAAATCCTTTGGCTACCCTCTAGCATGGGAAATTGACTAAAGAGAAATTAGAGGCATCACATTTCTTAATAAAAATCTTGGAAAAATTGTTAATGGCCACATTTTTTGAGGACTTGTTTCTCAAAATTATGGAGGAAGAGGGAATTGTTAAAATACGATATAAATTTTTGGATTTTGTTTGTGAGATTTTGGGTCCAACATTTGACGGAGTTTAATGGTTGGAGAACTTGTTAGCAGTTTGATAATACCAATTAAAATTTTCCATTTTTTGGGTGTTATTTGTATTCTTTAAGCTTGCATCATTGTTATTTGGCAATAGATATTGTAAAGAGATAGAAAAAAAAATCGAGGTGATTGAGCAAGTAAATGAAACTAGAAGTCTCTCCGATTTTACGTCCTTAGTACCGGAGATCGCACAAATTATTATCAATTTCCCCCACAGGCGTCCCCCTTTGATAACAAGTTCTTGTAAATTATTAAAAAAACTACTCCCATACTTCTCATGGGTGAAGCTCGATGAGAGAGGTTTGTTCATGGAGTTTTTTGTAGCATGTGTTTCTCCCCAAGAGAGGTCATTTTAGGAATTATCAATTCTAAATATTATAGAGCTTAGGTGGAGTTATGGGGAAGAGATTAGATCTTTGATTTAGAAAACATTAATCATTTATTGAGAGAGAAAAATGAGTGAGAATAGTGTCTTATGAAATTGTAATTACAACAACACCATATAGAAAAAGGTGTCAAAGAGGCCCTTTGTTTTAAGGAAGAGACACTTATGATTTCAACATTGATTGAAGTGTGGACATTGGAATCATTTGTAGTGTGGAGTAAGAAACTTTAAGTAGTTTTCAAGCCATACTTAAGTTGGGAGGTGACTAATTTATTACATGTTTATAATTCAATGAGCATACTCTTTGGTGGTAATTGATGCTTGTTGTAAATGTTGAAAAAATTTTCATGCATCATTTGGTTCTCCTGCTATGAAAAAATGAGGATTAATATAGTCAAGGACTTATAAACTCCTTGAGACAAGATATTAGGATATAGGTGTGTCTTGGAGCAGAACTTAAACCAATTTAAGTACAATGTGGATAAAATTATTTAGGATTAGAAGTTGAATCATTCCATAATAGAAACTCTTCTAGAAATAAAACTTCCTCATACTTACCAATGGTTGATGGGAACTTTTTAGATTTATTTCATGCTCACAAAGCATATAGCCTTGAATATATGCTCTCAAATTAGTGCTACAAATTCAACGTTTTTTGGGCCACACATTAACTTCAAAAAAGCTTGTTGCATGTGATATTTAGTTTATTTTTGTACTTACTTGTTTATGCCATTTTGGTGTCCCCATACTTCCTTAATTAATTTGTGGCACCATTAGAAGAAATTAAGCATAAATGTTTGTTATTATAAAGGCTAAACCTGGCTTGATGTGAAGCCAAAATTACGTATGACCACTTATGTTGGACCTGAGCTCCTTGGGGTTCATTGAAATTGAACCTTGAAGTTGAAAGTTGATGGAGCTTAAGGAAAATTTTAAAATTTTCAGTTTCACTATTACCTACCACTTCATGAGTCTTGCTAAAGGGATGGTCATGGTTTCCATGTTTAAGGATCATGCGATAGCAAAGTATGAGGTTCATCATTCCACAAAGCTCTTGTTTGCACACCATTTGGTGTCTCATGGTTAACACTAATTCTTGCATTCATTGATTGCACATAATTATAGACTGTTATGGCTTGCCGAAGCCCTCATGTGATCCTTGGAAAAGGATATTATCTACTCCTTTCTTATTGTTATTGTTATATCTCATAATTTTTACTAAAATGAATAATTTTTGGCATGAGGGGAAGATTATTGCTATTACGATACTTGATCATGGCATGGTTTGACATTTCCTTATACCATTGTCATTGAAAGAATTGATTGATAGCGTTGGATGCAAAGCTTCACCCAAAGACATGCGATTCATGTCGAGTAAATTGTCTTGACTCTCACGCCACACATTTCTTCAAAGAAATTCTTGAAAAATTATGGTTGTTTCATCCAACATACCTTAACCACCCAGTACTTTGGACTATGGTAGGAAACCTTCTTATTAATTTTCCATCCGGATAATGAGAGACATAATATCCATTTGGAATTTGTAAATTCTCATTTATTACTAGTATGTCATGTACCTAGTTCAATATCCCCACACTTTCAACATGATTCAAATCTAAATATGGTTCCATAAATAGAAACAAAACCAAAACAATTCCAATGGTAGTTTTAAGGCCACCACGATTTACCCCACAATATTTTGGGTAACATCTAGCTCCAACTTGGAGATATGTGTCCTTCTTGGGAGCACTTGAGAACCTAGAATCTCATCATTACCAAAATATGTCTAAATTTAACTATGTGATATAGTGTAGCCACCTCAAGCTCTCAAGAAGTAAATATCATTTTTCACATGTAATATCATACAAAATAGGAAATTTTTGAAGTTTTCTTGCATGTAGGTGGTAAGTTTGTTCGATATTGTCACCTTTTCACAAAACATGTTTCAATTTTTTTATTTTTCTGTTTGCCACATATATTTTCTCTAGCAGCCTTAAATACCCTTTTTGATTTTAAGGATTCTTCTTTATGGTCTCACCTTAGCTTCTTCATTTTCATGAATCGAAAAATACCCACAATCTTCCCACAAAATAGCGTATCTTTTGGTAACTATACAAGGTTTATCTTTACAACGGTATCTATCTTTCTTCATGTCTCATTCATTGACCCACGAACTTCACACATAGATGCGGACTAGAAAAATCCCATTTTCTTTGGATTGAGCTCATAATACTCAATGGTTATTCTTGATACTATGCAGAAATGAACACTTATTTATGCTTCTTTAGTCTCACTCATAGTGGGTTTTCCTAGGATGTTGTAGAAAATCTTTCAATAATTTCCTACCCAAATAACTATGATGTATCGAGTGTAATAGCGAATAAAATTAAAAAAAGTATTCTAATAGTTAAAAAAATAACTTTGTAATGACTTTCGCTCAAAGGGGTCTACTTTAGACCTTGATGCTAATTCTTTGTCATTTTTCAAGTTTTCTTTCACGAGATAGTGCCGCGGTGGTCGTCTGAGATAATTGAATAAAGTAGAAAGATCTATTTTCTCAAAGAATTGGAAGACACATATTTCATGTATAAATTAATCAAGCTTGTGGCATGGGGTTGCTCCATTTGAATTTTCTTTTTTTCTTGGAAATGGATGCCCCATTTGCATTTCCCTTTTTCTTGAAAGGGATGCGCCATTGCATTACCTTTTTCTCTTGAAAGGGATGCCCCATTTCGATATTTATAAAATTTTGAATCATAAGGGGTAGCAAGGAAGGAACTTACACTTGGAGGTTTAAAAATTTTCCAAATAAATATTCCAAGAAACCAAGGTGTTATTATCCAAAAAAAGCACTAGATTTCAACATAAAAATTTTCTATTTTTGGGCTTGAAACAATCACTGATCCTTTGAATTGCAAGCTTTTTCCACATCCTTCTTGCTTGTGCATGTTTAAGGTGTTCTCTTGCCATACCAGCCACTTTATGTTCTTGATATTTGTTGTTGAAATTGCAAGGAAAATCTGTTTTTGTTTGTAGTAGTACATTTATGCTCATATTTGAAATAGAAAAAGGTGTCTCTATGTGTTTTTTATTATGAAAAACATATGTCGAGGGTCACCAATATTTATAACCTCTTGGTCGATGGATTATATACTTATGGTCCAATTAGCTCCCTTTGTTCATATTATGTCATCCGGGACAAGGGATCTCGGAACACTGTTTTCCATAGTCATAATCATCCCTCGTATTAATATTTTTACCATGACTCTCATCATCACATTATAATAATGGTCAAAATCAATAACACAAATTCATTTTCTTCTCTTCTTAATTCACCTTGAATAAATATTATCATTTGTCTATAGTTTTTGGCTAATCCTCTCCATCCACATCATTTTTTTTGCCCATTTTTCCAGCATGGAGATATGTTAATGGAACACTTGCTACCAATAAGAAGGGGAAGGATATGTTTATCCATGGAATGAAAACATGGCTCTGTCCAAATTTTGGGCATAAAGTTCTCCTTCAAAGGAGTAAATTCATCATCGAAAACCTAAATTATAAATCTAGAATCCTAATGTTTCTATTTCTATAGCAAATTCTCTTATTATATTTTAAGCCTGCATTTTTTGTATGAATTTATCTTATTGTCGGCTACTACATCAACTCATCTTATTGTATATTTTATGTATTGCATAAAAATCTTGAGTAGGAATTCTCAATTATATTTCCATTGAAAACATGTAGAGAATTTATTTGTAGTATACTATGACTTTTTATCATCTTCATAGTGGAATTCTTGAACACCAAAAATTCCATGTCGCACTTTTTTGCCGATAAATAATTGACGGAATATCGATTCCTTTATCCGAGATGCCCCAATCACACAAAGGGAACCTTCCAAAAGTAAAATTCAAAGTGTACGCAAGTCAACGATGGTGAATCCACTCAAAAGTGAAATTGAGAACTTTAGATTTTGGTCCCTTCAACATAATTTTGGCCTTCTGCAAAACAAACCTACAATTTTTTTACCTCCTACAATTGTGAAGTTTCACCTTTGGGATTTTTACGGAAAATTTCCTTCTCCTTTGACCTTTCTTTCTCTCCTTGAATTTGACTTATTTTCTTTTCTTTTTCGCTTATTTTCCTCCTCTTTATTAATATATCCATTTTTGGCGTGAGGAATTCCAATTGAGGTCGAGATGCTCTTATATATACACATATTAGCGTGTTGAATAACCCCAAACAAGGTCAACTTAATGAGGCGTGGCGGGCTTTGTCTTGTAGGTACTAAAATTAACATTTTGAGCTCCAAAAAAAAATTCCTTTTCCACTTTCTTATCAAAGAAAAAAAATGTGACTTGACTTCTACACTTATGAAAAATATCCTTTTGACTTGAAAAAACCACAAAATAATGAAGAACATGATTGACCTAGAAGACAAATAAACTTGAGCATGAAATTGATGCTTGAAATAATAATTATCTTTTATTATTTTTACAAAAAATATGGTCATAAGTATAAAGGTAATTATGATGAGCTAATCTAGTTAGATTCTTCAAAACTCTCCCGGTCTATCCCTTAGTTGCTTGGCATGAATACCTTGAAGGAAGAATGAAATTCTAAGATAATATTTATTTTTTTTGGGACAAGGTTTTCTCGGCTGGGCACCAAAATTTGAGGTTTTGGCTTTGAACGGGCTCCCATGCAGTATCGAAATTATTTTTCATGGTATCTAAGGTGTCTTTATGGGACAAAGTTGGGAGAAAAGAAGCAAAGTTTTTTTTGTTAACTCCTATACTCTAAGGAAGAGCAAGGTTTTGTCTGGGTGTAGGCATCTCCCAGTCAACGTACGCAAAAATTGGATCGGGATTTTTCGGCACATGAAGGACATTTTAAAAGCCACTAAAAATTGCATATTTTCTCTTTTATGGCATAAGAAATATATACAGAGAAGGTAGTGAACTTACTTGAGTCTGGAAAGCGGGGTCCTTGCGTGTCCTTTCGTGTTATTTGTCATAGAACGAACCTTGTTATTATCATCCCATAAATTTGGATCGAAAGTGGATGGTTAGTTGGAGGTTAAAATGCGGTGGAGTAGTCACTTGACACTCATGAAGGGGTTCCAAAGCCTAAATACAAGCTCGGTAAAGTTGTTTGAAGTGGGACTTTATTCGGGTTGAGTCGAGGTGTTTCCAAGTTTCGTAGGTTTTATTCACATGTCTGTGAATATACACAAAACCATTGAGTTTGTATTCCATTCAATATGTGGAGAAGGAGTGCATTGTCCCTGACTAGGAAAATTCATATCCTACAATTCATGACTTTGAGTAATTCGGATCATCCAATAGAAGGATGTAGTCTTGTAGAAGGGGAGCATATTGTCCTGAAGCCAACTCTATAAGCGGTTCAAAGCTGACTTTAGCAGAGCAGTGCCAATCCTTGGAAGTGTAGAGAGAAACATAACTCATCTAAGTTGTGACTCCTTGTTGAAGTAACTCATTTTGTGGAATTTGGATTTAACTTGTGGTTTATAGTTCTCCTCGGTGACTGTTGAAGTTGTTTGAATTCAATTTCATGTTGTGACTCTAAGTTTATATGATATTGAGTAGTGTATTTACAAATATTGTTGTATTGTTGTTTATTATTCTAGATAAAAATTTTCATTGTAATCATGAAGACATAGTAACTATTCTAAATTAAAATTCAACCAGCATAATAGAAAAATAAAGTTTAATTATAAAAAATTCTAGGGTGACTTATCATAACGATTGTACGATAGTTTACTGTTGGTAGGCGGCAACATTGGATTTTGTGTTAAATTGTTGTACAATATTGATAAATTTTGTTGAAAACGAGGCAAAAATAACCTATTACATTATAAACGGGTCAAAAATTCAAACTAAAAATATGCAACCTCGGGGTACCAGTAGAAACTAAGATTAGATTGTTTTGTGCTAGTATTAATATAGATGGGGTTTCTTTATATTGGCTTAATGTCATTTTGTGCTAGTATTAGTAGATGGGGTTTATATGTATTATATTAATGTAAGTATATAGATATGTCTCATTAAATTGAGGTTGTGGTTTGATTTCTATTTATTTGTTTCTTTCTTAAGGCTTCATAATTTTCTAAAGTCTTGATAGCTATTTAGTTTTCCTTTTAACACTTATAAGTGCTTTTATGCAATGACATTCATGTTTATCAAAAAATGATACTAGCATGTAGAAGATATTTTTAACTTATTTAGGATATGACAAGATGACCTCTTCTTTGAGTAAGGCAATAATTTCCATGTCTAGCTCATTGGGCAACGTTTGAAAGGAGAGGGTGGGTACCAATTTTTAATATTATTGTTAGTAGTGTCTTCTCTTTCGGTTTTTTCATCCATTTCATTTAATCGATTAAGAAAAAATATGGAATATTGATATAACACGGCAAAGAGAAATTAGTTAATAAAATATTCTTGGAAAATTATTTGTACTTCAACTTCGGTAGCTCAACGTAAAAAAAAACTACACGAGTCAAAGAAAAATGTTTGTTTAAAGGAATGTCACCTACATGTAAAAATTCAACAGATGATATTTCATTGTCCACTGCTATTTAATGCTAATGTGTGGTTTTAATTTTTCATGGAGGGTTGTTTTGGAATATAATCCTGCATTCGATTACACTCTTATTGAAATCCCATTCTAATTATCTTGGAAAAGTGTGAACAAACTTGTTGATGTTGTTGTAGTCACCCTTGGATGAAAGGACATAATATTGTTTGGGATATAAATTATGGTTCTCCTAAAATAGTAAAAAAACTGACAATAGAAAAGTAGGTAATTTATAGATTTGTGCTTTACGCTTTTTTACTTTTAATGTTGTATTAATTCTCCTTAGTCTTAGATACGTAGGAAAAATTTGCAAAGTAGAAAAGTCTAGAAGAAACATATTTTTTACTCATCGGTCTACTTGTCCTATGCAACTAGTCACATGATACTAAATAAAGATATTAACAATTAAAAACAAATAGTTGTGGTCAAGCCAAATTCTATTGTAATGGGCAATCTAATGAAATGTATTTCAATGCCATGGTTTCATCTTTGAGTTGAGTGAGGGACCTAGTTGAAAATATTGGGAGCTAAGTTTGTAAGACAACCTAAAAAAAAAGAAAATAACTTATTTTGGGATGGAACTACCACATCTATTGATGTTTTTCACGAGGATTTAATAAGTGAAGGTGTAAAAGGAGTATTTTTTTCCACTAGTATTGGTTTTAAAAGATATATTCATTTTTATAGGGTTTCATGGTGTTTTCATTTTTAGTTTTTGTACGGGATTTGTTGTGTTTAAGATGGCATTTGAATGAAAAAAATCGGGTATTTGAAAATTTTGATCCTTTTACGAATTTTATGAGCTTGTTATGAAGGACTCAGCAGACAAAGATTGTATCTTAAATTTCGAGAATAAGAATTTGATATGAAACCTTTTTATTTGGGTTGTTTCAACGAGGTGAAAATCCCATTCAAATTACATAGGGACATTGACATGACAACAAAGGATATTTTTTCAAAAACTCAAAAGTTTTTCCAACGGTAAAATCCTCATATTTTTCATTAGCTATTTTTATGTTTTTCTAATGGTTTTGCCTTGATTGAATGAATTAATTGCCTAAGGTAGTTTTGGTTGCAAATATATTTTTCATTTTTCATACAATATTTGTATTTAGGAATAAATTTTGTTGTGTGGTCTTGTTGAATATTTAATACTTGTAGTTGTTTAGTATTATATTTGAGGTGCACTTTTATTATGGAAATAATTGATTCATCATCATCATTTAATCCTTACTCGAGGTAGAATGTTGAGGAGTTCCTTGTGAAAAAAATTATTTTTGAATTTTTATGTGTGAATGGTTACACATTTTAGCACTTTTTAATCTATATTATTTTCTAGATTGAAGACAATGAATTAGTAGAATTTTTCTTCAATGAGTGTTGTGAATAATTACAAAATAGGAAAAATTATAATGAAGGGTATGAGAAAGTTGGAAGGAAAAGGTGTTGTGACACTTGAGGAGGAAAAAAGTGCATAAAATAGTATATTTTGTATGGAATGAGGAATTTTATAGTGGTTTTATTTCTCCGCACTTTGTGACATACAATGAGATATGTTCATGGAGTAAAAGAATGGCAACGTAATTGATGCAAATTAAGTTTATTCTTGTATCTTTTTTGTGTTTTTATCCATTTTTCCCCTTGTAACATGAGAGAGAATAATTGAAAATCACCCTTTTTAAAAATAAAATCATAATATTTCATTTTATACCACTTTCCATAAATGTAGGTGGAACATTGATGTTTTGTTGGAACGTGGAATAAATATAGGTGGAACGTTGATGCTTTGTTGTAATCTTGCATAAATGTGGGTGGAACTTTGATGTTTTGCAAGGTTCGCACAGTATAAACCATGTTGTATCAAGGTTCCAAGAAGTTTTGTTTGGTTCTTAATACTTGCTCTCGGGAAATTGTGAAATGATTTCCTTGCGCTTCTATCTTACCGGTATATATCATCTTAACGAGGAGGTTGATTTTGGGTTGTGTTGGTTTGTATGAAATTGTATATTTTGTGCCCTAAGTGATTTTTTGGTTTTTATTAAAATGGGAGTTTTGATACAATGATTAAAAAGAATAGTGAGCATTGTTAAGCATATTTTTATGCTAAGTATCTATTTTTTCATATTTTATTTCATTCTAATTATCAATGACTAGAATTGAATCATTATATATTGTAAATTTGATTCTATTGGTTGATAAGAAGATCACAACTATATGAGACATGATCACGGTATTAGAAGATGCCATCCATGGGAAGCATCATTTTGATCATTGTGGAGGACATTGAACAATAAGCTTTAGCGATTGTTCTTATCAACAAGCTTTGGTGCATTTAATGTTGGGGATTTGAAAGCTCATGGATTTGGAGAGAGGAAAAGCCAATAGTTGCATGGGAGTACCACATTAACGGAAATTACTTTTTATTTGAGCTACATTACATAGATAACACATTATGGCATTCTTTTTGTTGTTTATATATTTTCATCTAGATAAAACATTTCTTTAAAAGTGCTAGCTCAATGGAAGAGCACCTACCCTACAAAAGTAAGAGGTTGGTGGTTTATTCTATCATCCCCTAACATGATTTATCCATTGAAGAAATAAAAATATTCACATTTTATATATATTTTCTTCTAAAGATAATTTTTAGCGTCTTCAAAGAGACAATATTGGGATTAAAAACATATTGTCTCTATAGATACAATATCTCTTTAATAGTTTATTTGTGTCTCTTGAGACAAAAAAAATGAATTGCCTCTTGAGAGACAATAATACATGTATTCTATATTTCCTTTATAAAGAAAAATGTTTAAGACGATAATACGAGACACTCGCTTAAAAACAACATTTAAGACAATTTACAAGTTATATTTTGTCTCAAGTTAGGATAAATTGAATTGTCTCTTAACGTAAAATAATACATGTATTTTATATTTTCTTTATAAATAAAAAAAATTAAGACAATAATTTGAGACACTTGCTTAAAGATAATATTTAAGACAATTTACATGTTTATTTTTCTCTCAAAATTAAAAAATTTACTCAAAAAAATGTCTTATATCTTGTCTTAAAACCCCCCTTCTATAGTAGTGCATGGCTTCTTACTTCCAATGGTTATATTTTTGTTCTTTCTAGTATGTTAGTCAAATAGCAATCATATAACATTCTAATGATTCAAAATTACGGCAAGGTGATTTGAACATCAAGTGAATTTCTCAAATGAGCTTGTGACGAGTTGCCTCACCCACAATTACATGCATTTTGACTCTGTAAACTTCTTCCCTCAATCCATGCATTTTAGTTCCTCTTCGGACTTTCAATGTTATGGTGAAGTCACTAATTAGCCTAGAGAGGATATTCATAAGCGCTTCGAAAATAATTGGGGAAGCAACTTTGTAGAAATGGGATGCTCTTGATGATTGTCTCAAACTATTGGATATGACGGTCGATGATGTCTACTAAGTCCTCTCCAATTTTAGCTCAAATTATTCCCGATAATGTAAGAATTCAAATAAATTGTTATCATGAAGGATGTTAGTCAAATAATATATTATTTATGAGTTCAATTTATGTTTGTAGTTTGGAAATCTTTCATTGTGCTTAGTTTTACGGGCACTCTCCATAATGGAAAATATTTTCACATATGAAAATTAAATTTTCTTCTGGTTAGCGATTTTCAATGAGACCATGTGAGTAGTAAATTAATAAATTAAACATAACGAAAACATAAAATATTCACAAAAAAAACATGGTGACTTTAATGATCATAGAAATTTTTGGACGAGAGGCATAAAACTCAAATTTTTATTATGAAGTCCACCTATTAACTTAATTTTTATGGCATACATGACATATTTAATTAATAGGGAGTACTTTTCAAATTTCCATTTTAGAAATTTGATAGAGTGGAGTCTTAGAGAACCTCTTCACAATCAACTTTTTGGAGTCAGAGGACTCTAATTACGCACAACTTCGTTTGGCTTTGGAAAACTTCCTCCACACAACTTTATTTGCACCCTCTACTTTTCCTTTAAATTCATTAATATGAAGTGAGTGGTAAATTAATAAATTGGATATTAAGAAAAAATAAAATACTCTCAGCACAACATGGTGATCATAACGAGCATAATAATTTTTAAAGGGATTTGTACCCAACCACTAACTTATATATTATAAATTCCACATGTTCTATTCATTTTAATGGAAAAACTAACATATTTAATTAATATGGAGCCATTAGAGTAAAATTTGGTCCTAAAAGTTGCATCCTAAGGAAAAGCAATAAATTAATAAAATAACGGTTATGAATTTTGAATGGAAAGAAGAATTTTTTTAATTGTCTTTATGGCTTTTCTCATTATAGGTTTAAAATTTGAAGCGTAGACACTCATTGGACATGGAATTAATTTTGACATCCAATGAGTACCCATTATGCATACTTTTGAGAATACCCACATTGATAAAAATTAAACATATCATTCTAGGTATTTTCAAAAGTAATCTTAATAGGTACTCATTGGAGAAGAAGAACCCCAATTTTGCATCCAATGAGTATATACCTTGAAAATTGAGTAAACTGTAAAGAGATAAGCCAACAATACAATAAAAAGTAGTTTTCTTCTTTTCCTCAAAAATATTCCTGCACCTCTTTTCAAATTTAAAAGGTTTTTAATTGGTTTACATATTATGACATGGAAATTACATGAAAATTTCATAGGGACTTTGAGGCTGAAATTTCCTCTAATTAATAACATTGCAATTTCATAGGAAGTTCATTGTGTGGAATGTGAAGGAAATTCCACACAATGAACTTCTTGCGAGTCTTGAAGGTCTCGACACTGTAGATTGATCACACCCTCTCACACTTTGTTGAACTGCACATCAACAAAATACATGCCTCAGCTTAACACTTGAAAAATTTGATATAGCAAGCCATTTTTTTTCCAAAAAATTATTGCTTTCCAAACTCTAAAATTTAGTATGTGAAATAAGATTCAATTTTAATGAACACAATTTCATGAAATATTCTTTGGGTGGTGACAATATAAGAGGTCTCATTTCATATTTGTGAGCAAAAATGTTCAATAAATGATTTTATTATTATTATTATTTCTAAAATAGAGTTGAATTAATGGTGACGAGTCCGGGGTGCAGATGAACGGTGATTGGGTGTTGATAAAGGCACTTCTTGATGCTAGTCTCATCATTTCAATACCCAACCTTGATCGGGGTGATATATTGGACTTGAAGATGTAGTCTGCAGAAGCTTCACAAAAAATATGGTAACGGGAAGGAAAAATGTAGTTTCTTGGGAGCGTTATGATGAAGAATACAACATCATATTTTCCACACACAAATACTCTTAGTCTCGCTTATGAATATGAGAATAAATCTCTTGACAAGTGAAGCCATGGGAAAAATGAGTGAGGAACATTTTGAAGTCCATGGGGTTCGTTCACTTCCATGTTCGACTTTTTAAGGCTTTTGTGTTTTCATCACCGAAAACTCCTTTTTGAATTTATTTTTTAAAATGGAAATGACGATTTGGAATTGATTTGTTTGAATAGCATCAATTCCCATACTAGTTTTGTAAGTATTAGCGCTTACCAATATTCGGCTCCCCACGCCTAATATTTGTATATTTTTATTTCTTATATTCTTAATGTTTAACACTAGTGTGGACTAAAGATATGATTGCTTAGACATTATTACGGTGGCCCAATATTTTGTGTAGAATTTTGCATAAACGGAACACACACATAGAAGGGTTGATGGATCTTCCTATAAAATGCTACGTGGAAGGTGTTATTGATATTTTCATTTTTAATGCTCTTATATTTCATATTATTGAAATACGTATGAATCTAATATATGTATCTTTGAACTTTGCAATGTTTGCAATGTTACAATAACTAGTGTTATAGATGGCTTTGTCTAGTATGATTACAACATTATCTAGTAGTTTAGAACATAGTTAATTGCAATCCATACTTGACATGGTTATATAGTAGATGAAAATATAGCTCGCGATGGCGGTATGGGAACCCAAGCATAAGAATATACTACATCATTTCAACTACGAAATAGCAGGTGTTGCTACTTTGTGACCAAGATTGGAACTTGGGAAGTTTCTATAATAATGTGAATTCGTCTTTGTTGAGGCAGAGCTTTCCACATGACACACGAATGTGATGCTTCACTTTGAAATTCTATAAAGAAATGGACCATACTACAATAAATCTATAAAATCCCCAACCCTAAAATTCTAAAGCCAAATTTCCATAAGGAAGAAAAAAAATTACAAAATGCTTTACCAACGGAGTTCCAAAAATAAAATAGTGGTAAAAGGAACCCATTAATTGGGTTATTAATAGCTATTTTTCAAATCCATCAAATTGTGAAAGTTAAATTTGTGCTTGGATTCATTTAGTCATCCCTTATGGTTGTTTTCCACTTAATGAGATTTTCATTATGTGGATTGTAGTATTTGCCCTTTAGTGTTTTAATGTTGGAGAACCTAATTCTATTCTTTGTTATATGTTGAAATGGTTGATCCAAGTGTCTAGTTTCGTTTTGTTTGAAATGTAATGATTCCATGAAAACCTTCAAGAAATGTGATGACGAAAGTGATTGTCTGGTGGTCAAAGTAGTTGGTGATTTCAATGTCCTTACAACTAATAAAATGACAAGGCAGTTTTTATGGTACTATTAGTAGTTTTGTATTCCTCCACTAAATGACCAATGAAAATTCTTGGAAGTTTTTTCTCTACATGAAAATACGTCTACGCATATTTGAGGCAAGGTTTATTTTTAAAAGGAGATATCGATATACATACATACATACATACATACATACATACATATAGATATAGATATATATATATGTGTGTGTGTGTGTGTGTGTGTGTGTGTGTGTGTGTGTGATCAAAGGTATATAATTTTTATGTTAAACAAATGGAATTTCTTTTTTTTCTTTTTTTTCTTCAAAAGGAGCCATATATATTTCATCGAGTTTATAGATTTCATTAAAAGAAAAAAAAAAATTTTTGTCTCAAATGTTTTTAAGAGATTTTATATTAAATAGGCTTTATTAAAAAGTCATCATTCATGGGATTTAAAAGGGGAGTTTAAAAGATTTTAAAGAAACTAATTTGTGTTTCATTTTTATATTAAAAATGGGGGAATGTTTATGAATGTTGGGAATGCATTTTTTTTTGAAATATGTGCCTATAACGTAAAAAATAAGTAAAAGTATGTTTGAGTGGTGATGTTGAATGGCCAATTTGAGTGATGAGTGAATTCATTTTAGGATTCATGAATTTTTTTAATCAAGTGAAGGAGAATCAATTTTGGATCCTTGAGCCACCATTTTTGCATGCTCCAACCATGAGCCATAGCCACAACCATTAATTTTAGATCCAAAAGTTGACATCGGAAGAATCCATGATATGAAACCGAGCTCCCAAAATAGAATAAAAGAGAGATCAACACCTTAGAAACCGGCCACTTCGAGGGGGAAACCTCCTTTAAATTACATAAATGAAAAATTCTTGGATGAAACAAATGACAAAAACACATTTCTATATATAGGAGTCCATGGGTCACAATACCATCCTATCCAACCTAAAATAATAATTAAAGAAGGGCACAAAACTTACCAATAGTAGGCTATTATGGGGCACAATAATAACAATATGGGGACTACGAAGGTACAACAATAGTAATAAGAGGGCAAAACTCATAGCAATAAGAATACAATAGTAATGTAGGACCCCTATGTGCCCCTCTCCTTCAAGAAAGTGTTGTCCTCAATGCTTCAGCGGGTTATGGATATGCAATACCAAAATTCTCATCACCATGTGGAATACGCAATAGTTAAGTTCTTCACTTGATGAGATACTCTGAAATCGATTGATTTTTTGTAGATGTCGAGTTCTTGTTTCCTTGACTTCTTCGAGTTTCCAATATTATTTCCTTCCTTATAATGTTCTCATATTATTGTTTGAAACAAAATTTTCTCAAATATAACCTTCTAAGCATGAAACATGGAAAATTGGGTGCACTCGGGAAGGTCACCGAGCTCCAGTTTGTATGCCATAGTACCAATGTTTTGCAACACCTTATAAGGACCATAGTACTTTGAAATAATTTATTATCCTTCTTAGTTTGCTTGAGGGACATTTTATTGTAGTTTGTAAACGGTAAAAATACCCGATCACTAGCAAAACTTCTCTCGTTGTGATGGTGATCTTTATTATTTTCATTCGATTTTGTGCCAAATTTAGGTTATCATTTAAGAGTTGGAGAACTTGTTGTTGATGCTCGATGTCATCCTCCAACTGCTTGAACCTAGAATTTCTCTTAAATATTATTTGATGGATGACGGATGATATCCATAAAGTTCCATAAATGGGGCCATTTTGATGTATTTTTTAAGGTCTTGTTATACCACCATTCGGCTAGAGGTAACCAATTGACCCATTATGGTTTTTTATCGGATAAAAAACAAACGAAGATATCCTTCCAAACATTTGTTGACTATCCTCGGTTCCCAGTGGTTGAGGATGATAAGATGAGTTGTGAGCTAGTTTAGTACCCAAATAAGAAAATAATTCCATCAAAAATTTCGGTGATAGGATCTCTATCGATTAATAATCTGCGGGTTTCCACGTAAATTTTTGAATTGTTTTCATAAATGCAGTGGCTTATTACTTGCTTTAAATGGATGAGATAATGCAATTTTGCATACTTGGTAAGTCTATCAACTACCAACATGATAGTCCCTTATTCCTTTGCAATTAGGTAAACATGTGATTAGATCCATTGAAACCTCCTCCCAACATTGATTTGGAATGAATAAAGGTTGCAGCAAACCTGGGGTCTTAATTGTCTCAACTTTTATTTTATTTGGCAAACCAAAAATTTCACCACAAACTTTTGAATCTCGGATTTAAGGCCATCCCAAAACAAATATTTCTTGACTTGTGGTAAGTTTTTAAAAAACCCGAGTTTCCTCCTAAGGAGAGGAGTGCACGATTCCAAAAATAATATTTTGTTTTAGTTGGGAATTATTAAAAGGATATAAGGGATCTTTGTCTTATAAGGAATCATTTTCCAACTAAATGTATCTTGTCATAATGAGATCTTCTTTACCCAGCTTTTGAATGAGTGTCCACTTCTTCGTTATTCTTCCATTCCACCCTTTCTTCTCTTATCCAATTTGGTTGGATAATAGAAATAGCACAAAAATGCTTTATACTGCATATTTTCTTGAGAGTGCATCTACAACAAATTTAGCTTCCCCTTTTTGTAGATGATTTCAAAGTCATAACCCAACATACACCTTGTGACCCATGTTTGTTTGTTCTTAGAAGATAATATTTTTTTCAAAAAATTATTAGACTATCATGATCATTTTTTACCTTAAAGTGTCTTCCCATTAGGTAAGGTCGCCATTTTCTTTAGTGCATGTAGTAATGCGAACATTTCCTTCTTAAATAGATTTTTGTAAATACTTTCCATTGACTAGATAATTTTCATGATAGGTCTTCCTTCTCACATTAAATATCTGTGAATTCCATTTCTGAGGCATCACATTCCACAATAAAGGTTTTTGTGAATTTCGGCATAGCTAAGTCCGATGCTTGGCACATTTCATTTTTAAGATGTTCGAGGGCCTTAGTTGCTTCGAAAGTCATGAAAATTCATATTTCTTCAATAATGTTTTTAAGTGTTGCTATTCTCCCTTAACTCTTAACAAACTTGCAATAATACCTATTAACACAGGGGGGGGGGGGGGGGGGGGGGGGGGGGGGGGGGGAATCCTTGCAAATCCTTTATGGCTGTGGGGACTTTCCATTCCTTAATAGATTTAATTTTTTTAGGGTCTACCTTAACACGCTATTGATATATAATATGATCCGGATATTCCACCTCTTGAACTCCAAAGAAACATTTCGATGTTTTTGCATATATAATTGTTTCTCCTCCAATAGTTTGAGAACCTTTCAACGTGTTGAACATGATCCTTCCAAGATCTGTTGTATATTAGTATGTTATCAAAAAATACTAACACAAATTTTATAAGGAAGATTTTGAAAATGAATTCATCGGCCTTGAAATGTAGAAGGTGCATTGATAGAACCAAAAGGCATGACCAAAAATTCATATTGAATCTCATGAGTTCCAAATGTTGTTTCGAATTTCTTCACTCTTCATTTCTAATTTAATAGTATCCTGAACAAATATCCAACTTGGTGAAATAAATTGATCCACGTAATTCATCCAATAATTCATCGATCTCGAGAATGGGAAATTTATCTTCAATAATGAGCTTATTGAGCTCCACCTTAATCCGGATACATGTGCCACCATGATCCATCCTTCTTGTGCACGATACTACTAGAGTAGAGAAAAAATTTTAATAGGTTCGTTATACAACCTCTAGCATTTCTGCAATCATACGTTCATTTTTCTATTTCGGGCATAAGCGTATATGTAAGGCAGGATGTTTGGAGGAACACTTCCTTAATTAAATGAATTGAATGATCATGATCATGAATATTTGAAGTCCTTTGAAATTTCGGACACCTTGGAATGATTTTCCAAGAACTTTTTTGAAACCTTGAAAATAAATGATTTTGATGTTGGAACTTCTAGTAGGCATAATTTCCAAATGGTGCCTCGTTTTCTTTCTTGAGAAGCTTTTTCATGACATTAGAGCTTATTTTCTTTCTGAGCTTTGATGATACCTCGTAATTAAACTTCCTTTCCTTCCAAAAAAAAAAATTTCAAGAAAATTGCTTGAAAATTAAAAGCTACCATCCCCAAAGGCCAGCATTGTACTCCTAGTACAACATCATCACGACCCATTGGAATGGAAATCATTGGACTATTAAATATATATTCCCCCATGGTTAAGCTTGATATTATCACACTTTCCCGGAAGCATTTATAGTCCCTCTATTTTCCACCATCACTTGACGCTTTGATGCTAGGTATGAGAGCAATTCAATTCCTTAGCTACCTTAAAATGAATAAAGGTATGTGTACTACTGAATCGATAGCCTTATTACATTTTCTTCTCGATATGTCCTTAATGAGATTTTTGAGGTGGTAATTCTTCCCAATGCATTACTACATGATATGGTCGAGAATCATTTTGTCTTTCTCTAGGGTTGGTTCCTAGTGTATATCCTCTTATTTTGAGTTTCTCGTTCCTTTTATTCATCACTCTTCTGATCTATGTAAAATAATTTCTTCTAGAAGCACAATTATAAATGTAAGTATTTTCTATCTGTATAGAAAAGCACTTTGCTCTTTTTCTTCCAATTGTTGTGGTGTCAACCTTGTAGGTTATGATGGGAAGTAGCAACACTTCCATCTTTATAGTTGTGAGTGGTAGGCTTCCTTATTACCATACTCTTGCTTTCAATTTTTATTTCCAACACAGATAGCTGTAATGTATCGGGTTCCCAAGGTGAACCTCATGTTAGATGTCATCCTTTAAAGTCCCTATGAAGACATCAATCCTATGTTCCTTTGGAATATTAGTCACCATTATATTCAATTTTTGGAAGTCCTCAATGTGCTCCATCGTTGAACCATTTTCGTTTGAGATTTATCAATTGGATAAAGAAGATGTTTATCATATTATCCTCATAATGTACTATATCTTACTCCTTAAAAATTGACCAAGTGACTTGAGTGTTCTACATGAGAAAAAAGCCTTTGATACCATACAAACTAATTTTGTTATAAATATAAAGTTTTGATGCACCTATTATGTTCTTTTGGATTGCTGGAGCTCAAAGTATTGCTCTGTTTGATGTATCAAGGATTATAAGATCCTTGCCTTCAATACTCATATGTATCTTTGATCTTATTGGGTCCTAAACCAAATACTTTAGTCTATGAAATCATGATTAAAATTTCTTTTTTCTCATGTGTGTTCCTCTACTACCTTTTCGCCATTAGGAAGCTTTTTCTTGTAGAGCTTTGCAGAACCATCCTTGAACCTTCCATTTATTTCTTCAAATATTCCATGTTTCATTCTTTACCATCCATCTCAGCTTCCATGCCATCTAACTTTTTTTCATTCCATTCTTAGACATCATCTTAGCTTCCATGCCTTTATTGAGCCATCCATCTTAGCTTCCTTGTTTCCTTCTATACCATCCTTCTCGGCTTCCACTCCACCCATAATAGCTTCCATGCCATTCCTCAAAACATTAATGCCAAGCTTCCACCTTCCTTCAAACCATCCATCTTAGCTTCCATTTAATTTTTTGTTAACGAGAGAAGCGAAATTTTTTGCACTTGGTCTTGTAATTTTGATATATCATGTTACGTCTTCCTCTTCATGAGTCATAATGGAGCCTTTTGAGGGCTTAATGCGTGTTGAATTATTTTTAGGGGGCATTTTAGAGCATAATCTTTGATATATTCTTCAATATGCCCTTAGAATCCAGACAAACATTTTTTAAAACAAGACTTTGTAATTTTGCAAAAAACAATACATAATTTTTTTCTTGGTTTTGAGGAGCTCAATATTGAAACTTATGTACCTGCAGCAATTTTGTATCCCAAGATTTGATCTTGTATTTCGGTAGCCCTGTGAAACTTCTTTCCAATGTCCAACAATGACCTAGTGTGAAGCTGGTTCAATAGAGAGAACTTGTACGACATGCCACGTGTCATACATTTTTCTCCTTCGACTCTAAAATCGATACACGAAATTAAAATTCTTGTAAGTTTGGAGAAGATGCATAAATTTCAATTGATAGTCGAAGAGTTATGAATATTTTCCCAAGGTCACCTCTTGTAAGGGTGGGAGCACAAAAACACTAACTTCCACATATGTATATCTGGAAAATATTGCGAACAAGATATAAAATATTTACATGAAGTTTCTCGGGATTTCTTCACGATGGGTTTTATTTTTTAGCTTTAGCCTTCGTAGAAAAAAAATTATAGAAAAAAATTCTACAATGGCCTATTTGAAGCGGCGAAACCCTAGAATCTGACTCTAATACAAATTTTATGAAACTGCTCCCAAAATAGGCGAGGAAAAAAGAGATCAATGCCTTAGAAATCATACACTTTGAGGGAAAAATTCCTCTAAATTACATATGAACAATTATTGGATGATAATAATGAAAAAAACTCCTTTCTATGGATAGAGTCGTGGGGTCATAATATAATCCTAGCGAGCATAACAATAATAATGTAGGGAACAACAATAATAGTAATGGGCTATTATGAAGTACAATAATAACAATATCGGGACTACGGGGGTACAAAAAATAAAAATAAGGGGGCTACACTAACAACAATAAGGAATAGAATAGTCATATGGCATACTAACAATCGACTATGTTTGTAGTTCATTTTTTTTGTCGAGCCACAACGAATACGAAAATCAAGAAGTTGAGAAGGTCAGCGAAACCTAGAGATGTATGAAGCTTATTTGAAATAATTGGAAGTGAATGGAAAAAATTATTGTCCTTAGCATTAAAATGAATAGGTGAATTTGTAGATGACATTATTCTTCCACTTATTTTAGATTTCAAGACAGCCAAAGAAGCTTGGATACCCTTGAGAGGAGTTTTTGTGAAGCGAGAGTATTGAATTTGAAGATGAAGACTTGTCCATAGAGTGGCATGGCCCATTGAAATGGAACATTTCTTGAATCCAATATGAACAATTATAAGTGCATGAAGATTTGGGAAATAAAAAAAACAAATCTTGATAATGAAGATTTGTGGAATCCAACAACAAAACTTGCTAAAGATAGTGAAGTACTCATTGGAGGAGTTAATGATGTGGTGAATCCAAAAATTAATATTTATGATGTTAATTTTGAAGAAGAATTAATGGCTAAATATGAATGGTTGCGAGATGCTTCAACAAAAACATCGAGATCAACATGATGTTATTCGGTGAGAAAAGTGCACTTGAATACGAAAACGAGTGGAAGACAATAAGTTTGCGGCACCACGGAGTTGGCATGTAAGTGGAAGAAACAAAGACAAAGACAAAGACAAATAAAAAGACATACATAAAGAAATAACTATATGCGGAGAAAAATAAAGAATCGAAAAAGAGAAAATAGAGACGAGGAAGTAACATGTAGAGAAGGAAGAACGATAGCGAGAAAGATCTCAATGGAGAGCATAAAGAACATAACCAATGGCACTTCGGAGAATGTTTTTCATTATAAAATTGATTATGAGTGTTCAAGTACATAAAATGATTATGAAAAGTTACATTTCAGCAGAGCATGGCCTAAAATACCATGCCTTGATAAAGTACGCATAGAGAAAATTTGCACAAATGAACCTTGAAGATAGATTGGATGATGAAAAAATTAATGAAATGCTCACATATTGGATTCCTAAAAGTATAATTATATTATGGTAACTATATTTGCAATATATTGATGATGAAAAGAACCACAAATGAAGATGACATGTGGAAGTGTTCCACATACAAGACATTTTTTGAAATTTCCAAGCCATGCTTAGACATCTTGGAGCAACGGAATACACTTTTAACAAATGAAGAAAGCGAGGTTTGAAGGATACAACAAAGAGAAAAAAATTGAAACAATTTATAGGCTATAGGATACGGAAGAAGAAAAGAAGAAAAGTTAATGTAGTTGAAGTCAGAAATTTTTTAAAGGTGTAAGCCCCGGTTAGAGCCGTAGACCAAGGGCATTTCAATTGAATTTTTATGGTTGTAATTAAGGTGGAGTGTTGAAGAATCTAATTCCAACCACTTGTTGGGTATCAAAACCATCCATCAAAGTATCCTAGCTAAGTTTCATGTAGTTCAATTTGGTTTGGTTTCACTCTAATCGTTTATTACCGATGTTCCAAACATAATCTTATTTAACTAATTTGAGAAGAAAAATCCTTGACTCCAAATTTTTCATTCTTTGTCGATTAAAGAAGTATACGAAATCAACTTTCCTTTGCATTACCGTGTATAAGAGCATCGATAAAATCTCATACAACATGCCCCTGATGTTGGAATCAAAGTAGACAAAGGTGACCATTCCGGGCCCTGTCTGCCATTGGTAAGAGCTAGTTTTGTATGTTGTCTCTTCCAAAATAACGGTCAATGTTATTGCATGTCAAGTTGCATGCGATCCATGGAAAAAAAACTATTATTAAAGAACCTCAGTAGAAACCCTTATCCCAACAACCTTTTCATTACAATCCCTATCCTTTCTAAAAAGTAACGGCGTCCTAGGACATCAACCGTTTCTCTTCTTTTTCGATCCTTATGTGTCAATCATTTAAATAATCATTTTCTTTAATAAATCATCCACTATGGCACTCTCTACATTTATAATATGAGATTCAATGAATACAATATATAGGTCTGAGTAAAAACTTGGTAGAATAAGAGTGTGCATCGATCAATAACATAGAAATCGAGGTTAACCATTCAATGGAATTAAGGTGATTACAGTTATTTAATTTGAAGCATGAGGTCGAATTAGATATCATCATTTTCAGACCCATTCCATGGCCTTGTTGAAGAAACAGGCAGACATTGAGGTGTATATGATTTTCTTTGGGATTGTCCACTTAATTTTAATAAAAACTATTAAAAAAAAACACTAACTTGAATTATGCTACACCATTTTAAAGAAGAGTCGATTTTGAAAAGTCAAATAATTTATTTACGGGTTCATAGATGTCTCTATAATGCCTCACAATTATTGAATTTGAAGTCTAGTAGAGTAGCATAAATCCATGTGGTGCATTAATAATATTATAGAAATACAAGTTTGAGAATATTTTAATATTAAAATTAATTGATTCATTATTCATATTAATTAAAGCTAATACAATTGTGGATATTTAATTGTATTAATTATATAACTAAAACAAATGGCAATATTTAATTTTATTAATTATATAGCTAAAACAGGCAATTGATTGTATCTCTTATTCCAAAGCATTTAGTTGTTGCATATTTATGAGTTTTAAACTATCTGAAAGATCATTATAGGAGACCTTTCATTGTGTGGGAATATTTCATTTATGGATTGTTCTATTGTATGGAGCTTTCATTATGTTGAGATAGAGGTAGAGCTATATTTGCATTTTTACCTTTTTTCCTTCTTATTATATATATATATATTAGTAATAATAATATTATATATATTTTATCTTATAAATTTTAATAATATAATTATTTTACTTGATATTAAAAGATTATTTAAATGTGAAGTTTAAGGGGTATTTTAAAATATTAATTATTTTATTTTAGATATCATTCTTTAGATTCAAGTGCATTAAGTAAGTTATTCATTCCTCACCATTTCCATGAGAGGTAGTCGTAACTAACTAATTTTTCATAGTTTTTGAATAGTCTATTTAGCACTCATTGCATCGGGTGATACTCACGGGGGTTAATAAGTGGGATTGAAACTAGTGAAATGAATCGCATAGCATCGATCATCACTTTCGGGGTTACACTCGGTAATCGAAGACTTTTGAGGAGGTTACCCATCCAGAACTCACGTGACTCCGGCTTTGTAAGTTCGGATTTTTCCCCACAATCGAAGCCCGCAGCTGCTATCCCATTTGAAAAACCTTAGCAAGTATTGTACCTCATGAACCATTCAAGTAGAGCTCCCTTTACTCTTTGTATTTGACTATGGGGGGTTTCTTCAATGCATTAAATTAGATATAAGTTTTAGAGGATTCAACTACGTTAAGTAAGTTAATAATTTATCACCATTTCCATGAGAGGTAGTTTTTCTCATGATTTTTGACTATTTATTTTTGTAAAAAAATATCATGAAAACTTCGAAAAAATACATACTTTTTTACATGAGATTTATTCTATTGATTTGTTAAATTTAACTTGTACTATATAGATGAATAAATTTATATTTATTCCTATATACAATATCATATAGATTTACATAATAGGTAGATGTATGTATTATTCATAAATATATTTTATTAATATTATAGATTTACAATTTAAAAAAATTTAAAAGTTTTAAATTATTAGTAGGTATATTATATTGTTTACATATATTTATTTTAATTACGAATATTGTTCATAGTTCGGGATCAATGAGTAAGTATCAAATTTTCATACATTTATAGATTAAATTTAAATATAAAGTTATGAAATATGATAGTTACAAAATATGGTGCTATTGTAAATTATATCATAAAATGGAATATATCTATATATGGAAAAATGATCCTCATTTTCATCTTAAAGACAGAATGAGGGTCGGGCCAACTTAATATTTATAAGAATATATTCATTGGTTGAGAATTCAACATATTATTACGAAAGATAACAATATTTTCCCAACCACCTTACATAACCCCGATTGACCTCTATATATATATATAGATAGATAGATAGATAGATAGATAGATATAAAATTTTGATTTTAATTAAATGTTAATTAATTAAACTTCTTTTCTATGTTTATTAATAATATGTTTATCCTTTTGAATATGAATTATTGTTTCTTAATTTTTAAATTTTTGTGATCCATCTTGATTTTGATAATGTCTTTTAATAAGTTGAAAAAACCAACTAATTAAAATGTTTAAATATAAAGATATCACTTTAATGATTAGCTATTAGAAATTAGTCGTTAAAAAATTACTTATTGAATCAATATATTTATATATTTATTATTATTATTATTATTTATATTTTTTGTTTTAGTTTGTTTTATTATTTGTTTTAATTAAATAAATTAAATTTGGATTAAATAAAATTAATAATAATAGAATAAGAAATATGTATTTGTAAATGTATATTCATAATTAAAAATAAATTTAATATGTTTTTTTAACAATTAGTCTTTAAATAAAAGGATTAATATTAAAATTAACAATTAGGTTTAAATTTAGCTATATTAAAATATTGGAAACATATTGATGGTTTGAAATCTCTACAACCAATTTAACAGTATCATTAATCGCAAAAACATTAACTAAAATGATTTATTTTATTAAAATTTGATTATGTTTAAAACAAAAAATAATTTATTAATTTTATCACTAAAGCAAAATTACAATACGTTTAATCGGATGGATTTATTTGTTTATTTTTCGTTACTTTATCACTTTTAGATTTAATCATGCGCTTATTATGCTTGGTGCATGGTATTATATTAGTTTGTCTTTGACCTAATTTTCTCCATTTATACTGGTTTAATATTAGGAATTCAAATTTTATTTATTATTATTATTATTTAATTTAGTAACTTATTAATTTTATCTGGAATTTTTCTTTTGTGAACCATAACAAGTATGTAGTTTTTTTTGGTGATAATCACATCAAAGTATATGTATTATGAATAAGTAAACTCAAATAGTATTCATAATACTTAGTGTTTGACTAACATAAAGAAAATAAAAGTGCGATTAATTTAAACAAAATTGATTAATAGTTATATAATTTAATATATTATTATTATTATTATTACTTTATTTACTCATTTATTTATTTTTATATTTAAAAATGATTAATAATATACTTAATTTTTTTATTTAATAAGTAATTTTAATATGGAAATTCATAATTTAATAGTTATTATAGTAAAAAAAAACAAATTAATTAATAATTTTAATATATTATTATTATTATTATTTATTATTATTTTTATTTATTTATTAAGAATATCTAAAAATAAAAAATAAAAAATAAATAAAAATAAAAATAAAAATAAAAAATTGACATATTATTTTAATTAATAAAAAGCATAGGAGAAATCTGTTGAGAACCATGAAGAACTAAGGTAAGAAAGGAGGAGGAATGGTTAGAAGGAGGAGCATGGACGAAGGGGGAGAATAGGGGCGGAAGAAAAAACGTAACTAAGAGTGAAGAGACGGGGAATCCGGCCACACAGTAGCATGCGCCCATCATCCTATTAGGTCCAATCGAGTCTCGATTTCAATTTCTAAGGCTTCCCTCAACTTACAGAGTGGTGGAAATGAGTACGTACTCGTAATCACCTTAGCATATTCAATGCAAATGTGATGTTTTGTATTTTAACCATGCTCTATGAGATATGAGGAGCGACAGTCTCTCGATAGTTAAGGTCGGCGACATGTTCAAGAGTATTTGATTAATGGATCGACCGGTTTCGGTGATGTAAGGTGTCTAGAAGACCATGGAATCAAGTAAACAACCTTACCATCCTTAAGGTAAAATAAATTCTTTAACCGATCTAGCGAACTTTGAATGGTGGAGGAAACGAAATTCGAGGAAATATTATTTATCCTAGGATCATAGCGATTTAATCGGTGGTACCTTGAATAAATGGAAGGTGAACCCCAAATAATGATACTTGAGATCTTTCTTGACTAAAGGACCTTTTCCTACTTTTTAAAAATTTCTAAGACATTTAACTACTTGCTATAAGTATTCTTATTGAAAATGTTGGGAGATGAGATTTCTCTCCTTGAGTGTGGTGTTCATCGGAGATTCTGAGCCTCACGTGCTTCCGAGGGTCTTTGAGAAACCGCAAGCACGAGAACGAAAATGATGCGAACCAACATCAGAATGTTTCTTTCGATGTCATCTTCCTTCTAAAGACTTGATGGGAGAAAGACATTCCTCATTGCTAGAAATAAGAACATGTAGAAAGGGCGGGGCTTTCATCCCCGCTAAATTCCATGGAGAACCCAATGAAGTCGGATTTATTAAGATACGGAAGAAAATGCCCAGTTTTTCTTTGCCATCGGGCGCGAACCACATAGGTGTCATCAACGAACCTTTTTTTTTTTTTCCAAATCGACGGTTGAAGAAGGAAGAGGAAAAGACCTTGGTTCGAAGTCTTTGAGAGAAAATATTAACTATAATGGGGGACGGGGGGAACCCATGGGCACACAGTTTTAGAAATAATTCATCCTTGAGCTAATAATTGAAGGTAAGATCGTCCAACTAGACGAGCAATATCAGGATCTGTGATTCGATTAATAACATTGATAACTTCATTCAATGAAAATGCCTAGGTATATAATGAGACAACATCAACACTTATTTGTGTATAGGGATCCATTTACAATAATGACTTTCATTCCTTTAATAAGGATGATGAGTCTTTGACAAGGAAGTGGTGTACAAGAAGTTTTAAGCTTATTGACTAACAATTTAGCGAGGGCCAGTTGGACCATAAATTGTGTTGAAAATGGGGCGAAGGGGAGCTCCTTCCTTCTGAATCTGGGCCATGATCTCCTCATAGTCGGGGGTTACTCTCAATGATATTTTTCTTAGAGAGCCAATAGTGGTCTTGTATTTTATAGAGAAGAGCAACGACTTTTGAAACTTCCTTCAAGGATTTTTTCAGTTTCTTGTAGCTCCCACTATTACTTAGAAGGTGATATAACATATTATTACGATAATCCTCTCTGTTTGACATAACCATACCACCTCCCTTATACACCTTAAGAATAAAAATATCTTGGTTATTTTTCAAGGATTTAAGAGCCTCAGAAGCTCGGGTTGCTATTTTGCTCTTAGGGGTTTAGATTTTTTTGAGATCATGCCACGATATTGTCTAATGATGTCTTTTGAGTTATTAGGTAATCTATAATCTTGTATATATATCTTAAATAATGTCTTGAATAGGGATCTGTAGGCGAACAAGTTGAACCTTCCAGGCTAGCAGACATGATAGTCGAAAGGAAAAGCTGGAGAGATTAATAACAATATTACTTGAGGGAGGGGAAGAAGATTTATTATTATTAATAGTATTTGTGTTATTATTGTTATTATTATTAAAATCATTAATATGATAATTTTGAAGGACAATAGAGGTTAGTCAAAGATAAGCCCAGATAGGACAAAGTATGCTCCCTTGAGTCAATAATCGGCGATTATTCATTGTCTCCCCTCCCCTCTTTTCTCTTAGCTATTTTATATGCAATATTGGTCTTTGAATATTGCTTCTTCTAGTCAAATTTCTCCCATAGTGGAAGAAACATGTTGATCAGTGAGTTGTAATTGTTCAATGTGTTGTGGCAAGGAACCTTCGCAGTATTTGGATGGTGATGGATTGTTGTAGCTCTTCCATCCTTTATTCTTAAAATGGAAGTGGTCCAAAATGAGGTTTGGGCGAACACATATAGGATGCGTCGAAAGCTAGTTTATGGAGATGTGTCTGCTTCCAAGGCCAAAAGTAGCTGCATCGCTTTCCCGAGCTCGAAGGATGTCGTGCAATCAGGTATGGTTTTTTTTCTTTTATAAGCCTCTTAGTCTTCATTTATGCCTTTTTCTTTGGATTTGGAATCCTTTATTGTCCATCAAAATTATCATATTAATGATTTTAATTATAAAAGATAATGATTTAATAATCATATTAATAAAAAATATCATATTAATAATAACAATAATTGTTTGAATAATAATAATAATAATAATAATAATAATAGTTATAATAGTATTATTAATAATTATAATAACAATAATACTAATATTAATAATAAATCTTCTTCCCCTCCCTCCGGTAATATTGTTATTAATCTCTCTGACTCCCTTTGAACATCATGTCTACGAGTCTTTTGGAGAAGGGTCTCAGTACATGGCTCTAAGTCCTATTGAAGTTATTTGTGATATAGAGTATGGGGCTAGAGATTTACCTCATACTTCAAAATACATATTAGATAATATTGTGCCATGATGCTCAAAAAACCCCAGTCCCCTAAGAAACATTAATGACTTTGAGTTTGAGGCTCTTAAATCCTTGAATGGTAACTGAGATGATGATGCTGCAAAGCGGGATAAGGGAGGTGCCACGGTTATCTTAAAAAGAGAGGATTACCATAATAAGATGTTAGATCACCTTGCTTCATAATAGTGAGGTGCAGAAAATGGACACAAATCCCCTGGAAAGAAAGTTTAGAAAGTTGTTCCTCTTGTATCAAATCTGGCCTTTATTTGGCTTACTGAGTAAAAATCTCTTTGAGAGTAACCCTTCACTCTGTGATCTATGGTTTTCAAAAGATTCATAAAGGAAGGAGCTCCCTTTTGGGTGTCGGCATTATCGGTGGATTACATTTCGATCTTCTCGCCATTTTAGCAGGTAGCTTAAACCTCTTGTGGAGCAGCAGAATGTGTCAGGGCTAAATATCCATTTATTAAAGAATTGAAAGGAATTAAAATGGATCATGATAGCGGGCTTCAGTGAAGTGTCTTCTCATTCCATATAGCATTCAATTAATGAAGCCATCGATGTCATTAATCGAGTAATGAGATACTAATATTTGTTGGTTGGGTTTGTCTTACCCCCTCGGCCTTCTTAGTTTTTGGGTGAATTCTTTGAGGTTAAACTTACGGTGTGACAATGGGTTTCTGTCCCCATTGAAGCTAATATTTTCATGGAAGACTTCGAATATAGGGCCCTTTCATCTTCCATTTTTAAACCCTGTGGCTTTAGGAAAAGGATTTTCTCCCGTGACACTTGTGGTCGCTTAGATAGCTGAAGAAATATTGGACCTTTTCTTCAGGCATCTTAATAATTGATCTAACTTCATTAAGTTCACCATGATTTCCGTGGATCAAAGCCACCTTTTCTAGATTTTATTATTTCTAGGGTAGGAAGGTTTTTTTCTCCCAAAAATTCTTTAGAAAGAATATGCACACTAAGAAGTATTTACATATTGGTTCATCATTTCACAAAGCTAGGTATTCTCAACACCACAGCTACTAGAGTCTTTATAATATACGATAGACACACATTCAGAGGAAAAATACATATCACAAAGTTTTCAATAGGAATGGTTATGGAAAAGTTCAATGTCTGAGAGCTTTTCAAGAAAGAAAAAAGGTCCTTTGAATAAGAAACATCCTTACGATGCGATTATCTAGAGTTCACCTTCCATTTGTTCAGTACCAGTATTAAAATCACCGGGATCCTTAGGAGACATAATATTTCCATAAAGCCTTCAATCCCCTCCACAACATTGAGTTTTCTTAGATGGAACAGATAACACGAATTTTCCCTTAGTATGGTAGGATGTTTGCTTGATTACATGCTCTTGTGGGGTGCCTTACATCGGTGAAACTAGTTGATCGATTAATAAAATAATTATTGAACACGTCGCTAACCTTAAGCATTGCATATCACCTCCCTTTTCATAGAAGAGCATACTAAAAATAAAAAACATCACATTTTCATTAGATAATTAAGGTGATCATGAAGATTGACCTTGCTCACTGTAACTAGTTTAGAAGCATTAAAAATTGAAAAGAGCCGATTGTATGCCAGGGGATGATGGTGGAGTGTTAGTGAAACATGGATTCCACCCTTAGAACACAGGTTCGGTGTTTTATTCCCCCCTCCTTTCCCTCTTGTTTTTCTCCTCGCACTTTTAACTTCCCCTACCCCCCTCCCCCTCCCCTCCCCCTCCCTCCCCCTTCCTTTTTATTTATGGGTCTTCTTGCTTGTGCTCTCTTTCTCCATTAGGTTTTTTATTTAGATTAGAATTAACTTATGTGATTTTTTTTATTTTTATTTTTATTTTTTATAGATATTCTTAATAAAATAATAATAATAATAATATATTAAAGTCATGAATTAAATTGTTTTTTATCTAATATTAACTAACTATTTAAATTATAATTTTTGTATATTAATTTTATATTTACTAATAAGAAAAATTAAATTATATTATTCATTATTTTTTAAATATAAAAGTAAATAAATCAATAAATATTAATAATAATAATATATTATAATTATACACAACTATTATCTAATTCATTTTTTAAATTAATTGAATTTTATTTTAAAACTTACTTGCATTATTTACAACGGCTAGTTGGACCATCCTTGTATCTATTTAAAATGGTTCGTAGATCATATTTCTCATCTTGTTAAGGTAGGTAAACCATCGGAAAAATATACTTAGATGCGATTATCCTTGAAATAATTTATATACATAAACTTCTTAATTTATTAATTCTAATATTTTGTTTAGTTTTTAATTCTTTTATTTTTACTTCAATTTTATGATTATTTTTTTGTTTTAAAATTTATGATTTTTATTTTTATAATAAGAGTAAATACTTGTCATAGTGATGGAAAATGTCTAGTTGGTAGGAAAGGATCAAGCAAATAAGACTAGTCTGAGTTGGTATGTAAAAGCAAAAGTTTCGTTGTTATCTTTATGAATATACGAAATTTTACAAATTTTTACCTACATAATATTAACGTCTCTTAATATTATGAGTTTAGCTCCTACGCCTAGATAATATCATTATCAACATTTGTATCAGTTGCTATCTTTCAATTGAATTACCTAAAGCCATATGTTGTTAGGAAACTAATCCCTTGGGTTGGTTTTATTGATACATTATAACAGATTATTAGGTCAAGAATCTTTGAGGCTGAATCCAATAGTTTCTTGATGTATTTATATGTGTATACATTGTACATCATTCTTTGAGACATTCATTAATTTCTTGTTGAGTTTGTTTCCGGTTGTGTGTTGAGTGTCTTACGGTGGTATCGGGCTTGGTAAGATGCTGTTGATTGAGAGTGTATTGACGGGTTGTTTATCTCATTATCGGGAACATTAATTGAGGCAAGCCACTAGTTTTTTTTGTGGCCGGAGAGATTTGACGAAGTCGAAAAGGATTGAAAATTTATTATTCAAAATAGACCACGTCTCAAGCGAGCGGGGAGAACACCACACCTTCTTGATTGCATTGTGAGCATGTGTTTGAAGTGGTGCCGGGAACTCTTGCTTGAATGGGAGCATGCATTTTTCATATGGTATGAATCATATATCCCAACGAAAGCTTGTTGTTTTTATCATGAAATTTCTAATGTTGTTCATCGGTATCAAATTTTTAATATAAAATTTTCCAAAGGCGACGAGGTGACTTAAAGGTGATAGTTTTCAAAATCTTTTGATGTATTTTCACTTGGTGCTCTACAAGCTTAAAATTGAAAGGGATTTAGAAGTAAAACCTCTGCAGGTAGTTCAATTACTGGAACGTTAAAAGAAGGGAAACTTACGAGCTAATATTCGCGAGTTGGGCAATATTTCATGCTTTTTTCCAAAAAAAATATTCGCTAATTTCCATTTTTATAAAAATGCATTTGTCAAAATTCTATAGTATAAAAATTTTATTACCTTACACATCGCCAATATTATATATTTTATAATATGAAATAATTAGATATCAACATTTTCACAAATTATCATCAAAAATTTTAAATTTGGTTTAGGGACTAGTAAGATTCGCCAAGGTTTCTAAACTTTAAGGTAAACTTCCATCCATATTTCTTTGGTTAAAGGTTATGTTATTGTTGGAGCGCGGTCAATGGACAGAAGAACATGAACTAAAATCTATGTCGAGAAAGCCGGACGTTATAGTCGAAAAGTTTGTCGATTTTTTAAAATTTGTTTCTTTCTCAATGGTTACCCTCTCCCTAGCTCTACTTAATAAAATTTGTTTTACATATATTTATTAGCTTAACAAATGTTAAAGAAAAATTCCAAATATATTGGTGTGTAAGTGCTTGTTTCTTAGTCCTCACGAAGCTAGGATTGGTAATTTCATTAATGAAGGATGATTTCGACTTAGTCTAACTTAACCACTGACTTCGGAACAGTTTGTGGTTAGGCCAAAAGGGATTTTATGATTGAGCAAATGTGCATTCAACTGAGCCTTCAACCAAGGAGGCCGAGATCAATCATGCGGAGTTATTTTTTAGGAATGAATGAGATAGATGTCATTGACTATAATTATTGAGAACCGGAAAAGGTGAAGGCAGAGCTTGGTGTTATGGTAGCAGGGCAGGAGCCTCTCAAACAGTTTCATTGAATCTTCAGTTAAGAATTTTTGTTCTCAGCACTGCAACTGTAGGACAAAAGGTAATTGAATTGATTTCAGAAATATCGTTGAAAGTCATTTATTTCCATTGTTGGCTAAATAAATAAATAAAGTGTGGACTTAAGAATAGTTCTTTGATCTTACGAAGGAAAATAGTTGCTCCATTACGATTTGACCTTAACGGATTTCAAGTAGCAGACTTCAATAATTTCAGGGAGGGAACATATTTAATCCCAAAGCTTGCCACCATAAGAATATGTTGTATTTTTTTAACAATTTTCTCTTCGATTTTTCAAAGGCCGTTACATATACCATTTTTTTAAATTCAGTTTGCAAGGGTGATGGACGTCAGTCAAGTTAAGAAAAAAAAGTGCGTGCCACTATTTGCAATCTGATAAATATTTTATTCATGGTTTTTTATGTTATAGACATTGTTATTTCTTGAGCATGGAATATCATGCAGATAATGATGCCAACTTCTAAAATTACCTCATTGTTCATGAGGGATTAAAAGTGGTTTTTGTGATTTATCCGATGTACGATTATTTGAAACAAACTTGCACAAGAATTGGAATCTGAATGCTGAATTATCAGTCGACGATCAAATTTACAAAGTATGTTTTTCTTTTAAAATTGGGGCCAAGAAAGGAAGAAAAGTACATGTATAGAATTATAAGAAAAATATTTTCATACTAATAATGGGATAATGAGAATTTGATTCTAGTTCAATTTCGAAGAGTGGGAAAACATAAGGGCTGTTACACATTATCAGTATGTTTTATATGGGAGTTTATTGACTATTGTTTCAGTTTGAATTAGAATATTTGGGATATATGGATATGCGGGATATGCCATGAAATTGGATATGTGATGAAATTGAAGTGGTGAAGGTTATTTCTCTTGCTAAGCCACAATGTCAAAGTATTATTTGGAAGTTTCAAGATTAAATTTATAGTTTACGCTAAATCAAAAAGTTAACATTTTAAAATTATTGGAATTTTCTCTAAAGTATGTTGGGCGATTAGTTACACATTACTTTAGCACATCAATGTTTAATGAAGTTTTATTTAAAAATAAAAATTCAGAGTTAGTCATTATATGGTAAGTGAATTTTTTTGGAGGAGGGAAAGGAAAATTGACATATTCAAAAGGTGGTTGGAGTGTAGGATTTGCGGTGCGGATATTTTTGTCGGCTCATTGGGAGCTTGGCTCGTTGGTATTTCTCGGAGTAGATGAAAATTTTCAAAGTTTTGATTGTTAGTTACATGTTATGATTTTTGTTATTGATGGGTGCATGATTAGTTGAACTGAGCACCCGGTTAATTCATTGAAAATTTTGTTGGGTGAATTTTTGGTCATTGTAGCTTCCCCTTCTTTCTAAGTTGATTGCAATTTTACTTTGATCTTGCCGAAGAAAATGGCCAATCTAAATGATTTAATTAAATTGCTAAGAAATTTAGTGCTATCTAATGTCTATAACAATGTCCAAGTCGTGAGGACATGCTATGTGACATCCAATCATGTTTGCAAAATGCTAAAAAAAAATCGAATTCTTGGAGATAGAATCGCGATTTAACGAGACGAACTTCAAAATAAAACTTGTGATTCTGAACTAGTGCTTGTTAGAACAAAAAAAAATTTTGAGCTTTATCATCGATTCGAAAAATTATTAGAGAAATGAGCGCTTTCGGGTGAGAAATTTGGACATGAGTTAGAAGTGTTGATGTGAAACCTATTATAAGACCATGGGAAGGATGACACACAATAAACACATAACTAGTCTTGGTTATAACAATGATGTATCTTTTCACATTCCAAACTTCGCTAAACCTGAAATTTCGAAGTACGGGTTTTTTGGATGGTGTAGTTTCGGAAAAGGTTGATAGATACCGATACTATAACGAGAGTTGGACATGTGAAAGATCAATGTTTGATCTTCCTGTGCGAGCATTGTGGAAAAAGAGAAATCACGAGTCAAACGGATGCTCGCAAAAGAAAGAAGCCTTAATACGGATGTTAAGTTTTGGATGGATTTCTTCTTAGGAATGGAGGAAAGAAGCCAAGAAGATCTATAAATGATATAGAAGAATTTGTTCGAGAGTGACGGAGTCTTGTAGTGAAGAATATTTCTCACTTGTATACGATAGGGGGGATTTTTGGTGGGTGTTATGCTACATGTTCGAGTTCGAGATGACAATCGAGCACAGTCGATGATCCACATTACGAGAGCCGAACCGCAGTTGATTGAGTTGTTTCCTAGCGAGCACTTCTGATTTGGAATTGTTAGAAGGCACATATGACAAATTCCGGAAGTTTGTGCTCATCTTAAAGCCATTTGTTCTAAGAACCACTATGTGAGTTCCGAAATTGGTGTTGGTTGATCCATTGAGTTCTACCATTTCGGTTTGTGGTCATCCTTGAAAACCATTTCGAGACATTTAGCTCTTGGTGAGATGCATTTCTCCATTATGAGCTCTCATTCTTGGACTTTCGTATATCCCTTCAGTTAAGGGGGGAATGTTAGGCAACTAATCCTTGGGTTATTTCTATTAGCTAATCGGTTATTAGAGTCCAAAGAAACTTGGGGAACTAATTCAATAGTTTCTTGATGTATTTATATGTGTATGTACATTAAAAATCATTCTTTGAGACATTCATTAATTTATTGTTGAGTTTATTTTCCATTTTGTGTGTTGAGTGTCTTACATGTATGTAGCCTCTAAGTCACCATTATTATTGGGAAAGGGTTAATGGTTTGGTGAAAACATGAAGATTACCTCTAGGAAGGTAGAGAGAGGAAGAAAAAGAGTCATAGGGTTTGGTGTTTTATGGTTCTTGATTTTTACGCATATTGGTGATTGACAATTTTATTCAATCTCTTGGGGCAAGATTCCAATTTTAAGATATTTCAATGGTTGAATGTTTTATTTTTGAATATGTCATTTCATAATGCCCAATTCCCGTATGCTATTATTTCCTCTTCCACGCTCCAATATCTGTTTAGAATTTTTCTTTTATTTAACGAAAATTTTCAACCTTGTGAAGATATTATTGATGAGGAGAAAAAAATTTAATAGAATCCAAAATCATCATCAACGTAATAGAATATTTATTAATATCATATTTCTTCACTCATCCTTAACATCCCCACCAATTCGGTGTGATCCTGGGATTTCTTAGGCTTGTAATCATTGTCTATAGCGATTTCCATGCTAATTACGAGTACATCCAAATACAACAACATAATGATTTTTTATGGTGGGTAAGTGGGTTTGTAACTTGACCTCAACTTTCATGTGAATTTTGTCTACCGATAAAGTGGTTTTCATACAATTCATAGTACAGCAACAAGTTTTCCTAGCGATAGCCATGTCATAGGACTCCTGGCATAGTGTCTGGACGGGTAGTACTAACGTCTAACACCATCCTTCTAAACATTATTAGTCATTCATATATATTTTTCTACTTAATGTATTCCATTATTCAACATTAGAAGCATTTTATTTAAATGGTTCTGTAAAACAGGCACTCTCCCTACTTATACACAAGTTTCAAAATACTCCAAACACATGTTTATTCCTTAACACAACCAACGGAAACAAAACCGGATGCAAGTCTTGGAAATTTCATGTAATATATTGATAGATAACCTCGGTTGTGGTATATGAGCAAAATCGAGTGTTACAATTTTACATCATAGTTACCCATGGTTTGGCATATGCCAAAGGCATAGTAGTTACAAACCTTTATTACTACTATATATGGGGCATTTATCTAAGAAAAATTGCAAAGAATTTGGTTTCGTCTGACTCTCAATTATCTCTTCGACATATTCTTAAGATATGTGATCAAAATCATGGTATTGACACTAGGTTTGAAGTTAAGGAGCTTGATTCCCTTCTCAATTTGGACCCTCCATCCTAGAAACTTATTTAGCTTCTCATCATCTCCAAATATTATCTTGGAAATGGAGAATCGAGAATAGAGGACCTTTAAATTAGATATTTTGTAAACTATGTCAACATCTTGTCTATGAGAAAATTTTGTTCCAAAATCAACAAAACGACTTTGATCAACTAAATGGGAGGAAATTGGAATCATAGCTCAATGAATCATCAAGACAAAGCAAGAGTATGCACACTGCAAAAAATTGATCATTGTCTGAGAATCTCGTAATTGGAAAAATTTGGTGAAGACTATAAAATTTATTGACATATACTTATGCTAAATTAGGCTAGATGAAGCCAATTATATTCCTCCGCCCAACAAAACTCATGAGATTGAACCAAAAATTTGACCCAGCGGGTTGAAAATTGACAAAATCACAATCCAACAAATACTCATCCCAAAAACAAGCCACAATTCTCACGTTCGCAAACTCAAAGAAAGTGATTAACTAGAAAAGAAGATCCTAGTTAAATGTAAAGAAACAAGGTTCAAATATCTAGGATTTTGACTAGTAAGGTATAGTTAAGGAAAAATAATTTCATGAGCAAAATCAATGACCCAAAAAGACCTATGACTCTAATGTCCTATCTTACCAGTGGTAGGTAGGTAAATGTATACATGAATCCTGTTATTCTTTTAAAAACGCAACCATTGTTGGTAAATATGTGACACATGCAAAACCCAATAGGTAATTTGTTCAAAGAGTACGTGGTTGTGGGTTTCAAAATACTGATAACCAAAAGCCCAATAATTAAATTAATTACATATTAAATCCATATACAAATAACTAAAACCAAAGTGATGCCCAATTAAAATAATGAGGTCCCATGAGGTCTCTTAAAATGCAGATTTTATTAGCATTTCAAAGATATTATGAATACTTTAGACTACTTCTTAACAAATTTTCAAAGGGTTCAAATAGTCTCTTTCGAATGTCCATATTCGTATTCGGATGTATTTCAATAAGTGTGTCATGAGGATATAGATTTCCATAAAATTTTTAACGAGAGGTGTCTCAATAAATGTGTCATGAAGATACAATTTTCCACTTGATTTCTTGGGAAATAGAGACTACCTAGCTCTTGTGCGATATGTTCAATTGTAGATTTACTTAGGGCTAAACCCAAACTAGAACCATTGGAATGGAATTTATCTCAAATTTACCAATTAATTATTGAAATTCTTGCACTCCATCATTCTCCGTTATGGTAAACTAACTCAAATTGTATATATTAACTAAATTTTATGAAAATAGAATTCATACACATGGATAGCATTAAAATGTCATATTTGTTGCATTTCATGTTGTTTTACCATGTTTATTGGAATTTGCTTTTGGTTTAACTCTTATATGAAAATTTGATGTTTCTACACACATTAACTAATATTAGTGTAGAAAAAAAAAGTTCAAAACTTTTTATTGCTTTCATTGTATGTAGTTTATTAATAATTTCATAGATAGAAGCTGATATGGTAGCTTCAATGTATTTTTGAAAACTTATTTTGGAAATATGTGGAAGAAGTAACATCGACTTGCTTGGTTCTCACATTGAACCGTTTGCTGATAATATTTCATTCAAATTGTAATTTCTTATTTTTATTCCATATATCCCATCTTTAAAAAGAAAAAAAAATGGATTCTACGTAATGAATTGCAATAGAAACATTCGTGAAAAAACTATACAGAGATGCTTGAAATAATTGATGTTGAAAATTAGCAATCAAAAGAACAATGAAATAATTATGCTATGATTGATGATGTCTTGAAAACCAACAACCCTTTTAGGCTTGAAGCATTCACATACACTCTAGGTGATTGTCTTTTCAATGCAATTGAAGTTATTTTTCATTTTTCTTTATTCTTCTATTGAATTGTGAAATGGAACAATACACCACTTCCTATTTTTTCTACAACAAGATCACATAGAGGCAATATAATTATTTGAATATGATCTAACACTTGAATTTCTTTATGAAATTCATGGAATTCACGATGTTGAAACATATTTCCATACGATGCATCTTTCTACTTCAAGTAGTCTTAGTGGAAATGAAAGAGGGATATGGGGAGATACATTTTGCATATGTTAGCTCGTCAAATGGTTAAATACCCCTATAGGAATATGGTATATCACAAAGAAAACAAGGCATTTTCTTTTCAGTTCAAATGAAATAAAAATTCCATTTCATATATTGTTTCATGGTGTAAACCCTTTTAATGGGCATTACGAGCCATTATTGTACAATAAAATACCTTGGTCCATTTTAATATGAAATGAATATTTATCACCTTTTTGCAAGGATAACAAAAATTATTAGCAACCCATATTTGATAAATTGCAAGTCCATCGATGGGATAAAGGGAAAAATACTATTTCCATTTGTGGAGATAGTATGTTTACTGCACTTTTTCATTTGATAGCCCAAAATTTTATGTAGAGTCTTTGAGACTTTACATTTTTGCAGTCCTTTTTCAATGCAATTATGTCTAGTGTTGAAGATTCATTGCATTGTTTACAAAAACATTTTTCAAATGATGTCATAAAAAATGGTTGCAACTTGGAAATATTATCTTATTAATGTGGTAATGCTATATGAAAAAGGTAAGGTTGAAGGTGGGTCATTTTGTTTACAATGGGAAACAATAATATTCAAAGTAAACATACAAGAATTTTATTTTGTAACTAAGAACATTGTCAATTATTTCTCATGCAATATTGATTCAAATGAAACATGTAAGATATTTTCATTTTAAATAGGCTTATGCCACACCCATTATGAACATTTCCCAATTAATGCACATAACAACAATGGAAATGTACATTTTAATATGATTTCATTTGAAATAGGCTCCTTGCATACCCATTATGGACCTTCGTTAGTAAATATGCACATGCATAAAGACAATATGCACTATAAAATGATGCCAATGAGAAAATGTTAAAATAGTAGGAGCAATGTCTATATATTAAAACAAGTATTGCATTCAGAAACAAGAAAAAAGTAGAAAATATGACTAAATTAGTTGTTGTTGAGAAATATCAGCAGAAGGAACAATGAAAGAGTGACGTAACCATTGATGATTTCATGAAAAAAAACCTTTTTAATATTCAGACATTTTCATATACAACAAGTGATTTTATGTTCAATGCAATTGAAGTTCTTCTGTATTTTAATTACTCATCTGTGGAATTGTGAAATGGAACAATAGACCACTTCTTGATGTGCCTACAACAAGGTCACATAGAGGCAGTAGAATCATTTCAATATGAGCTAGAACCTAAATTTCTATATTAAATTCATGGAATTCATGACATTGAAACATATTTTGGTAGGATGCATCTTTCTGCTTCAAGTAATCTTAGTGAAAATGAAACGGGGCTATGGGAAGATACATTTCGCATATGTTGGTTGGTCAAATATTTAAATTGTCCCAATAGAATTTTGTTCACTCAAAAATCAAAAAAGGAATTTTCTCTTCAATTCAAATGAAGTGAGAAATCTATTTCACATATTGTTTCTTGATTCAAACCCTCTTAATCGACAAGATGAAGCATTATTGTACAAGAAAGTACCCCTATCCATTGTAACATGTAATGAAAACTTATCACCTTTTTTTGTAGATGTAAAAAACTACTTTCAATTGATACTTGATAAAATTCAAGTCCATAGATTGAATAGAGGAAAAAATACTATATCCACTTGTGGAGATAGCACATTTACTACACTTTTTCATTTGAAATCACACGACCTTGATGTGAAATATTTAAGCCTATAAATTGTGCAATCATTTTGCAATGCAATCATGTGTAGTGCGCAAGATGCATTACATTGTTTACAAAAAAATCTACCAGGTGATATCATCAAAATAAAAAATGGTTGCAAGTTGGCAAGAATATCTTATTAATATGGCAATGCCATATGAAAAAGGTAAGGTTGAAGGTGGGTCTTTTTGATTGCAATGGGTAGCAATCATATTCAAAATAAATATATAGGAATGGTCTTCTATAGGTAACAACGTTGTTAATTAGTTCTCATAAAACTTCGATTCAAATGGAACATATAATATATTTTCATTTCAAACAGGCTCACCCCACACCCATTACATGCGTTTAATTATAGACGCACATAGCAATAATAGAAATGTGCATTGTAATAAGATGTCATTAGAAAAGTGATACTTGCGCACCCATTAAAGACCTTCGTTAACAAATATGCATAGTCATTAAGATAATTTGTAGTATAAAATGGTGCCAATCAACAAACCTAAAAATGATACAATCAGTTTCTATAGATTAAAACAAGTATTGAGTTCATAAACATAAATAAATAAGAAAACCATGTAAAAAAAGGTTGCAAAGTCATCATTGTTACATATCGAAGAAGAATCCAACAAAATTTTACATAGAGAATATTGAAGAAACACCTGGGAAGAAATGCCCAACATGTAAAATATTGAAATTTCAAAAGAATATGACAAACATTGGAGAAGAGTTAGAAAATGTATACGCTAACTCATCTAAAAAAAATAGAATTTTTCCCAAGAAAGTAATATGCAAAGTTTGCAAAAGAGCACTTCAAAATGGAAATTTCGATAATTTTATTTACCTAACAAAATTATATGCAACATGCCATTGTGAATTGTAATGACACTCTCAAAACTTGAAGAACACCTTGTAGCACTAAGAATTGATTTTGAACAAATAAGAAAATGGGGACATAAAGGATCACAAATGGGCTTAACAGGATCAATTATCAATTTTCATATTCAAACAAGCATTGCTCAAACTAAATTGCCACAATATATGCATGATCCAATTGGATATTGGTGGTCACCCACCTATTACACTTGGGGCCCCACCATTGTCTCTTTCAGTTTTTCAGGTTCGGCACAACTTACTATTTTTAGCAGTTTTTCGGGTCGTGAACTTCCGGAGCCGTTTTGAGGTCCTAAACGACATTTATTGGGAAGCCTGAGAGCAACATGGGTTCATGGACCAATGTTTCTCACTCAAAATTTGTATTCCTTGGATATATATTTCTAACAAGGTATGGTTCATGTCAAACGGAGATCGTATGCCAAAGTTACGTCCCTGGGAAGTTGAAACACAAATTTACCCAAAAGGGGCACATAGTTTTGGCGCTTCATCTCCTAGGGTTAGGGTTTTGGATGTTTAGGGTTTTCCATTGTTTCTAAATAATAAATAGGCCCTTGAGCCTCATTGTAACTCATTTCAGAGGCCTGTAGCCACCATATCTCTTCTTAGAGATAGCTACCAGTGCCCTAGCTAGTTTATTTCCATTCTGTCTGTAAGAAAATTTTATTTCTTTGATATTAATGAAATGAAGTGATTTTTCCACTGGATCTTTGTATGTATGGTTATATGTCTAATATTCTGCATTCCTGCATAAATCTGGATCAGTGGTATCAAAGCGGTCTTCTTTTTCTCAATCCTTCTTTGCATGTCCCCAACGAGGTCGAGGTATAAGGAGTTAGGGCTTCATCTGGTGGAACCTTTACAATATCAGCCTTGCAAACCTTGATGAATGTCGATGGGGTATGAAAAGAAATATGAGGGATCAGGAGATCCTATCAAAATATTGTTCGAGAAGGCCCTCAAAAAAAAAAGGAACACGATGATGGATAACTTTTCCTAGATCCTTCTACGGCTGCCCACCGATGGCACATCTGCATCCAAAAACCACTATGGAGGTGCGACTACTTTTAAGGTACAAGTAAATTTTGACATTCCCATATTTGAGGGTAAAATATATGTAGATGCCCTAGATCGATGGTTGAATCTATTAGAAGGATATTTCTCGGTTCATGACTTTTCCGACCAGGAGAAGATTATTTTTGCACTCCTCAATGCTACCCCCCATATCAAGGACTAGTGGGAAACCTACTATGAGAACAAGGACCAGATAGAACCCTCTCTATTCTCGGATGTACCAACTTGGAATTCTTTCGGAGATGCCATCACGGAACAATACTATCCCATGGGGAGCTATGAGGATAAGTACATACAATGGAGCACGCTACGACAACAAAGGATCAAGATTTGCATGAGCTGAGGAATATGTTCCATACCCTACACACAAAGTTGGGTATCAAATATTCAAAGAAACATCTGTTGCTAAAGTATCGCAGTTTTCTGCAAAAATACATTCAGGAGGAAATGGAGTTCCTCGACATCTCCTTGCTTGGTACGTCATACCGGTATGCTGCCAAGATTGAGAAGAAATTCAAACAGAAGAAGTGAGACTTTGGATCTAGGAATCAAAAGCAAGGGAAAGGTGCTCCCAAACTATAGAACAAAGGACAGATCCAAGGCATGGCGGCTCAAGACAACCTGTCGAAGCCACAAGCAAAGAACAACACCGCAAAGCCAAAGAGGAATGCGGGAAAGTGGTGTGAGTTTCATAAGAGCTCCACTCACAACACAAGTGAGTGTCAGGCCCAGTAGTTGCTAGTGGCCGAGATGAGGGCTTCTGAGTCAGATGCATGCTCCGACTCTAAATCAGAACCTGACAAGGGGAATGAAAAAGGTAAATAGATTATTGATGTGGAGCCCAATGCTGTTGTTGCCACTATGAAGATCCAGAAGGAGGAACTTGAAGATCCAAAGGAGGAGGAACGTCTCTTCCACTCCCAGATGTGGGTAAAAGGCTCCCCGATATAGTTCATTGTCGACAATGTGAGCCAAAAGAACCTCATTTCAGCAAACACCATGAAGTGGTTGGGCTTGCTGACCACAAATCACCCACATCCATACACCAACGGGTGGCTTCACCAAGGACGAGATCTCTGCGTTAGCCAGCAATATCGCCTTCCCTATAGCATCAAGCCCTTCATAGATGAGGTATTATGTGAAATTTCTCCTATTGATGTTTCTAATGTATTATTAGGACAACCATACTTGTGGAAGCGTCATGCTGTGCATGAGTCTCAGCCTCACGTTGTTATTGTTACTTTGGGAAATAAGTTGTACAGGATACCAGAGGTAGCACCTCTTGCTGCTATCTCTTTGGTTACTACAAAACAATGCAGTAAGCTCATTTCCCAAACCAGGAAATTCGTTTTCCTGATGATCCACCCCCAGGGCAAGAAGAAGACTGTGGCCACAACCTCCAGACAGGGCTCCTCTGCACAACAACAACAAATGGATAAGGTTGTGGAGGAGTACGGGGACATCTTCACCTCACCCACGGGGGTTCCTCTGCACTGTCAGGTCAAGCACCCGATTGATCTGACCCCAAGTGCATCGCTACCCAATGGACCGATCTATCGGCGCTCTGTTCTGGAGAATGATGAAATCAAGAGGCAGATTCAGGAGTTGTTGCAGAAAGGTCACATAAGACCAAGTTCATCGCCCTGTGGGAGCCCGATCGTGTTGGTAGAGAAGAAGGATGGGACGTGGATACTTTGTATTGACTATTGGGCACTGAACAAGATCACTGTCCTGAATATGTACCCAATCCCACGGATTGATGACCTTCTGGACCAAATCAAAGGTGCAAAATATTTCAGCAAGATCGACCTGAAGTCTGGGTATCACCAGGTACCAATTGAACCCTTTAATGTGTGGAAGATTGCCTTCAAAGTCAAGGAAGGCCTTGTTGAATGGCTGGTCATGCCTTTCGGGTTGACGAATGCTCCTGCAACCTTCATGAGGATGATGGACAACATCTTGTGGCCATTCACCAACTCATTTTTAGTGGTGTACTTGGATGACATTCTGATCTTCAGCAAGACTTGCGAAGAGCACCTTCACCACATCTGACAAGTCCTCCAAACACTGCGGAAACACAAGTTGTGTGCCAATTTTGAGAAGTGCACGTTTGGCATGACCAAAGTTCAATATCTGGGATACATTATTGATGAAAGGGGGGTGCATGTGGATCCATCCAAGATCCAAGTCATTCGGGATTGGCTAGCCCCAACCACTATAATAGAGCTTCGCAGCTTTCTGGGTCTTGCTAATTTCTACCATAGATCCGTGTTGGGATTCTCTCATATCACATGGCCCTTGAGTCAAGTCACCAAGGGAGGAGCAAGAGAAAAATTGTTTTGGTCGGAATCTCAACAGAAGGCATTTACGGAATTGAAAAATTGCCTCTGTTCTACACCATTTCTCACATTACCAGACTTGCAACAGCCATTTGAGATCGAGATAGATGCCTTTGACTATGCTATTGTGGCGGTTCTTACTCAACAGTGACATCCAGTGGCATATAACAGTGAGACATTGTCTGACACAGTTTGCAAGTATCCCACTTATGACAAAGAAATGTATTCCATTGTGCAAGCTTGTCAACAATGGAAGCATTACATTTTGGGGAAGGAAACAATCATCCACATAGACCACTGAGCCCTGCAGTTCATACAGACACAAGGGAAGTTGTAGAATGATCGCCATCGGAAGTGGTTCACATATCTGCAATAGTTTCATTTGAGCATCAAGTACAAGAAGGATAGCGCCAATAACGTTGCAGACTTTCTCAGTCGACCACCGATCATGGCGCTCATCACTGTTCTCAACTCTTGTGGGCATAAGACTTTTGATTGGCCGCTTCTTTATGAGATTGACCCAGAATTTGACCACACATACAAGGCACTCTTGGGGGGTATGCAAGTTCCAAATTTTCACCTCCAAGATGAACTTTTATGCCACCTGGGACACCTTTCTGTTCCTTCAAGTGAGCGCGCCAAGATGATATGGGAAGCACACTACAGTCGAGTCGCTAGGAATTTTGAGGTTGAGAAAACAGTAGTAGTACTACAGAAGTACTTCTATTGGAAAAACCTTCAAAAGGATGTCAGGAAGCACATCATATCCTACACTGCTTGTGCCATTGCCAAATTGATCATCAAGAAGCAAGGCCTATATACCCCGCTACCTACCCCTAGTCGACCTTGGGAATCCATGTCCATGGATTACATTTAGGGCATGCCTTCTACTAAGCATGGAAATGAATGTGTTTTCATGGTCGTCGACAAATTCTTGAAGATGGCCATTATGGCGGCCTGCAAGAAGAATATCACAGCAGAAGCCATTGCTAAAATCTTCTTTGAAAGAGTGTGGGTGCACTTTGGTATCCCACAGTCTATCATATCATATCGGGATAGCAGGTTCCTCAACACATTTTGGTCCAGCCTCTGGTCAATGCTGGACACCAAGCTCACCATGTCCACGGCTTTCCATCCCCAAAAAGATGGCCAGACAGAGGTTGTCAACGGAATGATTGTACACATTCTGCGCATGTACATTTCCAAGCATGCATGCACATGGGATGAGATCCTTCCCTATGTAGAACATAGTTATAACCAGGCTCTCCACAGCTCAATCGGCCACATCCCCTTTCAGGTGTACTTGGGATTCTAGCCACTATGTCCCATTGATGTAGCCATGCCATTTGCAGCTACTCAGGCCAATTCGACTCATGTCCCATCGGAAGTTGACAAAGAAAATAGCTTCATCGAGCGCATTCAACGCATCCGCCAACAGGCTCATGACATATTGCATAGAGCTGATGCTAAGTACAAGAAACACCATGATCAACATTAGGTGCCACACAACTTCCAGGTGGGCGACAAAGTGTGGCTACATTTGCAGGAGGAACGCTTCACTAGACCCCACCTCAAGCTTCACCCACTCTGATACGGGTCGTACACCATCACCAACGCTGTAGGTAACAATGCCTTCGAACTCAATATTCCACCATTCCTTGGTCTGCACCCAGTATTAAATGTGGACCACCTTCGTCCTTACTTCCCACCTCTACTAGACACCTCTGACATTGCATAACAACTCATACCAACAGAGTTAAACCCAAATTCCATGGAATAGGCCACCACAGATTGTATCATGGACATGCAAATCAAGAACACTCGCCAACAGAAGATCCAACTATATCGGGATGTCAAAGCTAGCCAACTTGTGCACCAAGGAAAGTGGTTCACCAGGGACCAAGTTCAGCAGAAGTTTCCTCATCTCATTGAGGAACTTAACGCAATGGGGACCATTGCTTCCTAAGGGGGAAGGAATGATCCAGGTGGATACTGGTGGTCACCCGCCTATTCCACTTGGGGCCCCACCATTGTCTCTTTCAGTTTTTTAGGTTCGACAAACTTACATTTTTAGTAGTTTTTGGGGTCCTAAACTTATGAAGCCATTTCGAGGCCCTAAACAACATTTTTTGGGAAACCCGAGAGCAGCATGGGTCCATGGATCGATGTGGCTCACTCAAAATTTTTATTCCTCTGATATATCTTTCTAATGAGGTATGGTACATGTCAAACGGAGATCGTATGCCAAAGTTACATCCCCGAGAAGTTGAAACACCAATTTACCCAAACGAGGCCCATAGTTTTGGCGCTTCATCTCCTAGGGTTAGCGTTTTGGATGTTTAGGGTTTTCCATTGTTTCTAAATAATAAATAGGCCCTAGATCCTCATTTTAACTTAGTTCAGAGGCCTGTAGCTACCACATCTCTTCTCAGAGATAGCTACCAGCGCCCTAGCTAGTTTATTTCCATTCTGTCTGTAAGCAAATTTCAGTTCTTTGATATTAATGAAATGAAGTGATTTTTCCGCTGCATATTTGTATTTATGGTTATATGTTTATTTGGTTGTGTTCTTTCATAAATCTAGATCAATGGAAGACACAACAATAGCTACAGTTGCATTGAAAAAACAATTGGAATACAAAAATGCATTTCAAACACAAAAATTTCACGTGCACACTATCATGAAACCATTGAAAGAACTATGTTCTCGACACCTTTATACAACTCAAAACATATGCATAAATAGATTTTGGGAGAAAATTATAGAATCAACTACCTTGAACACATCAATTTAAAATGTCTACATTGAACACAAAAGTGAAACAAGGAGCAATTCAGAGAATGAAACAGAACTGAAACATTCATGTATGGATTCATAGGATCCCAACACATACATGATTCGCAAGAAAATCTAATTAAATTTTCTTGAGGTGAAGGGAAACAACCCCTTGGAATTCTCAAATACAAATATGCAGAGGAAATGATCTTCCCAACCATTTTATTTGGAGATCCACGTGATAATGATGTTGTTGAAATATTTTTCTACCAAAAAATAGTCCAATGGGAGTTAATGCACTATAGTGGTGACTTTTCTTACCATACAACTATTCTTTTCTTCAAAACATTGTGTATAATAATCGAGAAAGTCCTCTCTTGCATTTCAATAAGAATTTGGGAAAGGGAAGTTAAAAGGAATAAATGTATTGGCAAAGGATGTTGAATACAAACAAAACCTAGAAAAGCTACTTCATATTGGTTACATAGATTTCAAGAACATAAGGATTTCTCTGGATTTCCTAGAACAAATGAAAAAAAAATAGCTTCCATGATATGCCAACAAGGGCGCTGACCTTTTTTATGACATTTACAAGTGAAAAAAATCGTTGGAATCCATTGGAAAACACATTAACCAAATTACATACCAAAAGGAATAAAAGAAAACATATTGAGACAATAGAGGACTGTAACATTGAATAACTCATTAGAACAGATCGAGTAAATTTCTCTCATTACTATAGACGTTGGATAAATTCTCTAAAAGTATTGATATCTCAAGAAGAAACATTCTTTGGGAAAATAGTTGATTTCTACTTTGTAACTGAATTTCAAAATAGAGGAACTGAACAAGAACATGGGTTCTTAGCCGTAGAAAATCCATCAATATATGGCATAATTAATAACTCTTACATTGAAAACTTTGTTGAAAATTATTTAACTTGTAACATAGACCACCTTGATCAAAAGGTTGCAAAAATACATGAGCACTTCCATACAAAAAGTTGTAAAAAGAAAAGAGGCTCACATTGTAGATACAATTTTCCAAACCCACCCATAAAAAACACAAAAGTTATTCAACTAATTGACTTAGAAAATGACACACTAAATAGAAAATTAAAGTTGTTTTACGATACTTTGGAACATAAACGATATGATAATGTAAATACTTTTCAAATTTTCTTAGAAGAATTACATTTAATTAAGTCTGATTACATTATAGAAATACAAAGTATATTGAAACAACCAATGTTTTTATTAGAATGAGATCCCTCTCACATTTGGAACACTAAAATTGCAAAGAATATGTCACATTTATGGAATTCAAATGATGATGCTTAGTTTTTTCTTTATGGATATGCAGTTGCATCATACTGTACTTCTTACATGACCAAAGTTGACATGTCAATGACAAATGAATTTAAAAGGATATGAAGAGAACACGAAAAAATAAAAAAATATGTTATTGAAATGATACACTTATTATGAAATGCTTTACTCAACCTTCAAAAAATCTCTACACAACAAGCACTCCGTTTAGCACTTATCTTTTTTTGAATCATATCTGACAAGAATGCATATTTACAAACACAACATCAATGGATGGACACACATCTATCCTCAAACAAGCTTTTCTCCTAAATAAAGAAGAGGAAAAATCTAAAAATGTGATGTGTAATTCCATTATTGATTATTACATTGGTCGGCCTCATGCCATCAAGCATATATACCTTATAGAATTTGTCTCGACGTACAAAAAATATGGAAATCTTATTTCAAAAAGGAAAAAAACAAAAGCTATATGGTTCATCAAATTCAAAAAACACATTGACTTTGAAAAATATTGCAAAGAGAAAATTTTGTTATATGTACCATTTGAAAACAATGAGAGTGCGTTAAAGCAAGGCTTGGAAACATGGTAGGAAACTTATATTTTACACGAGAGCACAATCAAATTAAATGATTTTTTTTTTACATATAATATGAACCCATTATGGGGACATTTAGAAAATGTCATTGAAGATCTCGAGACTATCTCTATAGACCAAATTGACTCAATGAAAAAACACAAATCCCAGAAAATATTAATGAAATATATGATTTGAAAACACACTTACAATGTTTGCATCACCATGGAAACAAAGAGAGAATTGAATATGGTGTTTGAATTTTCAGAACACCCATTTCTCCTTGAAAATGCAGAATATCGTCGAAAAAAGGGAATCCTCAATAGAGAACAACAAGAAATCAGTAAACACATTGTAATGAAAAAACGTACGAACATAGAAAAAATATTATATTTACTACTAACTTGAGGAGTAGACACTAGAAAAAAATTTACAGCAAAAGAAATATTCCAAATTCTCCTTCGCCTCTATGATGCACACCATTTAACTGACCCTTTGAAGCCAAAGGGATTGATACTAGGATACACATGAAAAGTTACATATAATTCAGGTGGTACAACAATCCATTCTGCATTGTTAATGCATTTTAACAAGCCTACCCTCACATCACTTAATAGTGAAACATTAGATGCACTAGGAAAACCTTATCAAGAATTGAGAATAGTTTTCATTGATGAGGCTTCTTTGATTGGAAGTCATTTCTTGTATTGAATTGATGATCTATATAGGAATATTGAGCATTTCCAGACAAAATATTTTGGAAATGTTGATATGTTATTTTGCGGTGACCTCAAACAAGCACAACCTATACAAGATTCCTTGATATGTGAGAAACCTACTGTCAACAAACAACGAGTTGCATATGAATTTGGGAAACTAAATGCAATGTGATATTAATTTCATATTAAAATGCATCAAACATATTCATACTTCATCTCAGTATTCAATATAATGTGAATAAACACTCAAACTGAAGAATATTTATCAAATATAAATAGAAATTGTGTTAGACCTACACATATCGAACCTACTTTCCCCTATATTTTCTACAAAAATAGAGATGCCTCTTTGCATGTAATATTCCCAAATAGGGAATGCAACAATACAAGACAGATATGGAGGAAAATAATGCAGATCATAAGGGAAATATTAGGAGGCCAATATGGAGACCTTTCAAATGTATTTACAGTAGAAAAATAGATGTACAATCAAGACCATAAGATGCATAACTAGAAATACAAGTCACCAATAGAAGAAAATCCTCAAAAAGAGGGGCCACAACCATACATATAGAATGACAAAGGCTTGATAGTGTTATTTTATTGAGTTGCACCATCTGAAGACAAAAATTTATATCTAGATGAAATCAGTTCATGAAAAGTCAAATATATTACAAATCCATACACTAGATAGGCTCCTCTTCAAAATCCCCTTGGTGTTTTTAGCATTACACCATGTACAACTTGTAGATCTAAGTTTTTAGACTGCAGATTTGCAGAAATATTCAGATTTGTATTTTATATGAAACAAGAGAATGATCCCTCCAATGGATCTCCAAATTTAAGGGTAGATCTCCAACACTTGAAAACCAACTCTCCAGATGGTGTGCCAAAAGACCCTGCAACAACACCTACATGAATAATGCATATCTGGAAGAAAAACTACAATATAGGGTTTAAAACATAGTTGGCCTCATGCCAAGATCAGAAAATGATGCCCAAGCACTCCAATACACTCCTCCCAATGGATTAGAAGCCTCCTCCACTAAAAAAGGGCACTGAAATGATCTAGATCTGAGTAGACCTAGCCTCCACTTGTTGCAGCTTATAAAGACAACTAAACCTTAAACATGATCTACGTTGTAGTTGAAAGAAGAATCTTGGCCTTCATCCAGATAGTGGACTATGCAATACGAGACTCTCCCAAGAGCTACTCAATGGGAAGAGGTGAGATTCCCGATCAGGAACACCCAGTGCTAAACAACACTACTCTCAGGTAAACAACAAGAGAATGATATATATATAAATAGACAATATATTCAAAAATATGATCATCATCAACAACCCTCTCATGCTTCCATCCTCCTCCTTTTATAAGTTGAGAGCTTGCAAACCCTAAACCACCTTCAATGGAAACACTCCTTTCACACAAAGCATCTCCATCTAAAACTGCGATGTGCTTCATTGATGGCTAGTCCTCCAAGAAAACGTTGTAGATTTGGTCAAAGTTGACCCAATCAAAATATCCATCCCCTTTCACACCTAAGGGTGCTTGATAAAACAACCAAGATTTATGCTTTTTACATTTGGCATTGATTTATTCATTGTTTAGGAGTATTATGGACCTCATTTACACTTTTATTCTTTAAACAAAGACAGAAAACAAAAATGTATATTCAAATTAGCTTAGGACTAATTAGAAATATTACATTCCTCCCCTCCAAAATGTTTCTTTTCCTCAATAAATTGATAAGGTGAGTGTTGCAACTCTTCTCCTCCTCCATTGGTGACACCAACATGTGATAAGCTTCCTCCGTCAAGTAATTTTTCACCAATCCATCCCTCCATTAATTGTTCGTCCAAAGTTCTTATGAGATGCAAATAGTCCATCCTATAAGGGGACAATAGTTCACATGAAACAAACATGGTTTTCCCAATGTCCTCCTTGAAACATGTAGCATAAGGCATATAGAGAGTTTCCATCCCATAAGGTACATACATACCTCCCATCCTCCCTCCATACATTCCCATAAAAAGCACAAGTACATCGTCAATGTATTGGAGCAAAACTACATACAAGAAAATATAAATTTGTGCATATGGAGGTGGGTCACGGTCCCATATGTGGAACTAGCACAGTGAATCTCCTTCCTACATCAGATCAAGGTTTGGTAAGTGGTTTCCCCACCACTTAATTTATGTCCAAGTCATCTCACTATGGCTGAAAGTGTGAGATATATTTGGTTCCTTAGGAATACACCCATCATGATAAAAAATCTCCATTTCTCCACCAAGGGAGTGGCCATGTTCAGAAATAGTTTTGGCCCAAAGTTGGCCATGAAGTTTATAAGGTACAACACTCCTCCTTGGATTCATGGCCTGCATATATAAATTGGAATAATGCAAACAATAATGAAATGAAACATTATTTACATGAGCATATTTTCTACTATAATTCCTCCTTAAACAAATGGAGTGGTGCACAGATCTATCCCCTTCGTAAAAAAGAGAAAGATATGGCTGAATTAACTTTTTCATAGAGTTATGTTGTTTCCCCATCTCCACATGGTACATGCATATTTTAAAATGTTGATATAGTTCTCCTTCAAAGCCTTCCCAATCAAATATCCTCGTGATGATGTTGTTGATCTTCATGGAATATGTGTGGTTGAAACAGATTTCTTCATAGGCCCTTTGTAGAACCTTCTCTTTGAGCTTGGAGGCACTAGACAAGAAGATTCTACCATGATCATAGATGACGCCATATTGTACTGAATATCCCTCTTCATGTATCTAGTCATCAAGTATTATGAATGTGTGAATATACTTGGAATAATCCACCAACACTTGGGACTTCCAATATGGATCTAGACTCCTCAACAATGAAAACGTTCTTGATCTTTCAACTGAAGTATATATCATATGGCTGCTCTGACTCTTGCCATTTCCCATGCCAAAGGTACATGTTGGAAGTCTATAACTTCCCTTCTCCTCCTCCTTGACATATCCCATGCCAAGTGTATATGATGGAAGGTTGATATTCCCTCCTTTCTTCCCTTCTTGCATATGCACATGTTTAAATGAAGATGGAAGTTTTTGGAAGTTAGTCTCTGATGGAAGGTTGTCATCTATCTAAAACCTCCTTGGTCTTGCCAAAGTATGCATGTGTGGCCACCATCTTCTATAGTATGGAATATTTCTCTCCAAGTGAGATTACCTTCTAAGTTTTCATAGCCAAGGACTGCCCTCCTTGCCCCATGATGGTGTCATTTTTCATCCTTGCAACATCTTCTCTCAGCGCAGTATGAGATGAGAGAGTGGATAATGGTGATAAGGGTAAAATATCTCCCTCCTCCTTGAGCTCCCCCAACACTCTCAACGTTGTATTGTGCTCTTCTAATGCTCCCTTCCTTCTTGGATCTATGAATGGAGCATCAATGTGTGAGACATCGTTTACCAAATTTGAATAAGGTGGTCTCCTAGGTGGTTTACCACAAGATAATGATGTCTCATGGATCATCCCCATGTACATAATAGATGGGATCATAATATCTCTGCTTTCACTGCGCAAATTCATCTATGTGTTTTGTGTGGAAGTTTCATGATAATGGGGTATCACTCTTAAGGATGTAAGAGTACTGCTTCTAATTGGAGAAATTTCCCCATCCTTTCCTCCATGTAATAGTGGATCATCTCCTACCATGTCAGCATTTTGATCCCTCCTTTGTTCTTCTTCTCCTACCTTCTGCAAGATTTCACAGTCTAAGGTGCTTTCTTCATATGTAATTAACCCATGTAAACCCAACAGCGTCAAGAGTCTTTATCACAAAGGAATGATCTAACATAGTGTGTGTCCCCAATAATGTATCCAATGTTGGAACACACTTCCTCCTTTTTTTTTGTCTCATTGCCTATCAACATAAACACATGCTGCTCATTACCTTCATGTGTAATATCCCTTGGAGCTTCTTGCAAAGATACAAGAGTCCTTCTAGTGGAAGCAATTACTTCACCTCCATCTCCAAATAGAAGTAGATCTCATCCTGTTGTCACAGCGCTGGAGGATCTTTCTAGCTCTTCTTCTTCCTTCTCCTCATCAGCGGATAATACCTCATCATTAAGAGGCCCTTTTTCTTAATCTCCTCTTGAAAAAAGAATACTCATATATTCTTCTTGAGAAGAAAGTTGTTGCTGAAGTGGGGCATTTTCCCTTGGTAAATCTTGTAGCAGATCTTTAATCCCCTCAAAAATGTTTTGAAATGGAGTTGGCTTCATGGATCCTTCCAAATCATGCAAAGTTTCTGATTTCTTGCGCTTGGTTTTCTCACTTAAGGAAGTTTCATATTTTTTCAAATCAAATATTTTCACTAACCTCCTAGTGAACTCTTGATAAGTAGATATATTTGAATTTATCAATGAAGAATACTCAAAAAACTACTAGGCATAAGCCTTACCTTGAAGATGCAGCGCTGTTACTCTTATGGCTTCTTCTTCTTAAAATTGATGTAGCTAAAAATATGTGTCTAGATTCTTTACCCACGACTTGGCTGTGCTCTCAAGTGATCCATCAAAAGTAGGTAGAAATAATCTACCCAAAGTGTGCTGCATGCACCCTCTTCTTCTATTGTAGTTGCTAGATCTTCTCTCTTCTTTAAGTTGACAAAACCATTGGAAGATTAAATTCTCCTTGAATCTTCTATACTAAGATTCATATTCTGGGAGATAATCACCAAGAGTCTCCTCCTTTGGTGTTTCTCCTTCTGCTTCTTCTCTTGAAAAGAATGTATGCATGCTACAACGTTGTAGATCTGATTGTGTGGTTGAATTCTCAAACACATTATATGAAGAACTGGGGATTTCTTCATGTGAAAATATTCTTGAGGGATCTTCATGTCTTTCCCTCCTCATTCCCCTGATTTCTATTTTAAGCTCATGCATAGTTTTGAAAAGAGTTTTTGAGAACTCCTCTCCCTTCATTTTTCCAGATAAAGGGGTTTTACCCTTGTTTTCTTTGTGTTTTGTGTAATCAAACTTCTTCTGTCTTTTCTTTAGACACCTCTTCTCTCTATCAGTAAGAGTTCCTTCTTCTTCAAAATGCATATTGGCTTCTTAGAAAGCACATATTGTGCCAAGATGATGCTCCAATACCACTAAAATATTCCCAAATAGGGAATGCAGAAATACAAGACAAATATGCAGGAAAATAATGCAGATCATCAAAGAAACAACAAGAGGCCAATATGGATACCTTTCAAATCTATTTACAGCAGCAAAATAGATGTACAATGAGGCCCATAAGATACATAACTGGAAATGCAAGTCACCAATAGAAGAAAATCCTCAAAAAGAGGGGTTTTAACCATACATATAGAATGAAAAAGGCTTGACAATGTTATTTTGTTTAGTTGCAACAGTTGAATATTGTACACTTTATATCTAGAGAAAATCAGTGCATTAAAGGTAGATAGGGTCCTCTTCAAAACCCCCTTAGGGTTTTCAGCATTAAACCATGTACAACTTGTAGATCTGAGTTTTTAGACTACAGATTTGCAGAAATATTCAGATCTGGAATTGTATCTGATATGATATGAAACAATAGAGTGATCCCTCCAATGGATCTCCAAAGTGAAGGGCATATCCACAACACTTTAAAACCAGCTCTCTAGATGGTGTGCCAAAAGACCCTGCAACAACATCTACAGGAATAACGCAGATTTGGAAGCAAAACTGTGCTGTAGATTTAGAACATAGTTGGCCTCGTGCCAAAATCAGAAAATGATGCCCAAGCACTCTAATAAACTTCTCCCAATAGAGTAGAAACCTCCTCCATTGAAAAAGGGCACTGAAATGATCTAGATCTAAGTAGATATAGCCTCCACTTGCTGCAATTTGCAAATACAACCAAATCCTTAACACGATTTGCATTGTCATTGAAAGAAGAAGCTTAGCCTTCAGCCAGATAGTGCACTACGCAATACAAGACTCTCCCAAGAGCTACTCAACGGGAAAAGGTGTGATTCGAGATCAGGAACACCCAGTGCTAAACAACATTATTCTCAGCTAAATAGCAAGAGAATGATATATGTCTAAATAGGCAATATGTTCAGAAATTTGATCATCATCAACAACCCTCTCATGCTGCCATCCTCTTCCTTTTATAAGTTGAGAGCTTGCAAATCCTAAACCACATTCAATGGAAACACTCCTTTCACACAAAGAAGCTCCATCTAAAACTGTGTTGTGCCTCATTGATGGCCACTCCTCCAAGACAATGTTGTATATTTGGTCAAGGTTGGCCCAGTCAAAATATCCAGCCCCTTTCACACCTAAGGGTGCTTGTTAAAACAACCAAGATTTAGCCTTTTTACATTTGGCATTGATTTATTCATTGTTTAGGAGTATTATGGACCTCCTTTACACTTTTATTCTTTAAACAAAGACAGAAAACGAAAATGAATATTCCAATTAGCTTAGGACTAATTAGGAATATTACATTGCACAACAATAAAATATTTTATGTTGTTCCCCATGATGAAATTTTTATCAATGCAATTGATCAAGAAGAAGAAAATCATGGTGGTCGTCTTAAGATTCACATACAACAACATTTCATTCACAGATAATTCTTAAATTAGATATGTTAGTTGATATGTATGCTGGAAATTTTGATTCACAAGATGGTCTTGTTAATCGATTGGATGGAATCATCAAGTCATACACAAAAACAAGCAAAATTTATGCAATATTGATCAAGTTCTCTGACAAAAACATATGGCATCACCAATCTAGAAAGTCTGCCTACTTATATAGTGATGACATTTCTAAAACTTGGATCCCCATATTGTGAATAGGAAAATCGATAACACTATAAGAACAAAAATTTCATATTAAAATTTGAAAACAAATTCCTATTCAACTGGTATGTGCACATACAATTTATAGGTCACAAGGCCTTATGCTAGAAAACCTTTCATTTGATCCTAATAGAATAAGAACTCGGGTATTAGTATATACAAATTTGTCTCTTGTAAGGAGCACAAAATCCTTGTACCTATTAAACCCTTTGAGGAAAATTACTTTAAATTTAAACATTAAATAGCAACTAAAATGGAGCATCTACAAAAAAAATGAAAAATGGGAACTAGATTACAAGTATCTATCAGTGAATAGACACTCATGCACATAAATTATTTCTCTAGACACTCACAACATAAACACCTACATGGATGAAGTGCTTAGTGATTATGATGTAATGGATGCCAAAATTTTGTGTTTACAAGAAACACATTTGAAACAACATGTTCTCTTACAAAAGTTAAAAAGGTTCAATTGCATATAAAAAAAACACTAATATAGACTACTCATATGTTTGAAAAAACATTTAATAATTCTTCAACATATGCAATTTGAAGAAGACAATGTGGAAGCAATAATGCAAACATCGTTGTTCATGAAATGAAATTTTGAATTGTTAATATTTATGCAACAACTTATTCCACATTGTCCAATAGAAGAGATGTTCTTGACAAAATAATTCACAATATATCTTCTAGTGAATCAACATTCACCCATTGCAGGAGATTTCAATGTTGACATGCATCCAAGTAACAATAGAAAAAAATTACTAAAACATTATATGGAAAGTCACAACCTCTATTTCCTTCTCGATACAAATACTTATCCTTCAACATCACTCATTGATCATGTATGGTCTAACATAACAAAGAGCTACAAGATATTCAAACTATATTAATATTGGTCTCACCATGACACAACATGTTTCATAATGAATCATATAAATGCAAATCAATCATAAACCATATTCAACTATTCCCATATTTGTAGTTAACATCATTTTTTACTTTGTTACGATTTAATGGTAAGTATTTATTAATCTATTTTCTAGTAATTCTTCTCATTCATATAGAAAGAAACTTTAATGCATTTTCTTTTGTATTTCAGAAGAAAAGTAGAAGATGAAAGTTGTAACCAGGGAAAATGCAAAAGGAAAGTATATGTATGTCTCTCTTTTTGTTGGTTTTATCTTCCATATATATGTATATAATATTATTGATAACATAATAAAAAAAAATTATCTATTCTTAACTAATTATATGTATTTACTAGTCAAATAAGAAATTTGTTCCCGTGTTTTCAATGTAATCATCACTTCCAATGCAACAAATTACTTGTAGCCCAGAGCAACAAAGCGTTACAACATCAGAGCCATAAACATCATTACAAAAAGAAGAAAAAAAGGCAAGTGAATCTACACCTATAACTAACTTACATTTCTCATATGTACAATATACATCAAAATTACATGGATTCATGACAATCAGATTGTTTCTTCTTTCAAATGAGCTAATTGAAGAACACAATCAAAATATATTGCCAAGAAAAGGCATTGCACTAATAAATTTTCTGATTCAACCAAAAAAACGTTATGAACGCGGTGACTGTGACCACATTTTGGTGTCAGATAAAACAAGTATGGTTGAAAATATTCCTCTAGTATGTACATAACACACATTTTCTCCCAACACAATAGTAAAGCAATGGGCAAAAAGCACAAAAACATACCCAACATGCACAGCTGGAGAAATTATCACATCAAATCAAAAAGTGGGCCCACAATATTTATTACACATTAGATATGGAAATTCTGAAGATGACAAGCTAGTGGTAAAATTTTCACCCTTGCGTCATTTACCCATTATTCTTATTATTTCCAGTTTTCTTGTCTTTATGCAATGACAACAACATTTTGACTCTTTTATGTCATAGCTTTAACTATTTGAAAACTTTGATCTAGTTTACAATGAAGTTGAACGAAGATTGAAAATGGTGATATGCCAACTATGTTCCTCAAAAATATTATAAGGAAAATATTTTAAGGAAAAGGGAACTAAAAGGAAAAGTATTAGGTAAAACCCAATCCACCTTCATCACATATTTACACACAAAAATAGAACAAGATATCAAGAAACTCATATTTACACACAAAAATAGAACAAGATATCAAGAAACTCATTGACAAACCATTGAAGTAAAGAAAACATCTAATAATCCATTCATTGTTACATGTTCAATTGTCTTCAAAGTCATGTATCTTTCATTATACATATGCTAACTAGTACAATTTCTAACAGATAGAAGGAACACTCCTAGCTGCAAATGTATATTCTACACCATTCGAGACCGTTTTTGCACTTTGCAACTGCCCAATCTTACCATCTGCAATCATAGAATATATGTCAATATTTTATGTGAAATGCAAATAAAAATATCCCTTCCTCTATCTACATTGTATCAATTGTGTGCTAAGAACTCCTAACAACAACACTATGTGATGTTTTCCTACAAACATACTAGTTCTAAAGCAAATTCTACCCACACTAGCTCAAATGTCCTACCCAGAGTATCTACAGAAAAAACTAGACACAATTTTTATGTTGCATACTTTTGAAATCCATGGAATAAAAACGAGCAACCATCAACAACACAAACCTAGCCAAAATTTCAACTAGCATTTTTGGTTTTTCTTAGGTATAATCCTCGTCCTTTAACCTTAATTTCTTAATGTTTATATGATGATTATATTTTTGTTATTTATTATATTTCATATAAAAACATTTTGTATAATTTCTCTTTTTCATGGTCTAAAAGGAATACTCATATTTTGTATTATTGCAAATAGAAAGTCATGTTGCAAGTGTTGTTTAAGACATGCAACTGAAACTTTGATGTCTGAATTCCATTTAGCTAAGAATTTGGGTAGATTGCAGTTTGCGAATTTGGTCCATGCAAATATTTGTTTCATTGGATATGCATAATTTGAATCTTCATTTCCATTCATTGTAATCTCTGTTACAAGAAAATCACATAATATTTTGTTTCTTATTCTATTTTTTTTCTTAAATTTTTCTTACAAGAAACCCCACTTTACAATCTCTGAAATATTTGCTACTCAATGTGTTGTTGGTTTAATATCCTTTTTTCATGAATAATTTGGAGAAAATTCCATAGCTCAATTCCATTCAGCTAAGCATTTTTGTACACTCTGATTAATGCAAATTTTTGTTTCATTGGATGTATGGATAATTTCTTTATAATATTCTATAAATATACATAATTCATCAGCACTCCACAAATCATGCACTCTGGTATCTTTCTTTGGCAGTCTTAAATGGATTCATCAGAAAACTAATTTACCTATTCAATTGTATGATCCAAACATTTTTTGAATGGGTTGAATTAGTCGCTGAGCTTTTTATCAGAACCGGATATAAGAAGGATTTATGTTTTCAGTATTTTTGTCGCAAGGAGGTTTTTTAATGTGATGTCATTTACTTCCATGTCAGATTCCCTAAAGCGAGGAGATGGAGAATGTACCAGTAGTCTTTGATACGAACTGCATGACCATGCTTGGGAGAGAGATCAGCTCTTGGAATTTTTCATTTCCTTAGCTATTAATATAATTTTGAGACATATTTTGTAAGAAAGCACCTCAATCATTAAATATTTGCAAGTACGTAGAATATAGCAAGAACATCAACGAAAGTCAAGATTAGTTGAAATATTGGTGGTTTAATGCACCTTACAAGTTGTGGCAGTAAGACGGATTGAATTTATAGTAATCCAAGGAAATTCTTGAAAAGAGTCATTAAGGAAGTGTAATATTGTGCTCGCTAAGATTCTTTTGTATGACCTTCTTGCTAAGGACTCCAGTCTATCTTGATCTCATTTCTTAGGCTTAACTAAAATGCATTTTCCATTTCCAAGAAAATGTTATAACTTGGACTATATTTTGCCTGGTAGAGTAGGATTGTTATTAGACAATGGACGTGCATTCCTCATTGGAATATTTATATTTAGGCACATCCATTTGTATTTAGTGTGCCACTACATGCTTCAACGAACAATGTTTATGCAATTTAATAACGGTTGTTATTTGGTATATTAGTTTTGCAACAAAGAAGGGAAATATGTTCTATGTATGATATAAATTTGATTGTTGAATGAGTTCCATTTTCATTTTGCCTTGCACTATTATGCCATATGCATGCTTGATGCTTTTAGATTTTGCATCTATTGATTTCTTACATATGGAATGTTGTTAATAGTTATTGAAAGCCTTAAAAACCTTTAAAATTTGTCATGGTCGGCTACATATCAACAGAAGATTTAAAATATTCATGTCATCCCTTTGGAATACGTTACTCCATGAATTGGTCAGAGTTTACCACCTGTAGACGGAGTATATGAAGTGTAAGTCCTTGATTTTGAAGATATTTTCTGCTAATTAGTTACCTCATTTATTGTACACATCATTTTCTAATCTTTGACTGTATTTTTATTACTGATCTCCATCAATGACTGAAAATACTGAATGGGAGATGTATATATATAGTTTTCCATCTAGGTGGAGTTAATATCGTTAAATATATTTAAAATAGGTAGCCCGCCAACTAAGTTAAATGTATAGAGAAATTTGTTGATCATACGATTATTTCCAATAACAAGAGGACTGCTATTCCATAGAGTGTGTTTTTTCCATTATTTTATTGAAAGTCAAAAATTTCTTAATTTAATGTAAGTGTTAGTGTTTCTTGGATTTGTGCACATTACTGTGTTTACTATCTCCAAATGAGTCCATTGGTCATAGCACGTCTCTGCTCTCATAGGGCGATTTTACAGCTGAGAGTAAAGTAGCTGGTAATTTACAAAGAAAATGGCACATCAAATATTTTCCTACATTTTCAAGGTTGTCAATGTTACAATTCCCTAGCTTACATTGGCATTCTTAATATTCATTCAAAATTTGTGGTCAGGGGCATTTATGTTTGCAAAAAAATATTTGGTTGGTTCATGCTTGAGGAGTTTTAGAGGTGCTTTTATAAAGGTTAGGGGTGTAAAATTGTGTTGTGTTGTGTAGAGGCTATGTATAACTCATTTCTGAATGAATTGAATTAAATGTCATCTCTTATGATGGAATAACTTTTAATGATCCTTGGAAACTTGTAAGTAAACATCATTCTGAATGGTTAATATATTTTAAGTTGTCTTACTATTTTACATTTTGTCCCCTTTTCAAGCATAATAAATTTCAAGTTGTCTTGCAATTTTACATTTTGTTCTCTTTTCAAACATATTTTTGGGTTAAATTGTTTGAGCAATAATTTAGTAAAATTTGCAAATTTAACATGTTTAGTCTACACAATCCAAGTAGCGAAGAAGATTTTCAAGAGAATATAAGTTTTGATTCCCTTTCATTCTTTATCATGCAGTTCGATCCAAATAGAAAAAATTCCTCTTTAATTCTCCTTAAATGTATACCTCACAACATCTTAAGGTATTATTATTTCTTCATGCTCCTACATCATCTTCTTCTTTACCTTATGTCTTTATGTTCTGTTGAATTTTTAAATTCAACTGCAACGACGCAACAAAAGGACGCAACACAGAAATCTCTTGGATCTGTTCACACTGAACCCACGCATTGAATTTCATCTTCAAGCCACTTGCAAATCCAGTTTTTTGGTTAAGGCTGTCGCCTTGTGTCGAAAATGAAGGTTGTGGACTGAACCACGCCATTGCTTCATTTAAACCTCACCATGCCTCCATTAAAACACTGCACCAACCAGCATTTAAAACTTTGCCATCTGTGCCATTAAAAACCACCAACCAGAGAATGGAGAAAGCACATCGCAATTCTATAGTTTTACATATTGCATTATTTTTCCGCACCATCACAAGTTTTTTTTGTTTCATTTGTGATGTGATATTGCCGATATCGCATATCGCATGCGCAAAGTGTTAAGACATCCAACGCATTGGGGAGCCGATCGCACAAGTCATCCATTTCACAATTGGAATGCGATAATTTTATGCAAAAGGATTTAATTTAGTGTTTTGAAATCCGCGATAAGACTTTAGGATTAAAGTTTTAAATATTTGTTTTTATGCTATCGTGAGGGTTTTTTTTTATTTTTAGACATGTGGAGTTATACATATTATGTAAATATTTTATAATATATATATCATAAACATCCCAATGTTTATAATATATATATAAAGGCAAAGTATTGAAATGAAAGAGAATGCCCAAAAGGAAAAAAGAACATTGCCGTGACTATTTTTTTACTGTGCAATTTTTTTTTAAAACAAGAAAAAACACAGAGTGTATTATTTTTTATATAGGCCAGAAGGAAGAAACACAAAAAAAGAGACAAAGAGATTTTTTTTATGTGGTGACTGTGTGTAAAAGAGCCCGAAGGCTAAAACATAAATTGCACTGTGTGTGCATTTTTAAAAAGGAGGCAGAGAGCAGATTTCAACACTGTGTGTGAAGCAGTTGTAGGTTCTTTTTGTGAAATCCAGAACAACAGTTCTGAGCCATTTTGTAATAGCTTTTCAATATTAATGAAATAGTTGTTTTGTGCCATCTCTATCTATAATTTTACACTGAATCTATGTGTCGAAGTTGGCAATTTTGATTCCTCTATTGTTTGGAATACTTCAGAAATTCCAACATGGTATCAGAGCTAGTCGAGGGTCTTTTGAAGTTGTCAAAGAAGCTTAAGGAAGAAGGTGTTGTTGCAGCTTTTAACCAGCAGTGTGAAGGAAAAGTCTAGGTATTTGGAAAAATAGAGTTTTTGTTTTTTGTTTAAAAAGTGTAGTCCAGAGAAGTATTTTTGAAGATAGAGTTTATCTCTCAAGAACTGAGAAGGTTTATTTAAAAACATAGTCAAGTTTAGAGCATATTTCAGTGAGCTAACCATGACATGAGTTAGCACAATTATGAGTATAAGAAATACTCAACTCCCACAGTTCAATGGGAAGAAATATGAGTATGGGAAATCACAATGATAGCCCTTTTTTCCTCTCAAGATTTATGGAAGCTTGTTGAAGATGGTTTAGAAGAACCAGGAGATGAAAATTATTTTAATGGCTTAACACGTGCAGAGAAGGATGTGGTGAAGAGTAATAGGAAGAAGGACTCAAAATCCCTTTTCTGTCTCTATCAAGCAGTGCATGAAAGTGTGTTTCAAAGGATTGCAGTAGAAAATGGGTCCAAGGGCGCATGGATACTCTCCAGATAGCCTACTATGGTATGGAGAAGGTAAAGACTACAAAGCTTCAACTGATGAGAAGGGATTTTGAAGTTATTTACATGAAAGAGTTTGACACAATAGACTCATTCTTTTTTTTTGATTGGGTTGGTTACCCAAATGAGATCTCATGGAGAGATAGTAGAAGAGAGAAGAATAAGGGAGAAAGTATTGAGGAGCTTACCCTCAAGGTTTGATGTGATAGTCACAACCATTGAAGAGACAAAGGATCTCTCAAAGTTTACAGTTGATGGGCTACATGCATCAACGATGACACATGAACAAAGATTGGGTAGGACAGAAAACTCATCTTTGGAGCATGCCTTCAAGACCCAAATTTGCTTTGGAAGAGGAAGAAGTCAAGGTAGAGGAAACTGCAGAGGAAAAGGAAGAGGCAGAAGCCAAAATAGAGGAGGAATAAGTAGCCCTGTAAATACAAGTGGAAGGGGCAGCAACCAAAATCAGAACCAAGGCCAAGGCAACAGCCAGCAAGGAGGACAAAATCAAGCAAATGGACAAAGGTATGGTAAATCCCATGTCCAATCTCATTACTGTAAGAAGTATGGGCATTATGACAATGAATGTAGGAATAAAAAGAGTGACATGGGTAATAGACCCAGTGCTAATTTTACTAAAGAAAATATTAGTTAAGAGAAGTTTTTTTTAGCATGCAATATGGCTAAAGAAAATAATGAAGATATATGGTTTCTAGATTCAAGATGTAGAAACCACATGACTGGAAAAACTTGCATGTTTTCCATGTTAGATGAAAATGTGAAATCTCAAGTAACATTGGGGACAGACAGTAAGGTCTATGTCATGGGAAAAGGCAGAGTAAGTGTTTTGACAAAGAAATGAGAAGGAAGATCCATATCAGATGTATACTACGTGCCTGGTATAAAGTGTAACCTATTGAGCACTGGACAACTCATTCAAAAGAGTTAGAATATTTTATTTGAAGATGATGTATGCACCATCATGGATAAACCACCAAGCAAGCAATTCATTGCACAAGTGAAGATGACAAGGAACATAATGTTCCCTCTCAAGATGAGAGAATATTTGAAGAAAGGAGTTGAAATGGCAACAGTGACACACGAGACATTCCAAAGAGAAGCAAAGAATGAAAATTTGTTATGGCATTTGAGATTTGGACATCTAAACTTTGGAGGTCTGAATTTGTTGCATAGAAAAGGTATGGTAAAGGGATTACCATTGATTGAGAAACTGAACAACCTATGTGAAGGCTACATCTTGGAAAAAAAATGCAAAGAAAGCTTTCCATCAGGAAAGATCATAAGGGAAAAGGTACCCTCAGAAATTATTCGTTCAGATTTGTGTGGACCAATGAAAATACCATCACTAGAAATCAATCACTATATGCTGACTTTTATTGATTATTACACAAAAAAAACTTGGGTTTATTTCTTGAAATTTAAAAGTGAAGTGTTTGAGAAATTATGCGACATGAAAGCTCTTGTAGAGAAACAAAGTGGGCAACATATTAAAGTTTTAAGCACTAATAGAGGAGGAGAGTATATCTCAAAATAAGTTCTACATTTTTGCAGAGAAAATGGGATACACAAGAAATTTACAATAAGGTATACACCGCACACAAATGGAGTTGCGGAAAGGAAAAATGGAACCATCATGGACATGGTAAGAAGTATGCTGAAGGAAAAACATTTGCCAAATGAGTATTGGGATGAAGCTGTACATTGTGCAGCATATATCTTGAATAGATGCCTAACCAAAGCTGTAATGGACAGATTTCCAGAAGAAGCATGGTGTGGCATAAAACAAGGTGTCACCCACATGAGAGTTTTTGGTTGTGTGGCTTATGCACACATTCCAGATCAGCTGAGGAAGAAGTTGGATAGTAAGGGGGAGAAGTGCATATTTATTGGGTACAGTGAAGAATCAAAGGCATACCGACTTTATAACCCATCCACCAAGAAGTTTTTTATAAGCAAAGATGTACAATTCATTGAGGAAGAAGCTTGGGATGGAAGCATTGAGAAAACAGTGAATGTTAAAAGTTGTTTGTCTCATGATGATAATGAGGAAGAGATATCTGAAATTCATCCCTCATTAGATGCACCACCTCCACCAACACAAGGAAAGCAAGAGACACCACAAGCAGGTATGAGAACACCCTTGAGAAGTGATAACAATGCTTCTCAAAGCACACCACAAGGAGCAGATTTGAGTGCTTCTACAAGCACAAGTTCAGCAAGTGAAAGAGGAACCAGATTCAGAAGTTTGAATAATATTTATGAGTAAGAGGAAGAAAATAAAGGTATGAACTCTTTATTTGCATTATATTGTCAGTTGATGAACCTATTCATTTTGAGGAAGCTATAAAAGATAAGAAATGGATAGATGTTATGGATGAACAAATGAGTGCAATAGAGAAGAAAAAACCATGGGAATTGGTTGATATCTTAAAAGAAAAATAAGTTATTGGAGTTAAATGGGTTTATAAAATAGGAGCAATGTTGAAGGTAAGATTGAAAGGCACAAGGCCAGACTTGTTGTCAAAGGCTACAAACAGCAACAAGGTAGAGATTATGGAAAAACATTCGCACCGGTTACAAGAATGGAAATTGTAAGAGCAGTGTTGTCCATAGCAGCACAACACAAGTGGAAGGTTTACCAAATGGATGTGAAATCAACATTCCTAAATGGAGTATTGATGGAAGAGGTATATGTAGAACAACCTCTGGGATATGAGAAAGAAGGCCAAGAGCACAAAGTATGCAGATTGGAGAAATCTCTTTATGGGCTGAAACAAGCATCAAGAGCATGGTACAGTAGGATAGATGCCTATCTACTGGAAAATGGGTTTCAAAAATGTGAATGAGAACCTACATTATACATCAAGGAGAAATATGGTAAGATTTTGATTGTTGTTTTATATGTTGATGATGTGATCTTTACATGTAATGATGCTCACCCCATTGAGAATTTTAAATCAGCCATGAAGGATGAATTTGAGATGACAAATATGGGATTGCTGAAATACTTCTTAGGAATAGAAGTAGAGAAAAATGAAAATAAATTTTTTATCTCTCAAGCTAAATATGTAAATGAAGTTTTGGAAATATTTAATATGCAGTATTACAAGGAAAAAATTACTCCTACAATGATGGGATTGAAGTTGAGGAAAGATGAGAGAAGAAAGGATTTTCATCCTAGTTTGTACAAGAGCATAGTTGGCAGCCTCATGTATTTGACTGCAACTAGGTCAGATATTATGCACGTTGTGAGTTTAATTTCCATATTTATAGAAAGGTCAAAGGAGACACATTGGTAAGAAGAAAAAATAATTCTGAGGTATGTGAAAGGAACAAAGAGGTATGGAATTTTATACACCACTTCAAAAAATTCTGAATTGATTGGATATACTGATAGTGATTGGGCTGGAAGTATAGATGACAAGAAAAACACCTTTGGTTATGTTTTTCATATGGGTTCAGGAGCCATTTCATGGACTTCTAAGAAACAACAAATTATGGCTTTATCTACCGTAGAGGCAGAGTATGTAGCAGCTACAGCAGTAGCATCTTAAGAAATTTGGATGAGAAGAATGTTGAGGTGTTTGTGTCATGAATAGGTAAAAGGAATGATAATTTATTGTGATAATAGGTCAGCTATAGATTTGTCAAAGAATTCAGTGTTCACAAGAGAACGAAACACATTGATGCCAAGTATCACTACATCAGGGAGCTAGTGAACATTGGTGAAATTGTTTTGCAACATTGCAGAACATATGAGCAGTTTGCTGACATTTTTGACAAAACCATTAGGGCAAAAAAGTTTTAATTATTTGAGAAAATTTCTGGGTATGCAAGAGAACCCAACAGTTGAATTTAAGGGGGAGTGTTGAATTTTTAAATTCAACTGCAACATCACAGCAAAAGGATGAAGCACAAAAATCTCTTGGATCTATTCACACTCAACCCACACATTGAATTTCATCTTCAGGCCACCTGCAAATCCAGTTTTTTGCTTAATGCCGTAGCCTTGTGTTGGCAATGAAGGTTGTGGACTGAACCATGCCATTGCTTCATTTAAACCTCAGCATGCCTCCATTAAAACACTGCACCAACCAGGATTTAAAACTTTGCCATCCACGCCATTAAACACCACCAATCATAGAATGAAGAACGCACATCGCAATTTCACAGTTTTGCACATCGCATTATTTTTCCGCACCATCACAAGTTTTTGTTGTTTCATTTGCAATGCGATATTGCCGATATCACATATCGCATGCGCAAAGTGTTAAGCCATCCATCGCATTAGGGAGCCGATCACACAAGTCATCCATTCCACAATTGGAATGCAATAATTTTATGCAAAAGGATTTAATTTAGTGTTTTGAAACCTGCGATAAGACTTTAGGATTAAAGTTTTAAATATTTGTTTTTATGCTGTAGTGATAGTTTTTTATTTTTAAACATGTGGAGTTATATATATTATGTAAAGCTCTTATAATATATATATTATAAACATCTCAATGTTTATAATATATACATAAAGGAAAAGTATTGAAATGAAAGAGAATGCCCAAAAGGCAAAAAGAACATTGTCATGACTATTTTTTTATTGTGTCATTTTTTTTTTTAAAACAAAAAAAACATAGTGTATTTTTTTTATATAGTCCAGAAGGAAGAAACACAAAAAAAGAGACAAAGAGCATTTTTGTATGTGGTGATTGTCTGTAAAAGAGCCCAAAGGCTAAAAAATAAATTGCATTGTGTGTGTGCATTTTAACATTGTGTGTGAAGTAGTTGTAATTTTTTTTGTGAAAGCCAGAACAACAGTTCTGAGCCATTTTGTAATAGCTTTTCAAGATTAATGAAATAGTTGTTTTGTGCATCTATGTCCAGAGTTTTACACTAAATCTCTATGTTGAAGTTAGAAATTTTTATTCCCCTATTGTTTGGAATACTTCAAAAAAATCCAGCATGTCATGAATTCTACATAACATCTTCCTACTATTCTCATTTGTTGACAACTAATCATAATATGTTAATGTTTTGCACTAGTCCTTTCCAAGTGTAATTTAGTTAGTGTATTGCTCCTCTACCCATTAAAAAATAACGAACTAATATATATATATATATATATATATATAAAATTTGCACGTGAGATTTTGTGGTCGTTAGTTTTATGTTGTTACTACATCTATAATTACCTTGAATTATGATACATTTGATATTAGGTAAAGCAAATTTTCAGTCAAATTTCAAGAGATAGTTTACATGAAGAATGAAAAATTATAGAGACTCATTGTTTAACTTTCAAATTCTCTTATATTTTTATATGATATTTATAATTGTAAAGTTTAAGTATAATTTATTTTCCTAATAATAATTATTAAAAATTTGATTCTTAAACTTATGTAACTAATTAAAGTTATATATTTTTATTACAGTTTCACCTTTCAATGATCCAAATTCCAATTTCTCTATATTTAAACTAAACTAAGTAGCACTTGTTTATAACCATTATAGCATCTTCCTATATTAAACAATAAAGAACCTCCAAACCTAAAAAGTACATAGTAATATATATAAAACATACAAATTGATATTTTCAAATATAATAGTGAATAAAAAATAAATTCCATAATATAAATTAATTAAATGGATGAGAAAAATATTTTAATCCGTCCTAATTTGTTATGCTCTAAATTAATGATTACCTTGTATTTTCATTGTCATATCATAAATCCATATTATTATCCACGTAGATTGAGCAATTGATAATTTAAACCCTCTGAATTCTTTAAAATTTCGACTTCCGTAATACGAACTCAAACAAAATAATATTGACGTCCTCATATTGATATATCACCTGCTTTCGATTTATAAAATGAAATTCCAAAATTTAGGTACGAGGCCATCTCTGACAAGGGCCCAATGTCGAAATAATGCTAATCTTATTCCCATCCAAAATCACTCGGTCATTATGACGAGTATTATTAAAGTGACATAGAGCATAACTTGTACATCAAAATTAACGCATGACTCTCGATACATTCAACAAACAGAACACGAAGGGAATAAACCGTAACTTACGTTACGAGGAGCAGCTAGTAACAGGAGCAAAACCGATCTTCTTGCTGTTTAGATCGACAGAAACAATGTAACCTTGTTGCTGAAGACTTCCTATGATGCTCAAATCATTACCTGACGAGGGTTGGAACGCTAAGCAAATGTCTGATTCCGATACTGCTGTTAAAATTGCTTCTTTACTTATAGGGAGATCGAGGCCATCCTGAAATTGGTATGTTATAGATGGAGGTTTTAGCTTCGAAAGGTCTCCCGAATACTTGAAACAAGTGTCTAAGGGGAAGTTGGACTTTTGCACAGGAGGAGCTTCATGGAATTGACTCACAAAAGTAGCTTTTAAAGCATCGTAGGCCGGCTTCACTAGCTGACTGATAACGATTCCACTGTCCAACATCGTCCCTCCTCCGGTTGAAGTGAACTGGAAAGCGCTGGAGGAGACATTGAGGGTGGTGTTCCCCACGGTGATACCCTTAAGTCCAACAAAATACCACCCAGTAGCTTTAGGGTTGGACACCAGTGCAGTGAACTTGGAGTTGGAGGGAATGGACACATCCTCGCCCAGACTCACTTTTCCTTTCGCTTTGGGGTCCAAGTAGTTGGGTAGGCAGTAGGAGAAGCTTTTGCTTTTGGCCTGAGAGGGAAGTGAAAGGGATCCCCTGCCAAAAGCCAGGAACCCAATAGAAGAATTGCCTTGGTATTTTGAGAAATCGGTTCCGCATCCAAATCCGAACTTTTCAACGGACTGAGAATCCAGCCACAAGGTATCCTCACTCATCTCCGCCGTGACAGCGCTGCCACCGATGGTTTGGGTTTGCAAGATGCACTTCTTTCCATTACACGATACGCCGTCGCCTTCCAGGTTTTTATAGCACGAGCTGCAATCCAGTTTCTTGTATGTGGAGGACCCACTGCTGTAATCGCATTTTATCCATGACAAGTCCTGCGATGTATCAAAAACCACGGGGATGTTATACTTTGCAGGCTTCCCAAAACCCACATTCACAATATAGCTTGTGCCGCCCGCGTTCCCCGATAAAACATTAACGGAGCTTAGTTGCCTTTTGTACGTGGAGTTACTTCCGGCGCGCAATCGGGATACTAAACCATTTGCTCGATATCTGCTCTGCAACAGCAAATTACTCCATTCATTCGAATTCCGGGAGAGATTGCGATTGCCATGATTAACAGACAATTCCATAACTACCCCGGCTTCCATTGACTGCTGCACAATGCTTAGAAACAATAAAATGGAAACCATCACTTCTGCTGCACTATACCCCATCGCCATAGCTTGTTTCCTCACTCCACAGTAAACACGGCTTGTTTCGCATTCTACACGGTTCCTTGATGTCTCTATTTATAGCTGACCCCCGCAACCACTTATCATAATACATGTCTAGTCTCGGGTTTACATTCCATAATTTCTCCGTCGTATTTGAAGGCTTCGCCCATAGAATACCTACCCGGATTTTCAGCTCACATTAAATGTCAAGAGTATGTCTTCCCTTCCATATTTGGTTACAGTTACTTTCCGGGTTCCGGGTAACATTCTTTCCAGGTTAGAATAGATCTAAAAACTCATTACTATTCTAGGTATATGTTTGTTTCAAAGTCAGTTAAATCTATAATTCAACTAACTAATACAATTATCTATTTTAGTAATAAATGTACAAATGTACAAACTCATTCATTCCTCCCGTCAGGTTATAATAAATGTACAAACTCATTAGTATTTCAGATGTATGTTTGTTTCAAAGTCAGTTGAATCTATAATTAAACTAATTAAACTAATTATTCTACTAGTTATTCCGAAACCCGTTGGTTTATTCAAAAATAATTATTCACATTTACTATTTGATTTAAAAAAAATACGTATTCACATTGATTCTGATAATCTCTTTTCATTTATTTGATTTTGTCAGAATTAATATATTTGACTTTGTCAAAATTAATAATTTGGACCATATAGATATATTTATTCTTATAATTTATTTTGTAGGTTTGGTAGTGTTTTCAGATACATCATTTTAATCGGGGAATAGAATTGAACTTGTGATGAGTACTATAATAGCTAGTCTGATCATCGTTTAACTAAGACCCTACAAACTTTTATTCTCATACTTAAATGTGAATCAATTTCATTTATTTATGTGATTACTACAAAAGTAATTTTTATATATGATTTATTTATTCACATTTATTTTGTATCTAGTTTATTTTGAGAGTAATATCATAATTTACATGTTAGAAATGTTTATGGTGCTGAGAGTTCTTTAACATAGTAGGGGAGAGAAATTGTCATGTTTTTTAAATTTTATTTTGTAAACATTTTTATTTGATCAAAATATATATATATAAAAAAACAAATGATAAAATATAATGTAAATATTTTTCTTAAGTAAAAATTATAAGTTGTTATTTTGTATAATTATTTAAAGTAAATTTGACTTTGTCAAATTACTTGTGCTTTTTGAGTTACAGGTTTACAAGAACCCATGGTATTACCATGATATTTATGTGGATTATCACCTTTTTAAAGGGGAAATAACCCAACTTAGATCCATCTTATCTCTTCATCTACCAAGGGAAAATTCACTTAAGATCTAAATATCTTAAGATGCAAAGAGATTTGGTCTCTTTGACCTCTTAGCATATCAAGAGTTAAGATAGATCAGGGTTGGTTATGCCAAGAGGCATAAAAAATAAAAAATAAAAATAAAATGAAATTTAAAAATGAAGTTAATATTTAAATTAAAATAAAGGTAAAATAGACAATTTTGAATTAATAATTAAAATAAAATAGAATTAAAATATTTAATTTATCGTTCAGGGTTTTTTGGCTATAGGTTTTGAAAATGTGTGTTTTTTCCCATGGTATTCTTACTACATCAAAATAAAAATAATCACACCAAAACAATTTTGGTGAGTCAAAATAAAATAAAATCAACTTAAACTAAAATTAAAATTAAGGTTAAAATAAAAATAGCCGCCTCGTATTAGCTCATGGTATGAGAACCCATGGTATTCATGTGGAATATATTTTCTTTTTTTTATTTGTTTTATTCTGTAAAAAGGTAAACATGTAAATCGTAAACTTAAATGTAATGTTTAAAATTTAACATTTTTAATCTAATGTCAGTCATATTTAAAAATCAATCTAATTATTATTTTGTGTAAAAACACAATATATATTTAAAATATAAAGAGGGTTAGGAACACTAAAAAATGTATATGGTAAATAAATATAAATATAAGTAAAAATCTAAATGTAAACGTAAACATTTAACATATACGCGATACATGGATCTCACATAAACGTAAATGTAAATGTAAACTTAAACATGTAATGTGTATGGGGGTAGATCTCATGTAATGTCTATGGGGTAGATCTCAATAAAAATGTAAACCTAAACATAAACATGTAATTTTTAACATTTAACATATTTAACATTTACTGAAAATTTAAAGTAAACTTATATGTAAACATGTAATGTTTAACATTTAACCTAACATTTACTAAATATTTAAATTGATATTTTTGTTTGTAAGATGAGTAATACCTTTCATTAATTTATAAAAAGATATCATATTATAGTAGGTAATCTCCTCCATGCCTAAGCCTGCCCAATGGAAAACCAGTTTGTTGGCTATCAGAAAGCATTATAAGACAACCAATACCTAAATTTTTTTAGTTGTCTAAATCCTTTAAAAATTTTGTCCTACTAAGGCTACTACCCTCTATGTAATTCATCAAAATATAAAAATAAAATCACTAAAAAAACCATGGAAACAAACTATCTAGTCCTCTGAGGACTCAATGGGAGTCGGGTCTTTGGCACTAGACCTTGGCATTTCTGATTGCTGAGGCTTCCTAAAAAAATGTTCAATTCTTCTCAAATGAGCATTCTATTGTTGAACCTGGAAATGCAATAGCTGAAATTATTTTTGATTTTCCTGTAAATAAGGATCTACCTGCATATATTTAGTAGTGTGCATGATGGATTTGGCCACCAAATTTTTCATCCGCCAATAAAGGTGAAGTGTTTGATATTATTTGGATACCCTGCATCTAGTGTTACGTAGGTTAGGAACAGTGAGTTCCCTATCCCAATTTGTGTCTTCTTATTCTACTTGGCATGTGAGGCCCTCTTACCACTTCAAGATTACCTTCCTACCTTGCCTTAGAATCTTTTAAACATATGCGTGAGCGAAATCACTAATAATCTTGGCCCTAGGTTTACGACATGACCTCCTCAGAACTTGGGAGGAGTGATCTCCTTTCTCTTTCCTAGCCCCTCACTTCCAGGGCTGCCTCTGGCAACCCCCCTGCTTCCTCCTTGATGCTCTTTTCCTACGCCATTGCATTCTTTTGTTGTGTAGCAGTGCGATAATGTTATGAACATGATGCCTTTGCACCCCTAGTTAGGGTCTTCAATTCTCGCGTGGGGCATGTCTCTGTGCCAGTAGTAATAACCATACACAAACACAATGTATTATTAATGAAACATAACAAATAAACCATAATTTTCCATCCCATATCACGAAGATGTATATGAACCATGCCCCCATTCGAGGTTTGATTCCAGATTATCCCAGGCTTTCCAGATGGTATTACAATGACTTTAACCTTATCTGCCTCACACACCCCAAAGGGTTGGCAACAACAAATAATAATCACAGAATCACCATCCAAATTAACATGCAAGTCAGGGTGGTAACACCAACCCGCAACACTGGTGGCCAATCTTGCCAATTTGGAGAATTCAGAACTATTACTTCCCCAACCCAGGCCCATATCCTCCATTTTTCGCAGCATGATACCATACAAAATGGAAAATGGCATTATCAAACTCTAGAAGACCAATGAACACTACCAAGGACCCCATGGTGACAGAGGAGTAGATGCACCCAATAGACTAATCCATTTTGAAGCTAAAAGCACAGAATTTCAATCCACCTCCATACTCATGATACATAAAAGTGAGAGATTCAGAACATCATAGCCTTCATTTCTTAGGCGCCACAACCTGAGATGTTGAGTCTTGTCGCTTATGTCGGCTTTGAACCAAATGAATTGCACTCATGGAAGAATGGCCTCCGAATAATAAAGCCAAATTATAAGTTCATGGTGGATCTACCATTCCTCCATCTCCCAAATTTCCTTATGATGGCACCTTTGAGAGTCATGTACACTGGCTTGCACGCGGCCTTTAACACCTCCATCCCTTCGCTGCCTACCACTACCCAGCCATCTCTGCAGGTTATAAGGCATTTCCTTAATTGATTTAATCATGATCTACCTAGGGATCTGTGACTTGTTCGCACCTCGATCGAGGGTTTGTTCTCTGATCATCACCCTGTATGTTGGAATCATGTTGGTCATGTAAAAGAATTCTGATCTGCGGTTCAAAATCCTCAAGGTGTTCCATATTCCATGCTAGATCCAAAGTGAACCACTGATGGTTGCAACCCCAATTAGCTAGGAAGTCTACAAATTTGTTATCGGTTTGAAGGAAATGTAGGGGAATAATGTACTCAAAGTCATGGAGGAGGGTTCCCACTTCATGAACAAGGTGGGTCATTCTCTAGCTTTTACTTAATTTTTCCCAAGCGGCTCCATGGTGAAGGTGTTTTATAATGTTAATAACCAAAGCAGAATCTCCTTCCACTACTAAATTTCTATAGCCCCTTTGGTTTGCGATAACAAGGCCTTGTTTGACTAGATTAAACTCTGCCTCATTGTTTTTGGCATAGCCACAATCCACCGCATATACATGAAGAGTTTGTCCCATATTTCTTCTAAATAGGCTTCCGAAAACTGCCTCCCCTGGATTTCGCTTGGAATCCTCGTCAAAATCTATTTTAATAAAGCTCAACGTGAAAGGTTATACTTATTTAGTGACATTTGGATGGGGGATTGTAGCTTCCATTAGGCCAGGATGAACATCTGTGGCATAAGATTCAAGGTGGTCAAAATTCCTGCCTCTTCCGATGCCACTTGCCAATCTTTTAGGAGGCATTTTCCAAGAGGATCGATTCTCTCATGTTCTCTATGACACCTTCCCATACCATTCTATGAGGAACCTTTTGTTTTTGAAAATTATATGATTGCGATCCTTCGCGAGAGTTCATAGAAGGAAACCAATGGTAATATTCAAAGCTCTGTTTAATATCGACCTCTTAAAAATATTTTTCTCCATCAATGTATGCTAGTAATATGTATGTCTAAATGACCAAATACGTTTTCCAAGTGTTTCCAAACGTATTCAAGATAGGGGCGCCGATTTAGCAAGGGTTCTCCATCTTCCTCTACCTGCTTGCACATATATCATTAGTTTGGCCCGAAAAATCCCCTCTTCCTTAGCTGGTCCCAAGTAAGTATTCTCCATCAACAGAATACTGAAGGTGATGGGCCAATTTTGACTAGTAGTGGCTCGTCCATATTTTTTGCCATATTGGTTTGTCATGGTTCTTATAAGCATCCATGGAGAGCCTGTAGGCCTCTTTTATTGTAAACATACCTTTCGGTGTATATCCCTATCTCAAGAAATCATTGCCTTCTATGATGGCCACCTTTCTTGATTTTAATTCTTCTTCAAATGACCCCCATTCTCGGATTCCAAGCAGTTAGGCCACTATTCTTTGTTTTTCCAAAATCTCCACCCATTTTCTATCTCTTGTTTATAGTATTGGCTCATGAATTTTTTTTTCCAGATGATTCTATATAAGAAGACCTCCCCTAGCTCTAATCGATTGAACAAATCCGCCCTCTACTACCATAATTTCGGCAAAAAAAGTGCCCTGTTTCTGTCTTGCACTTCCCAGAAAGTATGAGACCAAATGAGATCTCTGCTGAACAAAGCCAAGTTCCATATTGATTATCCCTTTAAGGTGGTGCGAGTCCTTAAGGTTCCCTTGGGTGTTTTTGGTATCTGATACTTGCGTGTCCATATATTTTTCCATATTTCTTAACTGCCATGCATCCATCGCTACCAAATTTTCGCATGTAACACTTGATTCAGAGTGAAATATTCCCTAAGCCCTATCCCCCTAGACATTTTAGGTATTTTCACTTTGTCCCAAGATACCAGAGCCCATTTATTGGCCTCCTGAGCCCATATCCACTGGAATTTTCTGAACACATAAATCATTTTTGTGCATGATACGTTGGGAGCCATGAGACTTGAAAAATGATATATTGGCATGGACTGGAGAAATTATTTCAAAAGAACCACTCTTCCTGTAATTTTCAGAACCCTGAATGACCAAGAGTGAAGTCTAGATTGTATGTGATCTATAAGGTCTTTCTAGCAGTACATGCGTACGAAGTTGAGGACTAGAGGGACTCCAAAATATTTAGCTTGGAGGGATCCAATTTAAAAACCCAAGGTTATAGCTAGGAAGAGTTAGGTAGAAATAAGGGTATTGAATAAGTAGATGTTAGATTTCTCTATATTGATCATTGCTCCGAATGATTTCATGAAATCGTGCCAGATATTCTTGATGACTCTTGCTTCTTTGAGGGTGACATGACAGAAAAACATGATATCATCAAAAAATTATTGATGGGTGAGTAGGAGGTCCTCACCCACTAGGTTGAGACCCTTTAGGGAGCCAAAAAAAACAACATGCTTTATGTATATTCCTAGACCTTCTACAGCGAGAATGAAAAGGACAGGGGATAAACGATCACCTTCTCTAATAGCTCTTGAGGGGTTTAAAGTCTGGGAAGGGGGGCCATTTGAAAGGATGGAGAAAATAGTAGTATAAATAAGGGACAATACCCAATCGATCCATCTGGAATCGAACCCAAAGGCTCATAACACATTGGTAAGATAGTTCTAACTTAGCTGGTCATAGGCTTTCAATATGTCAAGCTTAATGAGCATGCCTTTGGTTTCGAGGCATTTAAGAAAGTGAATGACTTCTTGAGAAGCAATAATAGCATACATAATCTGTCAATCCTGAACAAATCATGTGTGCTCAGGGGAAATAAAAGCTGAGAGGAGTAGTTTGAGCATTTTGATGATGATTTTCGAAACAATTTTATAAATAACATTGCATAAATCAATCAGATGGAAACCTTCTGGCTCCTCCAATTGATAAATTTTAGGAATTAATACAAGAAAAGTAGAGTTAAGGTTGCGTTTTACCTATTGAGTGCGTTTTGATTCCTCTACAATATCCAAGATATAATGTCCTAATAATTTCCAAGTTTCTTGATAGAACTCTATTGTGAATCCATCTCGGCCACGTGCCTTGTTCTCAACCATCCCTTCCATGACCTCTTTCATTTTTTCCATCAAGATAGCTCACATAAGGGCCGTTTTTTGGTCTCTGCTTACGATGTGAGGGTTGTGCCTAGTGATGCATTGGATTTCTTCTTCTCTATTTTGGTATATCTCTGACAACAAGGAATGGAAGCGGTATACCAACAAATTCTACATATCCTCATGTTGAACCCTCCAATTTATAGATGAATATTTCAAGGAAAATATTTTTTCTGTGGGCGATGTTGAATCATGGCCTTGTGAAAAAATTGAGTATTATTTTCCCCTTCTCATAGTGACTATAATCTCGATTTTAACTTGAAAAGAAGTTTTTCTTGTTTCCATTTTTCTTCCAACTGAGTTAGAGTTATTCCTTCTTCTATGCCGAAGGGTCTACTCCTACCTTAAATGATTATTCTTTGTTTAATTTGTTACATTTGATGTTGAAGAAGCCAACGATATTTTATGATGTTCCCAAATTCTGTTTTGTTCCATATTTTAATCCTTCTTTTTATTTCTTTCATCTTGACTTAAAAAGCATGCATTCTATTCCTACCCTACACTACTATATCCCCCCACCATTCTTCAAGTTTTCCTACGAAGCTTGGTTCATGGAGCCAGAACACCATAAAGCGGAAGGGTTGGTTCCTGGGAGCTAAATTTAGATCCATTTCGAGGTTGATTGACCAATGGTATAATTCTAGGCATGGTCAGATGGAGGCCTCCAAAAATATATCAATGTTGATGAATTATTTTGAAACTAAGAATTGGTCTAAGCTAAATTCGAAATGATTCGCTCTACCGCTATGATTGTCCCACGTCAATATTCCATTAATGGATGGCATATGGACAAGTTTAAGATCTGCTATAAGATCCCTGAAATATTCCATATCTTGGTCCATGTGTATGATCCCTCCTTTTTTCTCCTCTAAGGATTAGATGAGGTTAAAATATCCTTCCAAAATCCATAGGTCGTCCTGGTTCAACCCCCGAAAGCCTCTCAGATTTTGGAGGAATGTGACATTCTCTCCCGGAATTTCAGGCCCGTATACTACTTAGAGAATTACCCAATTTCACGTTCCAATGAGGCGGAAGAAACCCAAGAGAATGCATGATAAGCTTAGAATATTTTCAAAGAGGACTTAACTAGGATTCCAGAGGATGGACAGTTGCCCCCCCACACTTCTGTTGGCATCTTGTTCCATTACCTCATACCTTATTCATACTTTCTAAATAATCTCTTTTAACATTTCCTCTAAAAATTTTGTTTCTTGCATACATAATATATTGGGCTTGTCCTTCTTTAGTCTTTCTTTCAAATATCTTTGCCTTCCTTTAGTGTTGGGAAGGTTTGTTTAAATGGCCTACTAATGACAATAAAAGTATTACCTTACCCGAGTTAACTTATATCTCTCCTACCAGATGAATTAATTCATGTAGGTTTTTATTCCCTCTTTTCTTCCTTCCCTTGCTTAGAATATTGAGGCCTCGGAGGGTTTCAGGTTGTGCTCTGATAAATATTTGGGATTCTGGTTGCTTTAGGGCCTCTTGGCTTGATATATTTGGAACTTGTCTCTATCTGGCCTTTTTCAGTCCTCTCGTATGAAATGCTCGTCGAGATTCCTCCATTCTTGCAACAATTTATTTTAAACCTATTCCTATGTGCTCAAATCCTTCGTGGTTCCATCGATTTCCATGGATTGATCTTGAGATATTTTAGTTCCTTATTGTTCTAATGGCTCCTCTTGTGCTTTCCTTCTCTCTATTGGGTTTATTCTGGGCATATCCCATTTTTCCCCTTCTATGCCTTTCTTCTTTATCCTCAAACTCCCCCCCTCTTCCTGAAGAACCCCAAAGCAGTTTTGGTTCATTGTAATTTTTTATTTCTATTTGTTCTGGTTATGTGTGTTGGGTTTCAACGTCCTCTTATTGTAAGAAAAATCTTGAAACCCTTCTTCTTCTTCTTCCTATTTTTTGGCTGATTTCTTGGCACTTGGTTCTTGAACTACTGGCTACTTAAGAAGGAATCCCTTGTAAATATTTTCATACTCATGGAAACTACGACATCTGAAAGGGATGTGTTCATAATACAATGGTTGCTTCCATATCTTGCCATGATATTCAAGCACCGCCGAGTTAGGCAATGGTTTCATGATATTCGTATATATGCAGATCCTTGCATATGAGGTATATCAACCTCTTCTAGTCACATCTGAAACCTTAAAAAATATTTCGATTAAGTTTCGAATCCCTTCCAGAATCTTGGGGTCCCAAAAATCCATAGGCAAGGAAAAGAGTCGAACTGAGACTAGTGCATCCATAATTTTTTCCTAGTATGGATTGTAACACTCCTCCCAAAATATTATGTACATAACAAGATTGTAATAGAAGTACGAACCTCCTTCGAATATTCTCTCCTTTTCTTCCAGGTTTGAGAATATTATTACGAAAAAGCCTCTAGCACCCAGCTTTAGATTGATATGCCCTTTTTCCTACCATTTTAACTGAATCCATTTGAGGAGAACCATTTCTAGTAGACAAATGTTTACAAAATTGTAGATCAGGGCATGATATTTCATGTACCTTTGATAGTTTTCTAGTTTGTTATCCTTTATGACAAATATGACCTTTTTCATGGCATGCGGAAGGCATTTGCCTCTAAACCAACTTTTCCACTCTGATCCAAGTACTAGCTCCCCTCTTGCATTTGTTGACTAAGGTTCTATGGGGGAGGTAGCTTGCTTTCCATGGGTTTTTCCTACCGTTACATATTTGTAGGAGGGGATGTCTCCTCCCCCTCGTTGGGATGCTCATTCTTTCCTTCCATCTCGTACTATCACGGTGCAGCCTACAACAATATTCTGGCACACTTGACGTGCTTCAGGTGGTTGGTAGAAATTCTATTTTAACCATAAACCATAGCAGAGTGTTTTCCTCAAACTAGAAATTTAAATCTAAAAAATCCCTTAGGTTTAAAATTATTTATGTAATCTTAACTAATGTTGACCCTAATGAAAAATCACTTCTCTATCTATCTATATAAATAACATGGAAAAGGATGAAATTTTGTTAGTGAGGAATCATTTAGTCACAGTTCTAAGTGTGAAATAATATTTCTACGAAAGGATTTCCACAGCTATGTGAAGAGGGAAATAATATTTGTGAGAAGGGATTTTAGCAGTGTCAATACAATTGTTTATTTATTTCTAGGTTTGATTTCGATTGATCTTACTCTTGGCATGCATCTTATGTTTTTTCTACATTTTTGTTTTCAAATTATGTTGTGCTTCCATTTGTTTTATTTAGCTGAGTTAAAAGGTAATATTTAATTAGAGAAAAAACCAGGTGATTCGGTTTGGTTAAAATGAAACATTTAATTAGAGAAAACATTGAGTGATCGAGTTTAGTTAAAATGAAATATTTAATCAAATAAAACATCGAGTGATTAATTTTGGTTAAAATTAAATATTTAATCAGAGAAAAAATCAACATCACCATTCACTATTTTTCACTTATAATTTTTTTGGGCATCCTTTCAGAAGAGTACACTGATATAGTTTCATTAAAATGAAAGATTTAATCAAAGAAAACATCGACACCACCATTCCCAATTTTTTACATGTAATCTTTTTGGCCATCTTTTAAGAAGAGTACACTGTTATTTGTGCCCACATTTAAAAAAATTTGTAATCCTATATCTATATTTGTAAAGCCTCAATTAATTCATTTTGGGTGGGAGAAGTTGTGTGATAGTTCCTAGATAAAGGATAATTGGTATTAGGTTTCAAATTTTAATAATAAACACAAAATCTCAAAATCTCAGTTGTTAAGTAAAAATTCATATCTAATTTATTGCACAAAAATATCTTTACACGTTCTAAAATAATTAGGTTTTCTTTACAATGTTTAATTATGGAAACATAGATATGAAATTTACTAGTTATCCATAGAGGGATCTGTCACATTGGGGTCTCCGTGAATAGGGGATCCTCAATGATTCTAGATTTTCCATAGGTACTAGTCGACATAAACATGGGGTGATATCCTAACATTTCTTGGTCTCCGTAGATGGTATGATTCAAGTATGAGAGAATCAATGGTACCTTTTATCTCTTATCAGTAGTAATATTAAATTAAGAGATTATGTAAATTTGATTTTCTACCGTGTAACCTTTTCTTTCTCTTGACTGAATTGATATTTACACTAGGCTTGAATTTACTTTGTTGACATTATTAGAAAAATTGATGTGTTCCTCTTCGAGGACTTGAAAAAAAATCAAGTCAAACTCCTTTCTAATTTTCAAGGTCGGGTTCTATTGCATTTCTTCTTTTTAGGGTTGGGTTGATTCTCTAGCTAACCAAGTGGGATTTTTTGATATTGTGGTAAGAATGATCGAAGATCTAAAATATGGAAGTGAAAATTTGAAAAGGTTGTTTTCATCCTGGGATCTTTAGATTGTGAAGATGCTCATATTGAGGAGTTTCTCATCGATGGAATACTTTTTGCCTTCCCAGAGTAGGAATAGACTAGTGATGATTCCAATGTGATTTTGAATGGATTTGGTGTCATGGATTTGTGAGTGCTTTAAGCTAGAGAGTCAAACCATAATTTATGGTACCATCAAGTGGAGACTAAATAAAAAGAGTGTAAAGGTTATAAAACATGTCCTTGTACCATAGTATACTTGTGAAAATATATAATGAGCTCAACCTTGTAGATGCGAATAATAAATGCACAAAAATAGAATAAGAAGTGGCACAAAAACCTTGGTTTTAGTTTTCCTCAAAACCATTCCCATGCACACAAAAAAAAAAATTTGCTTTTTATCAAAACCTTTGCAAAGTTTTGATATTAAAACCTTCCCATGAAACTTGAGCTAAAGTATATTTCATATTAAGAAAGTTTGATTTACAGGGAGCTATCCATCAAATTTATGAAATATTACAAAATATACAAGGAAGATCAAGTTCCAAATACAAGAATTAGTTTTATTCAAAACCATTATAATGATTTGATATGAAAAGCTAAATTTCTATCTTGGCCATTTTATTAAGCACGTGAATTTTGAATTTGAGGGTAAGTTTGAGATTCAGACTTATAGGTGCATATGAAAACCTCATTTTCATTAAGCTGTGTTAATTATCCATGCACTTGCTACACCATGTAATTAGTGCACACTGTGTAGTTTCACACATAAACCTCATTGCACAGAAACACACTTAGATCATTACTCAAGAGCTATCATACTCCTCATTTCATATTTTCATTATTATTGTAGGCCCCACTGGATTATGAAAGGTAGAGGACTATGGTGTTTATGGGTCCTTCCATTTGAGGGGGTATTACTTCTTTAGCCATATTATGCATGTCGTATAAAAATTGACATTTGAGAAAGCATAAATCCATTTTTTGCATCACATTTGGCTTCACTTTCATTGATGACATGATTTTTGCACAAGGAGTTCATTGTAGGCGGTGGGTGGATTAGTTTTTCCATGTATTTTTAGGATGTGATGTCTTCTCTCGAATATTATTTCCCCCTTCTATATATGTGGGTAAGCAATTAGATAAATTGTTTCCCTATTGGAAATCCACATAGAGTGGAAGGTATTTCATGGATTCAAATGACACAAAAATGGAAGAATCCCTCTCTCTAAACATATATCGAATTACTGAGTTTTTCGGCACTATCGTCTAGCATTGTCTGGGAATAGTCAATTACAACACTCTAGTAAACATGAGTCCCAACAACCCCTTCATAGTTTTTGTAATCGCTCTCATGAAAATAATCCCTTATAAACCCTTTTGGAATTATATTTTATACTCTAGGATTGGTATAACTCATATAGAGAATAATTTTTCTTTGTTTCCCATACTCTTTCATGCCCTTCAAAATTCCGATGCTAATTCCGAAGAACACATATTAGAGGATGTTGGTTAGATCACGTATCTTACCGAGTGCCTTCGAAAATAATGGGAATTGATAAATATTTTGGATATAATCCTATGTCCATACCAAACCTAAAAAGGCCAATAACATATTTAAAATAATTTAGAAGTTGAAAAGACCAACATGACAACATTAGAGTCCTATTCCTTTTTGGCAAGTCCAAATTTATACTTCCAACATTTTCTACCATATGACCTAATATTCTAAAAATAAAATGGTTTAATAACAAAGCATGGGAACTTATAACTCTTTGGCCTATAAGCCTTCCTCTGTACCAAAACTCAAAAGGCCATTACCATATTTAAAAAAACATAGAAGTTACTAAGGCCAATCTTGTATACGATGAGTACATATTATGACTCCTATGCACTTCTTAATTTATATTATGTATGTAGTTGAATTCAATAGCATTCATATATAATATTTTAGGTCCCAATTGTATCAAAATGGGATGCATATTCATATCAACCAGGAAATTTTTTTGTATTCAGATGAACTTCAATGGTTCTTCCAAAGCTGAGATTGTAGACCATATAAGGTGTTTTTCAGAGTTAATTATTTTATTTCTGCGTTGAGCACTAGTTTTATGACTATTTCTCTCCTTTTTTTGTATTTAGGTCTAGTTTTAATATTGTGTATATACACACCTTTGACAAATAATTTGATTATGTCAAATCAAATGCCTTATTTTCCATTATTGCGAAAAAATATAAGATATTGTTCTTTGAAATAAAGTTTACAGCATGTTTTTTTAAAGGTCAAATGTCTCATAAGTAATTTGGATTGAAATATACTATTGACAATATGATATCTCCTTTATCCTAGTGCCATAGGATATAAATTCAACTTTATGTACTGTGATGTGTATGTTGTAAACATAATTGCATTTTTTAGGTTTTAATGTTTTTTCCATCCATATTGTAGGAGTATTTTAATGGGTTTTTTCATTAACTAAAAAGCTTCATCTGATGTTTACTATGATTAATTGGGAGGACATTACATTAATTAACATATGATATAGTGTTAATATGAGCTTGTGATCTATTGGTTTTCTTTGGAGGATTTGAATCAAGCTATTGAAATAGTTTCATATTATTATTCTTTTCCAGAACAATGTTAGGTACAAGGAAAATTTGCATACTTACAATACTCCAATTAGCATGAAACCGTAAATAGCACTTGAACTTTGGGGATGATGCCAAAAATGTTTTGCCGGTGACAATTGATGGTGTAGAAGTTAGTGATATCATCATAGATGGTATACATTTAGTAAGTTTTATAAAATAATGTATTCCAGTTGATCCTTTGCAAGAGAGGTACAATCAAGAACCGAATGTTACTTTTCCTCATCTTGGTTAATTATATAGTCTTTTTGCTGAAAGATTGGTAGATTGAAATATTTTTGTGAATTTTAGTTAGAAATAATGGGTTATAATTTATGTATTTTCATATGTTTGACGTAACTTTACATGGTTCAACAGGTCCATGTCACGAAAAAATCTTCAATGGAATCCTACTAAATTGGGAGAAAGAACATGTGCATTTTCTTCTTCCCCTTTGCTTAACACTGCCTCTTGATCCTATTGTTCCTCCTAGCCCTAGCACTGTACACTTGTGTTTTTTTGTTGAACTCACTTATATCATTCCTCCTCAGCCTTAAAACCCTTCTTATGTTCCATGCAACATGTATGATGAATTTTAGTTTGTTCTTACCGCAATGAGGCAAGCCCATTATTCTCACCATTTTTCTAAATTTTATTTGTAAATGGGTTGTAGTAACAAAAAAGAGAATTTTTTTGGCATGATGTTCTATACAATTGAAGTTGGTTGTTCCTTGTTATAAATGTCATGAATTTTTTCATTTTCATAGTGCTTGATATAATATGTGTTCTTTATTGTTCAGAAGAATAATACAACATATTATATTTATTGTTGGCATGAATAATGAAACATAATTTTATATTGTTTTTCCATAAAAATGTCCATGCTTGTAGTAGCTTAAATTTCAGTTTAAACAAGTAGAAAACTATGAGTTGTAACTTGAAAGCATTGTACAATTACAAAATTTCATCTTTTCCCTTTAATAAAGGTATTCTAAGCCTTTGTTTTTGTACATAAAATTTCCACTCTTGAAAAAAGTGTTTGTTTTCAGGTTTTTTATCTAAATTTACTTTTATGTGTTTCATTTCAGAATTAATGAGCTCTTATGGAAACTTAATATTTATACTAGTTTCAGCAAAAACATGTTCTGTTGTAGTTTAGTGATGTTAATACAACCTCCTATGCAATACTGTCTTTAAGGGGAAGAAGCATTCCAAGGTAAATAGATGTGGGGACTTTAAGCTATGGGTTATAACATATATGAGGTCCCAAAGTACCAAAGTTGAACATACGTTTTGCAAATAATGTGCTAAACTAGGCTGAGAAGGGTATATTTTTGTTTTACCATAAACATATTTAATTGGTAAAATTTGTATTTCTTCTTCGATTGATATGCATTTTCTAGTAGAACATGTTTGACCATATCACTCATGAATTTCATTTTTTGCTCACAGAGTCTTGAATGTCATATTCCAGAGTCATCAAAGTAGGTACAAATCCTTGATGCAATCATTCATGTTAGTATGGAAGCGTAAAAATTTAATAGCTACTATTTCATTTTGGTAATTAAGTAGATAACTTGATATTTTATGTTTTCAAAGGAATTTCAGGTTGTAAGATAATTTGATAATGACATATTTATTAGAGGAAAAAATATGTCAATGAATGAACCTCATATATTTCATTTTATGAATGGAGAGAGGTAGAAAACATTAATTAATCTACTTCTGTTATGACCCTTCATAATTGTGTTATGTTCAGTATCAAAAGAAAATGTCATGAAGGAAATGTAAGTGAATGATTTTAAACTTATCCTATAATTTGTATTTTCCCTAAAGAATGATTTGTATAGTGTATATATTTTACAATAAATATCGTTGTATTTTTATATACTATTTTCATTTCTCAAATGTTAGATGTTTGAATGTTTTATTTCTACATGGATTATACAAATCCAAGTTAGCCTATTTCTCCTTATGCCATCGATGGAATTCAAAAAGTGAAATAAGTATGCTATCAAAGTAATTTTGTACATAAATTTTTTATATCAATGCTCTGTTTTATTCTTCAGCTAATTTTTGCTTGGCATGGGCCTAATAGACAAAGAAGAGAGCCAAAGAGTAATGTTCTTACATATTTTGAGAACATGAAACATGTTGTTATTTTTTATGTTTTGCAAATGGCATGTTGGAAAACTGCAAGTTCTATTTTTTGTGTACAAGTATCTTCCAAGTTTTGAGTTTCATTCATAATAAGTAGTTTGTATCTTCCTTGAAACAACATGTATTCTCATCATTTAAAAAAGTTCAAAAAATTTCAATGTCTGGGAAGAATGTAAGATAACAGTATTTAATTCAACATGTAGGTATTCTGATAAATCAAGTCATTGAATATCATATTCTTCAATAGTGGAGGTTAATTTCTAATTAAAATTGTGCCTTTCTCCTACAATGTTTTGTCCTTATTCGTTTTTTTTTACCAAAGATTAGATTGATTGCAAATCCAACTGTGTTCCCACTCCCAATGGATTTGTAAAAATTAAGTTTGGTAGGGTATCGAAAGCTAACCCCTCACCAACAAGTTTTGAGGCAATCCTTAGACATGAAGAGGAAAATCCCTTGGGTCTTTATGCAAGGTTCTACAGAATTATTAATGGAACCCACACATACAAAGTGATCAAGAGTTAGATATTCTAGGTTCGAGAAAATAGAATGAGAGATTTAAGGTTCTCCTTACCCTATGTTATTACCTATCACAGCAAATAACAGGAAACAAAGTAGCTAATGTTTAGGCCAAATATGGGATCTAAGAGTCAAACTAGGAACTCACCTCTCATTAGCCTCCTCCTATATACCCATAGAACATTGATACATTTGAAATGATGGTATTTAATGATAAATATTCCCTGTTGGGGGTGGAAAACATTGGAAATCAGGCTCATGACACAGGCATTAAAAGCCCCTGCACGCGACATCCATGAGACATAAGTTTGATGCACAAGTGGAGGCTGGCTCTCTGTAAGTGACCTTCTCAAGGTGACTTGGATTATAAAAAAGGTGGTAATGAATTTTTTTTTCATTTTGTGCCATTGGGAGATAAGGGTCTGGTATGTAGGGGAAATTTACTACATAGGAGTCATAGGAGGCCTCATAGGAGAGAAAATATTGTAACTTGACCTTTAGGTTTTCTTGCTCAATGGTGGAGAGAGGAAGTATGGTAGAGTGTTGAATCCATTGCTAATTAAAAGTGTAATTTTGGATCTAGGCTTGAAGCATCTCTTGGTTTCATTATTATCGGTGAGATTGGTTTGTCCAATGACAGATTACAGTGAAATACTCATCTCTAGCATTTGGTTTCTCTTTGGAACGGAATTGAGAGCCTTGGTTCATGTCGTTTTCCATGTAATTCCCTTGCTTATATCCTATGTTGTGTTAGGTCTGTGGGGTAATTTTTCTGTATAGATAATTTATGACCATGTGAAGGGGATTTTTGTCTTTATTGGTGGCCTTGGTGATCGTATCCCACTTTCTACTTATGCATGTGTTTTGGAAAAATCTCGTAATTCATATATATCAGCAGAGAGTCAGGGGTTTTTGTCTCTTTGGTCATTCAAGGGTAATAGAAGATAAATGGGGGTGGATGGGGGCCAACCTGCAAGGCATATGTTCTATGTGGTTTGGTGTCATAGCTCAAAGAAACTCCTAATTAGGGCTTGTATGTCTGTGGTGTGGTGTATTATTTCAAAAGTGGCATTTTGGTCTTCTCAATTGCAGTCTGTTAAGGTAATGAACATACGATTTTGTGTCGATTTATGGAGTCGGCATGGGGTAAATTGTGGTTATTTAAATTTTGAGAAAAATCTGTGTGGGGAAATTAAAATTATTCCACACAGGGTGGGAGGGTTTGAATTTGGTTGGAGAGTGGGCCACAAATTTATTGTCTGGTAGAGTTACCTGGGCCAACAAGGATTTTTTAATGACATTCATATGAAACAACAAAGAGGTAGAACTAGATATGGTGGGGGGAATGCACCGAGGCTTGAATTTTTTATCCTCATGAAGAGGGAGAATTAGAGCAGTCACATCGTGTTTCCCCTGGGCGGGTGGATTTACCACCCCCATTTTATTCCGTGGAAGCTCAAACTCATCAAGTCCAACTGATAGTTGGTCAACTAGATTTTGACAGACACAATAATAGAAGCAATGTCATCAATTTTTTGAATGACATCCAACACAACCAGTGGCATATCCTTGATTGACAAGACTTCCACCACAGAGGGAAAATGATCCTCGAGGATCAGATGGATAGCTTAGAGGGGTGCATGGCACATATGGAATCCCATATTCAAGGTTCCTTCTGCCACCCATGCAAGGGTGCCAACGATTCTCAAGATCAAAATGATGAGAATGGGTAATGATGTGAGTGGGTTATATTTTGATATATGCTCAATTTTGGGTCATTGTGACCGTTGATATTGATATATTGTCTTATAGTTTTGTGTTGTTGTTATCAGTGTCATTTTGTTTATATGATGGAAAACAAATCCTTTGGGAGCTAGGCCTTTTAATTTTTTAAAATAACACCTCACTATGTAATATCATAAAAAATTAGTAAAGAACGATGATTGAGGGAAGCCTTAGAAATTTAAAAGAGACTGGTTAACCTTAACAGTGATTATGGGTGGACTGTTAGTAGTGTTAGCAGGTGTTGGATTCCTGCCCTTCACTCTTAGTTTTTATTTTTTATTCCTACTCTGTTTCTCCCTCTTGTCTGTGCTCCTCCTCCCCCCTCCTTTTTATTTTCTTTATGTCTTCTTGGTGCTCTATTTATCCATTTATGTTTTTACTTAGATTAAAATTAAATTATGTCATATTTTCATTTTTATTTTATTATTTTATTATTTTATTTATATTTTATTTTTAGTTATTTATTTTTCTATTTATATATTTATTTATTATTATTATTATTATTATTATTATTATTATTAAGATAAAATAAAAATATATTAATTAATTAAATAAATAAATAAAATACTTAAGAAAAATAGGTATATTAATTAATTCATTTTAAATATAAATAAATAAATGAATAAATAAATAATAATAATATATTAAAATGATTCATAGCTATCAACTGATTCATTTTTATATTAATTTTATCTCTCATTTTCCTTTTGTTAGTCAAACTAGCCCTTATCTACAACACCTAGTTAGAGAGTCCATTTATCTATTTAAACAGGTTAGTAGATTAGATTTCTCATCTTGTCCTGATGATGAATCAAATGGCTGGTTTGAAAAGTGTCGGCAAAATTTGTTTACATGTGATTATCACCTAAAGACATTATATACAAAATAATAATAATAATTATTATTATTATTATTTCATTTTGATATAATTAATAAATAAAAATAATGTGCAACCATCTAACACTATAAACAACTATTTTTATTCTTATTTTTTCTTGTGAAGCAATCAAATTCATATCTTAGAGTGCCAAAAAAAATTATTACAATTGTTATTTTCACGAGAAGATCTCTACAACCCAATATAGGGCCCATGTGGAGATGTAGTGTAATAAATATAATGTAAATAAAGTATAGGGCAAGTGTAGATGTAATGTAAGTAAACATTACCTTGTATTGGGCCCATGTGGAGATGTAATGTAATAAATATAATGTAAGTGAAGTATAGGGAACATGTAGATGTAATGTAAGTAAACATTTGAAGTGTTGGCTGAATTCTAATAAATATATTTGTAATAATTTTCCATGTCTCTTTTTCGAGATTTGAACAGAGCTATGGTAAATAAATAAAACCTATTTCTATACTTACTTCATATTCAAAAAGTAGGTATGGTAAATAAATAAAATATAAATAAACTAGAGGTATGGTAAATAAATAAAACCTATTTTTATATTTACTCCATGAACCTCTTTATATTTATATTTTATTTAGGTGAAGATTATCGGCCAAATACCATATTTATAAAATATGTATCGTAAACAAATAAATATAAATGAGGTATAAGGAGGTATGGTAAATAAATAAAAATATATCAAATAATATTAGAAATAAACATCGAATTATATACCAAGCCTATTGGCCAAATACCATGGTAAATAAAAGATGTGTTAAATAAATTAAAATATAAATATACTAGAGCTATGGTAAATAAATAAAACCACTTTTCATACTTACTCTATAATCAAATTTATATCTATGAACACTCAAAAAATAGGTTTTATTTAGGTGAATCTTATGGGAAATTTTATTATTATTACCTTTCCAAAAAAAAATATTAACCCAAATATTTTTAAATTTAATAAGTTAGGATTAATACAATATTAAATCTTTTATATTATAATATATATTAATATATAATGATATATACTAACTCTAGATATATATATGGGAGGGAAGAACAAATATATAGAGTGAGATTGGGAGATGTAGATCAACCGAAGGAGAGGGGAGAAGAGGAATGAAGAGAGAGGAAGAGGAGTGAGAGAGGTAGAGAAGGGTAAGAGAGTGAGAGGGAGACAAAAATATTGCGGGGGGGGGGGGGGGGAAGAGGGAAGGAGAGAGGGAGGAAGATAGTGAGAGGATTGGAGAGAGAGAGAGAGAGAGAGAGAGAGATGAGGGAAGTGAGAGGGAGGTAGGAGAGAAAGGGAGAGAGATGAAGGATGAGAGAGAGGAAAAGAGAGGGAGGGACAGATAGAAGGAGTTGGAGGAGGAGAGAGGGAGGGAAGAAGAAAGAGGGAGACATGGAGTTCGAGCGGGAGAAAGTGAGAAGTGGAGAGAGAGGGTGGGTGACAAGGTAGAGATGGAGAGAGAGTGTGTGTGTGTACGTTTAGGGGTGAGATAAAGAGACAAATAAGGAAATAGAGAGAGAGAGAGGGTGTGACAAGGGAGAGATGGAGAGAAAGTGTGTGTGTCTGTTTGGGGCTAAGATAAAGAGAAAAATAACAAGTGATGGACAGAGAAAGTGTGTGTTTGGGGCTGAGATAAAGAGACAAAGAGGGAGAGATGGAGAGAACGGGTGAGAGAAGGAGAGAGGGAGGGATATATTAACAGAGTTGGAGGGTGAATAGAGAGAGAGAGAGAGAGAGAGAGAGACAGAGAGAGAGAGAGGTTGGGGAGAAAGGGAGAGAGAGGAAGGAAGACAGGGGATGTGAGAGAGTGGAGAGGGGAGGGAAAGAGAGATGGAGTTAGAGGGGGAGAGAGAGGGAGGTAAGAAGAAAGACATAGAGAGAGAAAGGTGGAGAGAGAGTAATTTGGATTTATGCATGAATGCAACAGAATAATAATATAACCATAAATACAAATATGTCGTGGAAATAACACTTCATTTCATTAATATCAAATAACTGAAATATGCTTACAAATAGAATGGAAAGAAACTTGCTAGGGCGCTAGTAGATTATCTCTAAGAAGAGATGTGGTGGCTACAAGACTCTGAATTGTGTTAAAATGAGGCTCTGAGGCCTATATATGATTTAGAAACAATGAAAAACCATAAACATCCAAAACCTAACGCTAGGATATAAAGCGCCAAAAATATAGGCCTTGTTTAGGTAAATGGGTAAATCAAATTTTGAGGGACATAACATTGACATACATCTATGTTTGACCTATGAAATACCCTATTAGAAACATATATCAAGGGAATGAAAATTTCAAGTCACCAACGTTCGAGTGGAAATAACACATCATTTCATTAATATCAAATAATTCAAATGTGCTTACAAACAGAATGGAAATAACTAACTAGGGCATCGGTAGTTTATCTCTAAGAAGCGATGTGGAATATACAGGCCTTTGAACTATCCTAAAATGAGGCTCAAAAGACTATCTATGATTGATAAACAATCCAAAAACCTAACCCTAGGAGATGAAGCACCAAAACTATGGGCCTCATTTGGGTAAATTGGTACATCAACTTCTTGGGACATAACTTTGCCATACAATCTCTATTTTACAAAAAGAATACCTCAATAGAAACACATATTTGAGGAATACAACTTTCAAGTGACCAAAGTTCGCAAAACAAACTATTGGTCTTCATTTTCCCAAAAAACTTCATTTAGGCCCTCAAAACGGCTCCGGAAGTTCACGACTCAAAAAAATGCCAAAAATAGTAAATTGTGCTACAATTAAGGAAATTGAAAAGATGAAAGAAATGATTGTGGGGGTCCAAGTGGAATAGGTGGGTGGCTGCCAATATCCACTTGGATAATTCCTCCCCCCTTAGGAAGCAATGGTCCCCATTGCTTTGAGTTCATCCATGAGATGAGGAAACTCCTGCTGAGCTTCGTCCCTGGTAAGCCACTTGCCTTGGTGCAAAAGTTGGCCATCTTTGATAGACCAATATAAGTGGATCTTCTGTTGTCCAGTTTTATTTATTTGTGCGTCCATGATCTGATCAGTCGTGGCTTGTTCCATCCAGTGTGCTTTTAACTCAGTTGGTGTGATTTGTTATGCCATGTCATATGTGTCTAGTAGAGGTGGAAAGTAGGGTTGAAGGTGATCCACATTGAACACTGGGTGTAGACCATGGAATGGTGGAATATTTAGCTTGAAGATATTGTCACCTACCACCTTTCTGATGGTGTATGGCCCATATTTAAGTGGGAGAATCTTGCGGTGGGGCACAACGACGTGTTCCGTTTGCAAATGTAGTCAAACTTTTTCACCAACCTGGAATTTTTGTGGCACCCAATGTTGATCATGTCGTTGCTTGTAGTTGGAATTATATTTATCCAAGATGTCATGGACCTCCTGAATGTGTTTAAAAAATATGGTTTCTTTATCAACATTTGAGAATACATGTGTGGATTCTGTCTGTTTGGTCGCATGAGTTATGGAAACATCAGGTAGCGATGCGCCTGGCGTCAGATCAATGGAGTTCTTGACCTGACTGTGTAGAGGAATATTTGTGACTAAGGAGAAAATGTCCCTGTATTCCTCCAAGTCTTTTTCCACATGTCTTTCCTACACAAGGGAGCTATGTTTAAAGGTTGCAACCACAAACATCTTCTTTCTCTTTGGGCGAATCTTAATGAAACAAATTTCCTGGTTTCAGAAATAATCTTACTGCATTACTTTTTTCTACTCAAAGAGATGGGATAAGGTGTTACTACCTTGGGTATCCTATACAACTTATTTCCTAAAGTAACAATAATAAAATGAGGCCTAGACTCACACACAACATGTCACCCCCACAATTATGGTTGTCCTAATAATACATCAGACATGTCAAGAGGAGCAACATCACACAATCCCTCATCCATGGATGGCTTAATGTTGTACAAAAGGAAACACTATTGGCAGACACAAATATCTCTTTCTTGTTGAAGCCACCCAATGTTATACTATTGCGAGTGTGTTATGGTTAATAGGCTGAGACACTTTAGGACCTCTATTGAAATGAGGTTCTTTTGGATTCCACTATCGACAAGGAATTGTAGTGGAGAACCCTTCACCCACATCCGAGAATGGAAGAGGTGCTCCCGCTCTTCTAGATCCCCGATCTTCTCATTCTGGAACTTGGTGGTGGAAATTGTGGCACTAGGTTCCACATCAATGATTTTATTCCTTTTTTCATTTTCCCTGTCCTATTCTGAATCAAAATCAAAACATGCATTTGATTCAGATGCCTTCAGTTAGGCCACATGCGACTATATGGACCTACACTTGGTTGTGTTGTGAGTGGAATTGTTATGAAATTAAAACCACTTCCTCATGTCCTTATTTTGATTTGTGGTGTTGTTCTGAGTTGCTACGCTTTGGATTTTCCCCTTGTTTTGTTGTTGCATCTTTCCCTGGCTTTGTACTTGAGCACCAATTTTTTCTGTGATTCTTTAATACCCAACATTATGCATAGGGTACAGAACAAATTCATAAGCTCATGCACATCTTAATCCCTTTGCTACACCAGCATTGTCCATTAGATGTACTTTTTCTCATATCTCTCCATGGGGTGATATTATTCCTTGATACAGAGAGGGTTCGCTCTCGTCCTTTTGATCAAAATAGGTTTCCCACCATTCTTTGACACGGGGGCTGGATTTGAGGAGTGAAAACGTAATATTTTCTTAGTCGGAGAAATTGTGGACAAAAAAATTCCATTGCAGCAAATTCAACTATATATCTAAGACGTCTACATCTATCTAGCATTCAAATACATAGATGTTGAAGTTGATTTGTACCTTGAAAGGAGTGGATGTTGGATGAAGATGCGCTGTTGGTGGGCATTCATTGAAGGCTTTGGGAAAATTTACCCATCATCGTGTTCCTTTGTTTCTCAAGGGCCTCCTTGAGCAATATTTTTTTAGGATCTCTTTCTCCCACATATTTCTTCTCTTCCACCATGGGAGGTCGTCGAGGTTTACGAGGCTGATCTTTCAAGGTTTCAACTAGATCAAGACCGAACTTCTTATACCCCTACCATGTTGGAGACATGCAAATAACAATATATAAAGACCAGACTGCTCTAACACCTATTATGAAACCACTCCAAAAGTAGAAGAAAAGAGAGATCAATGCTTTAGAATTCAGCCACTTCGAGGGGGAAAACTCCTTTTCATTACATAAATGAAAAAATATGGGATGATATAAATCAAAAAGCATCCTTTTGATATATAGGAGTCCATGGGGTCACAATATAATCCTTTCCGACCTAGCAATAATGATGTAAGGGCACAGTAATAATAATATCGGGGTTACAGGTGTACAAAAATAACAATAAGGGGTCTACACTAACAACAATAAGGGACTACACTAGTAATATATGGACCTAACATGCCCCTCTCGTTCAAAAAAATGTTGTCCTCAACGCTTGAGTAGCTCTGGATGCTTTTGTATAAAATTGTCACCCTCCCATGTAGAATCTTCAGTGGGTTCTTCCACTTGATTAGATACTCTGAAATTGATCAATTTCGTAGTTTTTGAGTTCTTGTTTCCTGGATTGTTTCAGGCTCCAATATAATATTTCCTTCCTCATCAATTTCTAGCAATATTGTTTGAATTGGAAGTTTGTCACCTATAACCTTATTTAATCATGAAACATGGAAAACTAGATGCACTCACGAATAAGCAGGAAGCTCCAATTTGTATGCCATAATAACAATCTTTTGTAACTCCTTGTAAGGACCATAGTACTTTAGTGATAATTTATTATCCTTCTTAGCTTGCTTGATGGACATTTTTTGTATGGTTGTAGCTGTTAAAATACCCAGTCTCCTACATTAAAAATTTTCTCGCTGCGATGTTGATCTTCCTATTTCCTCATTCAATTTTGTGCCAAATTTAGGTTATCCTTTAAGCATTGGAGAACTTGTTGTTGATGCTCTATGTGATCTTACACTACTTGAACCTTAGAATATTCTCTTACAGATGATGTGACGGAGGGTGGATGATATCCATAAAGTTCCATAAATAGGGTCATTTTTTCTACTGTATGGAAGGAAGCGTTATATTACCATTCAGCCAAAGGTAACCACTTGACCGATTGTTTTTATTTATCGGAAACAAAACAAAGAATATATCCTTCCAAACATTTTTTTCACTATCTCAGTTTTCCCATCTGATTGAGGATGATAAGATGATCCATGAGCTACTTGAGTACCCAAACAAGAAGATAATTTCATCCAAAAATTTCCAGTAAAAATGGGATCTCTGTGGCTTACCATAATCTTTGGGTTTCCATGTAGCTTTTAAATTTTTTGCATAAATGCAGTAGAAATTGTACTTGCTTTAAATGGATGAGATAACGGACAAAAGTGTACATAATTGGTAAGTGTATCAACTACCACCATGATGACACACTTTCCCTTGGACATAGGTAAACTTGTGCTAAAATCCATTGAAATCTCCTCCCAACATTGACCTGAAATGGATAAAGGTTCTAGAAGACTCGGGGTATTAATTGTCTCAACTTTATTTTGCTGGCAAACCAAACATTTTGCCACAAAATTTTTAATACTAGATTTAAGGCCATCTGAAAAATAATATTTCTTCACACTGTGGTAAGTTTTTAAAAATAGTTAGTGTCCTCCTAAAGGAGAACTATGCAATTCCAAAAGAATATATTGTTTTTGTTGGGAATTCTTACAAAGATATAAGCAATATTTGTACCATAAGGAATAATTTTTCCAAGTAAATGTATCATATGTACTAGGATCTTTCTACAACTTTGCAATGAGTATCCACACTTCTTTGTCCTTATTCCATTCATCCCTTTGTTCTTTTATCCAATCTGGTTGGATAATAGAAATGGCACAAAGCAATTCTTCCACCTCTTCATCCTTTCTTGAGAGTGCATCTACAACAACATTTAGCTTCCATTTTTTGTAGATGATTTCAAAGTCATAACCCAACATATTTGTGACCCATTTTTTCTACTATTTTGAAAATAGTCTTTGTTCCAAAAAATGTTTAAGACTATCATGATTGGTTTTACCTTGAAGCGTCTTCCCATTAGGTAAGGTCACCATTTAATTAGTGCATCATAGTATTTCCAACATTTCCTTCTCATAAATAGATTGATGTAAATATTTTCCTTTGATTGGACGACTTTAAAAAGAAATGGGTCTTCCTTCTTGCATTAAAACAACACCAATTCTATTTCATGAAGCATCAGATTCCACAATAATGGTTTTGTGAAGTTTTGGGTGGCTAAGACTGGTGCTAGGCAGATTTCCTCTTTAAGATGTTTAAAGGCCTTAGTTTCTTCAGGATTCCATGAAAATTCATATTTCTTCAATAATGTTGTTATAGGTGCTATTATTCTCCCACTATTCCTAACAAAATTATGATAATACCATGTTAACCCGAGAAATCCTCGCACCTGCTTTATGGTTGAGGGGAAATTGCATTCCTTAATGGCTTTAATTTTGTTAGGGTCTACCTTAACACCCTCATGAGATACAATATGGCCCAGATATTCCACCTCTTGTACTCCAAAGAAACATTTGGAGTTTTTTGCATATAATTGTTTCTCCTGTAGTAGTTTGAGCACCTTGTAAACATGTTGAACATGATCCTTCCAAGACTTGATTTAGATTAGTATATCATCAAAAAATACTAACACAATTTTTCTAAGGGTTTGAAAATGGAATTCATCAACCCTTGAAATGTAGAAGGTGTATTGGTAAGGCCAAAAGGCATGACCAAAAATTCATAATCACCCTCATGTGTTCGAATTTTTTTTTTCGGAATATCTTCAGTCTTCATTCTAATTTGATGATATCTTGAGCGAAGATCCACCTTGGTAAAATACATTGCTCTATATAATTGACACAATAATTCATAAATCATAGAAATGGGAAATTTATCTTTAATAGTGCACTTATTGATCTCCCTATAATTGAGACACATGCTCCATGATCCGCCCTTCTTATGCACCAATACTATTAGAGCAGAGAAAGAAATTTTATTGGGTTTAATTATACTAGTCTCTAACATTTATGTAATCATACATTAAATTTTTCTCTTTTGGACATAACGATATCTATAAGGCTTAAATTTTGGAGGAACACTTCCTAGAATCAAATGAATAGCATGATCACGAATATCTATGAGTCCTTTGGGAGTTTCAAACACCTTCGAATGATTTTCCAAGAATTTTTGGAGATCTGGAGAAATAGATGATTTTTATGTTGGAACATCTAGTGAGCATAATTGGGAAATTATACCTCATTGTTCTTTCTCCTGAAGATTTTTCATGACATTAGAGCTTATTATCTTTCTTGACTTCCCTGCGATACCCTATAATTCAAATTCCTTTCCTTCCAAAAAAAATTTCAAGAAAATTTCTTTAAAATTAAAAGCTACCATCCCCAAAGATTGTAACTATGCTAATCCTAGTACAACATCAACACCTCCTATTGGAATGGAAAGAATTGTAATATTCAATACATATTCCTCCATCATTAGCTTGATATTATGGCATTTACTGAGAAATTTATAGTTCCTCCATTTGCAACAATCACTTGACATTATGGTCTTGGGTATAAGAAACAATTCAATTTCTTGGCTACATTACAATGAATTAAATTATGGGTACTACCTGAATAAATCAACAATACTACATTTTTTTCTTGATATTTCCTTCTATATTGAGAGTTTGAGTGGTAATTCATGCCAATGCATTACATCATATGGTCAGACTCAATTTTGTTTCTCTAGGGTTGGCTCCTGGTGTATATCCTCTTATTTTGAAGTTTCTTCTTCATTTTCTTCCTCCTCTTAACAATCTATGTAAAATAATTTCTTCCCAGCACTGTTAGGACCTTTAGTGTATTTTCTATCATAGATGTAGCAAAGCCCTTTTGCTATTTTTTCCTCCAATTTTTGTGGTGTCAACCTCAGAGGTTGTGGAATTATAGGAGTAGCAACACTTCAATGTTTATAGATGTGAGTGGTAGGCCTCCTTTTCGACATAATTTTACATTCAATTTTTCTTGCCAACCTGAATGCCTTCTCCAATGAATCATGTTCCCAAAGGCGAACCTCATGTTGGTTGTTATCCTTTAAAGTCCCTATAAATACATCAACCATTTTTTCCTCAGGAATATAATTTACCCTTATATCAATTTTTGGAAGTCCTCAATGTGCTCCACCATTGAACCCTTTTTTTTGAGATTTATCAATTGGATAAAGAAGGTGTTTCTCTTTGTATCCTCATAATGTGCTATCATTTCCTCTATAAAAATTGACCAGGTGACAATTTTGTTACGGGAGCAAAGCCATCAATACCATGAAAATGTATTTTGTTCTAAATATAATGTTTTAATGCATACCTTTTGTGTGCTTTTCACGTTATTGAGATCAAAATATTGATCCATTCCTAGTATCCATGTTACGGGATCCTTTCCATCAAACTTCCTCATATTGATATTTGGAATATGGTGGGTCTTCCATCCAATATTAAATTTTATGAAATCACGATTAACATTTATTTTTTTCTCATCATGAGTTTCATATACTATCTTTTCACCATTAAGAATAATTTATTGTATCAACTTTGTGAAGCCTTCCATGTCTACTTTTATATTATTCTTCATGTCTTCCATTTTTTCTTCCATGTCTTCCATGCCATTCTTCAAACCATCCATCTTAGATTCCATACCTTCATTAAAAACATCCATATTATATTCCATGCCCTTCTTCAAACCATCCATCTTAGCTTCCATGCCTTTCTTCAAAACTTCCATTTCATGTTTTGTTGCTCTTTGCGAGAGAGAAATTTGGTGCACTTACTTTTGTAATATTGATATATCATGTTGCACTTCATCCTCTTCAAGAGTTATAGTAGAGTATTCTAAGGAATTAATGGCTGGAATCACTTCAAACTGATTTTTCAAACAATACTTATGCAATTTGAAAAACAAAATACACACCTTTTTCTTACTTTTGAGGAGCTCGATATTGAAACTAAACTATCTATGTGATTTCAGATCTTCAATATTTGAAATTCGGTCCTATAGTAGCCCTCTAAATTGTATTTCAAATTCCATGGGTCTCACCTGATTTGGATGCTTCAAGGCAAAGTTATTCCCAATATCCCACAATGACCTAATTATCGAATGGTTGAGAAGAACGAAATTGTACGGCATGCCACATGTCATTTTTTCCTCCTTTGGCTCTGAAATTCATACACATGAAACTATATTTTGTGTACCTTCAGCCATGTTTTACATAATTCCAGTCCTATTCTCAAATATAGAGAGTTATGATGATTTTCCCAAGGTTACCTCTTTTAGATGAAATTTAGGAGCCTGAAATAATCCTATCTTCCATAGACCATATCTCTGAAAACATTGCGAACCAAGATCTACATTTTTTACACAAAATTACTTCGTTTCGGCTTCATGTGGTAACAATTTCATCTTCTGAAACTTTATAGAAAAACGTTATAGCGGAAATTCCACAATGACTTTTTGGAGCAGTGAAATCCTAGAATCCAAAGCTATGATACCAAATGTTATGAAACTAGGTCCAAAAATAGAAGAAAAGAGAGATCAATGCCCTATAATATAGCCACTTCGAGGGGGAATCCTCCTTTACATTACATAAATGAAAAATTCTTTGATAATACAAATGAAAAAACCTCCTTCTATATATAGGAGTTGATGGGGTCACTATATAATATTAGGCGACCTAAAAATAATAATGTTAGGGTAGAATAATAATAATAATATGCGGGTTATAGGGGTACAAAAATAACAATAAGGGGGCTACAATAACAACAATAAGGGACTACGCTAGTAATATAGGGACCTAACAACACCATTGATCTAGATTTATGCAGGAATGCAACATAATACGGACACATCCATAAATACAAGGATGAAATGGAAATAAAACTTCATTTCATTAATCTCAAATAACTAAAATATGCTTAGAGATAGAATGTAAATAAACTAGCTAGGGCACTGGTATCTTATATCTGAGAAGATATGTGGTGGATATAGGCCTTTGAACTATGCTACAATGAGGATCCAAGGTCTATTAAATATTTATAAACAATGTAAAACCATAAAAAGCTAAAAACCTAACCCCAGGAGATGAAGCGCCAAAACTATAGGCCCAAATTGCGAAAGTTGGTACATCAAATTCCCGAGGACATAACTTCAGTGTATGATCTCTCTTTGTTGGAAAAAATACTGTGTTAGAAATATAATTCTGAGGAATACAAATTTTTAGTGAAAAACATCAATAAAATACCCATTTTGGTCCCTGTTTTCCCAAAAACGTCGTTTAGGGCCGCAAAACGGCTTCAAACATTCATGACCCAAAAAACTGCAAAAAATAGTAAACTATGCTACAATTAAGGAAAATGAAAAGCTGAAAGAGATAATGGCGGGGGTCCAATTGGAATAGGCTGGTGGACACCAATATCAATGTGGATCAGATAGAGAGGGAGTGATAAGGAAGATGGACGGAGAGGAAGAGAGGACAACAAGATGAAAGAGAGATAGAAGAGGGAGAAAGGGAGAGACGGGGAAGATAGAGATATATATGGATTTTAAAGAGAGGGAAGAAGAGAGAGATGGATAGAGGAAGGGAGTGATATATATATTGATAGATATGAAGTGAGAGAGCATGTACGTTTGGGGGGGTGAGATAGAGTGATAAAGAAAGAGAGATGGAGGGGGGAGAGAGGGAAGGATATTTCTTGCATTAGATGAATCAATTTCAGTGTAGATGGTGATTTAGAATCCTATTTGATTTCTTGCACTAGATGCATTTATTTTAGAGTAGATATTGATGTCTCATGATATTTCATTGATTTCACTAGAGGAATTTATTTCAATGTAGATGATTTCTAATCCCATTTGATTTCTTGCAATAAATGCATTCATTTGAGTGTAGATGGTGATTTCTAATCCTATTTGATTGCTTGCACTAGATGAATTGATTTCAAAGTAGATGTTCATTTCTAATACTATTTTCTTACTTCTACTAGACACATTTATTTGAGTGTAGATGTTGATTTCTAATTCTATTTTATTTCTTGCATTATATGCATTGATTTCAGTGTAAAAGTTGTTTTATAATCTTATTTGATTGCTTTCACTAAACGCTTTGATTTCAATCTAGATGTTTCTAATCCTATTTGATTTCTTGCATTAAATGCATTAACTATAGTGTAGATGGTGATTTCTAATCCTATTGGATTGTGTGCACTAAATACATTGATTTCAATGTAGATGGTTTCTAATCCGATTTTATTACTTACACTAGATGCATTTATTTGAGTGTAGATGTTGGTTTCTAATATAATTTTATTAATTACACTAGATGCATTTTTTTGAGTGTAGATGTTGATTTCTAATCATATTTGATTACATGCATTAGATGCATTGATTTCAATGTAGAATTTTTTTTCTAATCTTATTTTATTTATTTCATTAGATGTATTGATTTTAGTGTAGGCACAAAACATTATTGACAATGTAGATTGATTTTTATGTTATAGTAATTCAACCTATTAATATTGGATAGCAAGAGAGAAAAGGTATGATGTTTACTACAATATCTCGAGCTAAATATTTAAATAGTTTATGATTTCAACTACCGTTTTCATAGAATCAATATGAAAAGATGACAAAACTAACAAGGGTGACAATAAGAATAGTAGAAGAAAATAGTTTGAGATTGATCACAATGAAGATTATTTGTAATTGACTATATTATTATTATTATTCACATTTTCTATCATTCAACACTATTATTATCACTTTTCATTCAGTTTTTTTATTTCATCGTCTTTCATCATTATATTTATCAAAAATATTTATCATCCCACCAAATTAGGTAACTAAGAAAATTTAAAATTAAAATTACGAGACTAATCTCACACATTTGTCATATTTAAAATGATTATATTATATTATATATATTTCCATATTATTGATAAAATTAATCTTATCTTTGATAGATTTTCCATGGTCACACACAAGTGAAACTGGCCTAGATCCATCTTAACTCTAGATCTATCAAGTACCGAGAGGGATCAAATTTATCGAGGTGCAAACATTTTCTCAGAACTTTCACTCAAAAAATTGGTTTTCACCTCTAGATATTTAATCCCTCTCGATGCTTGACAGATCCAGACTTAAGATTGATCTAGGCTAGTATATTTTACAATTGTTTGATACAGAGTCATTGAATTTGTTACATATTTGCACCGAGAGGCACTCTACAACCCAGTTTAGGGTGGACAGGGGAGAATTAAGTTATATGGGTGAGTGTGAGAATGAGTGTTAGATGGGTTTAGGTTAGGTGGGTGAGTGTGAGCATGAGCATTAGATGCTATGGGAGATATTTTTTAAATTTAATTAATTTATATTGTAACTTTTTTTTTATTAATAAAATTATGAATAAATTTTTAGATAAAAGAACGTATAATATACATATCACATTATAAATTAAAATTATAGATAGTAATTATAAATTAACATCCATTTTACCATATAAATTAAAACAGTGATTGCATAACCCTATTCAAATTTAATTAATAAGCGAAAAAAAATTTAATATTTACAATATAACAAATTTTTTTATCATGAATATTTACCATGGATATTATTAACTTCGAAATATTTATTTTTACAATAGAAGAGAAATATAGAGAGAGGGAGGGAGAGATGGAGAGGAGGGAATAAAATCATGATACCATTGGCTATTACCATGGTTTATCAATGCCATGGGCCATCTATGCTTTTTATTATTATGTTATGGATCTAGGCTTTTTAATTATTTCGTTACAATACCATGGGCCAATTCCATGGCTTATCAATACCACATGCCCAATGTAACAACCCCAAATTTAACATGCAATTAATTATATCAAATAAAAAATTAATAATCAACCCAAAAACTGTGTAACTAATCACCATAGAGTTTTCAAAAACATGAGAAAGATGAGTTACCTGAAATGGTGATATTATTTACTTGAGACTCCAAAGTTGAACGTTGTTTGAATCCTGCTGACCGCAACAAAGTTTTGGGGACAAATCTCCACCCAACCGTAGGCTCAGCTGTAAGTAATCTTTCCACAGTTGGCCACTGTTGAGCCCTCAATCAAAGTACTACTGCCAGGGTATCCTTTACCTCATAATACACCTTTCTCCCGAGAGAATGGATGAAAGAATGATCCATGAATCATCCTCAATGTCTATTAAATAGACCAAACAATGGAATGGGAACCACATGCACACATTCACTGTGTCAACACACAAATTTTATTTATTTTATTTTTACTTGATTTATTGCTTCTCTTAGTTTACCTTTATAGTTGTTAGCTTTAGTTATTTTTAGTGTTTCTCTTAGTTTAAATTATTTTTTTGTTAACTTCAATTATTTTTATAGTTTCTTAGTTTAACTCTTTCTTAATTTATTCTTTTTTACTTTTGTTAATTAACTCTTAACCTCACTTATTTATTTACTGTTTAGGACTCTAATTTATTATTTACTATTTTATTTACAATTTCGGTTTTTGTTAAATATTTTATTTATTATTTTTATTATTCTCTTGACTTATTATTTATTTACATATTTATTTAATTAAATTATATTATCTATATATTATTTATTATTTTATAATTATTAGGGGGCATTACATACTTCCCCTCTTTAAGGAAAATCGTCTCGAAGATATGTATTTAATTATATTATTATTTATTTAATTATTTATTACTTCATGTGTGACCAACACCCTCTGCTGAGTTAGTATAACTAGTAGGCATCGAAAGTTCCCACAACAATCGGGAAATCTCAAGGAATATTTGTCCTTTTTCCCACTTTCGGAACCAGGCATCAGCCTCCCAGGTTTGTATCGTAGTCAAGGATGGCCCCAATGTTTTCCCCCAACTCCGACCTCATTTTCCCTAAGGCAGGCACCCGACTATGTACTCCATGCAGTAGTACTCCACACATCTCACAAGGCTGGACCACTCCCTCCACACTCACTAAGGTGCACAGCCCCAAGAAAAGAATTCTTACACCTACTTCCATAATTCGGCATCCCAATCTAATACCAAGCACTTGGCCTAGAATATCATGCCCTTGGTCGAGCCTCAAGATGGTCCCACAACATTTCAATAGCTATCCATCAAGAGTTATACAACACAAAGGAACCACTAGCATATGTAGTGTTAATTGAATTTTTCCCGACCCCATATGGTGTTACATATTCTCCATCATAGGTATGGGCTCCCACGAGATCATCAAATAAACCAGCCCTCTCGGCCCATTTATGGATTTCTTGCCAATCACCACATCTCAACATGCATCCAATGCATTAGTTATAATCATAACCTGATAGAAAATAATCCACATTAGGCATATCATATCCATCATTATCATAAAAACCACATGTTCATCATTATCCTCATACCACCATATCATGAAACATTATCAATATGAGAATCATCTTAATAATTATTAATTATGGAAAAATAATACACTATAAGCATTCCTATCATCATTCATCATAAAATCAATTTCATTTTATTTTATAACATTGAATACCTACTATGAAATAACATTATTCAACATCCATCTAGGATCTATGTTATCTCATCAGAACTATTAGTGTCATATTTTAATCAAGATACCAATTACATTTCAGCAATCATTTCTTTTTATTTCTATTATGAAGATGACCATTTACACTATAGGTATACTCATCTAAGTACATCATTAAATTTTAAATGAACATCATGTTCTGGGGCCTTAATATCTAATCATGTATTCTTAATTTCTTAAGGAAATTTAGTGAAAACAACCATTAAGATATTATGAGTTACACAATCATTGTTTAAATCATCAATATCAAAATTAAGATCCTCCGATTTTACATAGAACACTTCTGGCTTACTGGTTCTAAAACTATTGTATGCAATCGTATCACTAGGTCAACATGGTTAAATTTTCTATCATGATTAATTCTGTTGCACAAATGATGGTGTAACAACTACATTGTAACAACTACACCATAAAAAAAAAAATTTGCATCGACTAAACAAATTTAACATAAGTAATAAATAGCTAAATTAAGTCACATCTACAAACATTTCTCCAAAGTCATAAACCATAAGTTGAGGAGTAAAGATACATGGTTATATTATTTGTCATTTGAGTTAATTTAATTTGGCCTATCATTAATCTCGTCATTACACCAATATCCTTATGGTTTGATTAGTTATGGTTAATAAATACTGGTACCGTATCGTACCAACCCTCATACCATTGGGTGCAAGCTGTCAAAGTGAATAAGTGCGTTATTAATTCTTATCTGTCACAGATGACAATCACATCTTCATGTGACATGAGGACTTCTCCACTCTTGCTGGCTCTTAAAACTGGTCAATTCTGGAGCATTCGATATTTCCCGCTTCAATCAACGGTGGAGGCTTGGCAGGGGTAGGGTTAGGGTAACTACCCACCCCCAACCCTCTGTCTTTGGTTCATTTTGTTCAACACTGCTTCGAATTCCCGCTCTACAGGACTATAAATCCTCTACGCATTTCCTCTCAAGTGATCCTTCCTTAAAATTAGAATGTCGCTGAAGGATAATCTTCAACCCTTCTTGCCAACAAAAGAGGTAAGTTACCTGGTTCATTTCAATGTTTTCCATTTGTATAATTTTAGTGTTTAATTATCTAGATACTGGAATTTTTTTTGGTTTCAGCTCTAGAATTTATTCGTTTGTTTCAAGGTATCATCTCGCAAGTTTTGATTTCCCGAACTGTCTAGCTCTTAGCTTCCTTAGTTTCACTCTAGAAATAATCAACATTTATGGTTGGAATGGTGGAACTAGGTAACAATAAGGCTCTTGTTTCTTTCATTGGTTATTAATCGACCTCCTCGGCTACAAGGTATTATTCATGACTTGTTTATGTCTTCTTTTCCAATTTTTCATTGCTTTTCTTTTCTTCTACTTGATTTCAGAGAATAATTCATTTTTTTTTGTCCTTGTAGGTTTATGAATTCGGACAGTAGGGATTCGACCCTCTTTGAAATCCTTCCCAACTACGCATTGGTAAGATAAATCTTGTTCAGGCTTAGTTAATTTCCAATCAATGATATTTACCCCTACAATTTTATTCAGTAGTTTCTCCTTGCTCTTTTGTTGCAGGTAGGCTTTTGTGTTCACAGAAATGGTTGCAAGTCAACCTAGATATTTAATTTTATTTTAAATCATGTAGTTATTGATTAAAGTTTCAAATGGGCTCAACCCTTCTTGCTTTGAGGATGCATTCGTCCGTGTTATAATGCTAAACTACTAAAATATAGATTTTTTTGTTGCAACATTATTGCTAACAGAGGCCTCTTTCCTATTGATAGTGTTTTGAATCATTTAAATTCTGACGTTTTCTTTATGAGAAACTTGCCAAGACAGTTTTAACTTTGGTAATTTAATATTTGCATGGTTTTTATTTAAGCGAGGGAAACTTGCGATAGTTTCTATGAGGTCTTACTCTGGTAGAAGAGAAAATTTTCGTTTTGCTGGTTTTGATTCTTGTATAGCCTAATTCTCTCCTCTGTTACTACGCCACGACTCTCCTTCCACTGTTCCCGGGTGGTTAGGTGATAGAGGGACCGGAATTTGGACCCTCCTCATGGATCATAGTTCTAAACCCTTCACCCTTAGAGATAATACCACTTTAAGTAAAATGATAGCATAATTTTCAAGAATCTTCTCGTTTTTCAAATGATTATTATGTTTCTTTGTTGTCTTGCCAAGAGTTGTTTTATTCCACAGTTGATTATTCAAGGATAAGTGTTGAATTTACAAAGCTGTACAGTCTAGTTTACATTTCGACTTGTAATTTTTCTGTTGTTTTCTATGGTGGAATAAAACAACTAAATGATGTGTCTTCTTTAGATTTTCATATATAAATATAGACTATGTAATTTTAAGTATAGTCAAAAAGAACATAATATGCAACCTTGTGCTCAAGCATAGAATTTGTGTACTTTATAGCACTAATTCTCCCATATGTGGTTCTCAGTGTCCTTTTAACTCATTCTGTAATTATAACATATTTTTGTTTTCTAGTGCATATAAATCTTAGTATTATATTTATGCATTTATGTGTTCTTATGGTAAAATATACACAACTGTGTTTTTCTGGTGCATAAAAAAAATGACTATAAAGTACTTTTGTTTTTATTTTAATTTTCTGTACATAAGCAATGCAATATTACTATAATTAAAAACAAATATATTCTATATTATCAGTAACTATACTTAAGGATGGAGAATTTAATCTCGAGGATGATTCAATTATAAACAATATTTAACAGTAAATAAAAATTTCTCAAAAATACCTAGTTCGAGACCTGGTATTCAGTAACTATTGTTATACCCAACCCTGAGCGAGACTATTATTTCCTCAACTACCCCCCTAGCTCCACACCAAGCTGAGGTAATATTCTTGAGAGAAAAGTTATACCTCAAGACTAAGTCCAGTCTGATACTTCTCCGGGTGAATATTGAGTTCGACTAGTTCTCCCACTAGCTCAGGACATCTCAGTGCAATAGTCTGTTGCTTAATTCCACACCCTTTTCTGCACATAACCCCTTTCTTCCTTGGGATTTTCATTTAAATAATTTCTGGGAAAGGTAACTGCCAGAACTGTCTCAACCTCTTTCCTGGGTTCTTGGAAAATTTTACCAAACAATTACCTTTCCCCCTTTTTTTTTCCTTAGGGAATCAAAAAAATATATTAAAGTAAATCTATAAATGAAAAGTTAAACATTAGTGTATCATTAACAAACTCCCGCATTCATTACTCATTTAAAATTTTCTTAAGAAACTTAAATAACAATTGGTAGTTAAAAAAACATAGGTTACATCTTCCCCCGCTGAAGTAAAAACTGTCCTCGGTGTTAGGTGTTTTCTGAGAACAACTCCAGATAAGCATCGTAAATGACCTTTTCATCTTCCCAGGTAGCTTCCTCCAGACCAAATTTCTTCTATTGCACTTTAACTTGGGATACGACTCGCTTCCAGAGCGTTATATCTCTCTGTTCCTTAATATTTTGTGGTTCTACCAGGAACTCGCCATCTGGTTCTACCTGCACGCAACAAGAGTTTTCCAATTAGTTAAAATTAGAAAAAAATGATTCGTTCTATTTTTATTACGTTATTAACTTACATGTATCCCCTGCCAATGTATGACATGCTTGGTATCGTGTACATAACACTTTGGTAGTGATACGTGAAATACGTTGTGTACTAATATATGGCTAGGTAGTGCCAATCAGTAGGCCACCGATACTATCCTTTCCAAAATCTCGAAGCGTCCACAATAAAGGGGAGCCAGCTTGGCACAAGTATTCCACCTCAGAGTAATTTTCTTGTGTTGTGGAGGTAAATCCCCTCTGCAGACAGAGGCGATCGCTACTAGCCCAGACCGGGTCTAGCAACAATCGTTCACGCTATAGTGCAGGTTCCTAATTGCAAATAAACCAACTAGCGATGAAGGCTTACCTGGAATCCAATGTTGTCGCTTGTAGAGAAAGTAGCGCTCCCATTCCTTAGCTTTGGTAGATCACAATCCTCACGATCTCCATGACCGGACACCTGCACATGCGAGAAACAAAACAAATGCAAGCATAAAATCCAGCATATGCAACTATATGTCAGTCAGAGAAGACATAACTCAACATCATAATCAACAACAAGAGTGGAACCATAACCAATAGTCGCTTAATATTAATCAATCAAGAGAAGAGTACAACCATGGCTCTGACGCTGAATTCTCCTTCGAAGGGTCTTCAGTAGAACCCGTCTCGATAAAGCCTGTCAGGGATGGGACAAACCTCTCTCTTCGGATGTCTCGACAATGATCTCCTTGCTTGGATTTGGCCTTAAGGGAATGGATCAAAGCTCTTGTAGCATTAGGCTCTTGGGAACTTCGATACTAGCTTGCAAATGAGATGAGAATGCTTTTATAGATGGAGGAAGGGGAGTTGGGATCCCTATAATCATGGGATTGGCCCTATCCTCAAGGAAGCTTCCATGAGAGGTGGAAAACCACTTCCTCTACATGGAGATCTGGAGCCAAACCTCCCATCTCAAATTAGATACCAGTTCCTGGATCAGTTAGGACACAAGTTCCGCCATTTATTTTTAAAAAACACTCCTTAAAATGGATGGCACAAGTGAAACTCTGGGACATAGTGCCAATTGGCGTGCCCTCTTTGAAGGATTTCTCCCATTGGTGCGGGTAATGAACTGGCTACCCGCACCAATGCAAAAAGTGGTGTTTTTAGGGTTTTTCACAAGGATTTGTCTTCAGGGAAATGAGAGTACATGTTTAGGGGAATGCCATGATGCTATTTGCAAGGCATGACACTGCTTATTGGTCACATAAACGACCCTCTAATGGGCGAGATGGGGATTGCAGGGACGGTGAAAAATTACTTTGTAACAGATGCCCCCTAAATCATGAGGCCCGAAAGAGAGAGAGGGGTGAAATGCTTTATGAGAACGTGTCCAACTGAAAACACCGTCGTTGGAAAACCTACGTAGAGAAGTACAACTGATATCTCAAATACATGATATATATGTGGTATGGGCGTAGCCATCCATAATAGAGTATGCAATAATCCAGATCCAAGGTATGGACGCAGCCATCCATTGAGGATCAATAAATAGACTCAGGTATGGTCGCAACCATCCAATCAGTGAGTCATGTAACTAATCATGATAATCCACAAAATCACAGCCTGGATCGTAACAAACAGGAATCCAGGGTCTTGCGCTCCATCTCGACCCGAACAAAGTACAAGTTCAAGCATGCGAATATGTGAGTTGAAGTCGAACATGCAATAACATCACCTGATTACCAACCAATGATGAAAGTTGTTAACAGACGCAAGAGGTACCACCACTAATGAAAATGGTCCTCAAGGTACCATAGGTACAATCCACGGTGTGTGAATCAATGAGCTGGCGTCGAACACCCGTAGAATCACTGGATCGGAGGCCAATGATGAAAACCTCACGTCGAATGCGAAGAACCTGCTATTGAGGCATGCAGGCTCCAAGGTACTAGAAGGGAGTCTCTAGATCAGCTTCCTGGATAATGAGCTAAAGTCGACAGGAAGTGACCTTGATCGAAGGTGGGCCATAGTGTTTCCCACATCATCGATGTGAGATAGAGGAACATAATGTCTTTGTGAATCAAGATTAGATGAGAATCAAAGGAAGGTTGAAATCTGCAGAGGTCAACTTCTCTTGAACATATTGGTAGCACGATAGTGGATTTGGCAGTATTTGACATCAAAATATTAGAGGTCATGGTGACGAGGCAAAGAGCAGATGAGAGGTCAAAAGGGATCACCCAAACCCATGGAGGCAAGTGAAAAAAAATGAGATGAGATATCCCTAACATGACACGAATGCAGACAAGTGCCATGTTCAAGAGCAACATACTGTCGACACGACAATGATTGTGGTTCCATTTTCCCCCACCATTTCTGGTGAGTGCCTCTTTATTTTTACACAAGCTTGAAGAGTATACCATATGCTTTTCATATAAGTTCTTCCTTTGGACGAACCCATCCTAGTACATTTAACGAGCCCTAGGAAGGAGAAACTCGAATAATTTCATGATTGACAATTTTCGATGTCATTTAGGTTTAACGAGTCTGAAAAAGGGAGAACTCAGCATCTTTTCATGTTTAGAGAGTTTGAAAAGACATCATAAAAGTAAAATCCAATGGTCCCTTTTCGTAAATAGTTCCTCAGATCCGAAAAGGTAGAAAAATATGTCTGAGAAAAACTCCTAGTCGCAATAGGCTAGGGTATTCCTTTTTCGTAAATAATATATCCCAGCCCGAAAATGGGGTAAACATATACTGGGTAGATGTCGTTTCATGGCCACTTTAACAAGATCAAAAAGACAAGGGCCTCAACAATCTTTTCATGTTTAGAGAGTCAGAAAAGAGTTGAAAGTTGACTCCTCCTGGAGGAACGAGTGGTATAAAGGGTAGCAACTAGTTCTGATAATGGTGGAACTGCTCAAAACAAATAAAGGTCAAGAGGCTGGCTAACAAGACCACTCATCGCAGTGGTTCCTCAGGAACGGGTAAAACAACCAAGTGAAGGCATATGATCGGCCAAGCAGATAGTGATGATAGAGTGAGAAAACCAAGGCTCATCTGGCAAAAACAGGCTGATAAAATGGAAATCACAGGAGTTAAAAAGGGAATGGTTTCATTTTTACACAATCTTGAAATCAAGCAACTCTGCTTGAAGTTGGTTTAATTTTTACACAAGCTTGAAACAAAGATAAACTATGCTTGAAAAAGTAAGCATGCCCCCAGCATGGTGACTCAATTCGAGGTACATGCCCCCCAAGCTTCAGTCCATATGAAAGGAAGAAGGAGTGAAGGTTCAAGTGACGAGATCAAGAGACTGACTTGACTGGGATTTTACGAGATCTTATCAAAGACTCGAATTGAATGGGAAAGTGTTTCATTGTTTTAACGAGGTTGACACAGTAAAAGAACTATCCTCGTGACACCTTGTTTCATGGTTTAAGGAGCTTGGCACAAGACAAGGAACTCTGCTCCAACAACCTTGTTTCATTTTTTAGGGAGCTTGACACAAGACAAGGAACTCTGCTCCGACAACCTTGTTTCATTTTTTAAGGAGCTTGACATAAGACAAGGAACTCTGCTCCAACCAGCTTGTTTCATTTTTTAAGGAGCTTGACACAAGAAAACGAACTATGCTCCGACAACCTTGTTTCATTTTTTAAGGAGCTTGACACAGGAAAATGAACTGTGCTCCAACAAACTTCATCATAATGAATAAGAAGTCATCGCTTCCAAGATTTTCCCATCCGATGGAAGGAAAACATCTTGGAAGTCCGAACCCAATGCCCCCAGTACACTATGCCTGATGGCATCATCACTGAGTACAGGCACGGGGTAGGTAGCCACATAGTTGACCTGCGGCGGGGCAGATACAACGGGTGGATAAAAACCAGGAAGGGATGATGGCGGGCCAGCTGCCACATCAGGACCAAAGGACGAAAGCTGATCAATGGTCACGATCCATCCTTCATGTGGAAAACAGACCACATGAAAAAGGGAGGAGACAAGCACTCCCATGGCATAGGTGTAATCGCGTCCCAAGAGAATATTGAAATTCAGGGGACCTGGAACAACCATCACGTCCATATGGACGGTTTTGCCTCCCAAAGTAACAGGTAACCTTGGAAGGATCCTTAATGGTTGACTAGTTCTTTTGTTAAAAGCCAACAGATTCTGCGTAATAGGCACAAGCGGTGGTGAACCAAATGCTTTCCAAGTAGTTGAGGATAGAAAAATAATAGACTCACCTTCGTCTATAATGGTGCTGCGTATGACCAGACCAAAATCCTGTACTGTGATCTCGAAAGGTAGATAAGACGGAAGGCGGTATCCTGCAAATCGATTCCAATCAAAGGAAGCGACTAAACTACTTGGAGGGGCTACCATAAAACCGAGAAGGTCTTCCCCTGGTGTTACAGAAGAAGAAGGAGCATCCTCCATGACCTCCATCTCGAAGGTGGGAGGGGTATCCTCTGGGACCTCCATCATGGGAGGTGGAGGAGCAACTTCTTGAGGTATAGGGACAGGAGAATCTTTCTCCAAGTTCAAAGAATCTGAAGAAACCAGAAGAAAATGGGGGGTGTGAGGTCCACTCTCAATGGAAAAGACCTGGCGCACCGTAGATGGGGCCAGTTCAACCAATCCTACAACCAATGGTTGGTCGGGAACGGATTCCTGAATTTGAATTTCCGAGGGAGTGGGATCGACCAAAGATGACTCTTTAGCAATCGTAGGATCAGCTGGTGGAGGACTCAAAGACAACTTCTTGTAACCAGCCGATAGGAATGGTGTAGAAGAAGTTGAGTCATCCAAAACTCATTTGGCTTCATCCATATACGGACAAAGGTGAATGGCATGTTACCCTTCACATAACTTACAGGGATTGGTAATCTTACCCTGCTTCTTAGGAGCCTTACCAGCAGCAGCTGAAGACGTGCCCCCAACCTGACTCCCGGAAGCCAAAGGCAACGGTAGGCGACCGTTGGACCATACTTTGAGTACCTTGGGAATGCCAGGGCAATCTCGAATAATATGGTCTCTCGTGCACAACATGCAAGGGAACTTGAATTTCCGTGGAGGGTTGGAATTTTTATCAAGAGGAGACTTCTTAGGCGCAATAGCTGCAGAGCTAGCCTCTCCTTTATCGTACTTCTTCTTCTTTGTCTTCTTCTTCTTCTTCTTAGCCACCTAGTTACTCGAATCCAGACTTTCACCAGGTGAAGTAGAAGAGGAGAATGCAGAAACATGCGAAGAAGGGTAGAGGTCCACCTTCGAATCAACATGATGTTGTTCAGGTGGAGGAACTGATTGAACAGTGGCCGGGGCATTCGGGACCACAGAGGTTGAAAACAACCAAAAAGGCAACCCAACAGTTAACCCAGGAAGGGACAACGTTGCCATATAAGGAGCACCAACATTTCCAAAAGGAGGAAACTGACCAGGATTCCCATCAGAGGGGATGCCTTGGTTGGTGAACTCTGGAAAAGTTGCCATCAAAAACTGAAGACTGCACATGGGCTAAAAACCAAGGCACATAATCAAACGACCAAGAAGCAAATTCTAATAGGGTGTGTGATCGCAGGTGATTTATTTTACCACATTGAAACTTAGAAACTCCATCGTTTCATGTTTTAATAGTCGAGAAATGGATGAAAGGTGACTCTATCTCTTTCAGATTGGAAACAAGCGTGAAAGGACAAGCGCTTGATGATATTTTCAAATTTAAAGAGTCAGATAAGATCAAAATGACTGCTCAAGAATTCTAGGCAAAGGGTGTACCAAATAACCGTGAACTGCAATATACACCTTCGTTTCAAAATGAAAGAGAAATCAACCAAGGACTTGACGTACGTGCAGGAAATCTCCCCGAATGTTGTGTCTGGTGTATCACGGGTATAAGGCGGCAGACTCGGCTTCCTATGGATAAAGGATAGCAACCTAGTGGGGTCTCCCTTTATATACGTGATGGTACGGGGAGCACAAGTCCGTACTAGTGCTGTCTAAAGCCAAGAGGAAAACGACAACTACTAGGTTTAAAGACGCCGGAACACGTCTCTAGCCTAGACCACTAAATGTTGCGTTAATGTTTCAATGCTGCCTTAGTGTAAATTGAGTAAATTTTAATGTTTATCTTCAATTACATTTCAGTTTTTAGGCCCTACCATATGTCATATGACAATCTACTGTATGCAGCTATATGAGAAAAGAAAACTTTTCAATTCGATGAATGCTATCTAGTTAAGGGAAGAGCTTCAAACAATGATGCGACATAAAACAACACTGCAAATGAAACTTTTCCAAACTAGATCACTATCCAAAAGTAATTTCAAACACTCAATGATGCGAATAATGCAATGTAATCTATGCAAAATCCTCTTTTTCGAAAACTATGCAATTGTAATCTATGCACAATTTCCCTTTTCTTTTCAAATGATAAGAATGCACTCAATACATTTTTCGATGAAATGAGAATCTACTTAATGCATGCTTTTAATGAAAGAGAATGCACTCAAAGCAATTTTTAGTTTTCGATCATTAAACAATGTAATCTAAGTTCAATGATCGATCTCAAAAAACACTTTTTAATGCAATGTGATCTAATGCATTTTAACAAAAAGAACACTTTGAGATGAAAACTAAATAAACGAAAATCTTCTTAATGAAGGATGAATGCAAAAGAGATGCAAACAAACACTAAGAATGAAATCGTTGTTTCAAATACTTTGTAACGAAATCCCTCAAAAGGTGACAAGACATATGAGGTCAAACACAAAGAGGACTTCCAAAGCAAGAGATCAAAACAAGGCATTCATTCCCTTTTACATCAAGCAATCATGGAAAGGAGACATTTCAAACAATGAGCAATGTAATCTATGCTCATATTGAGAAAATACTGGAAGGGAAAGACACACTAGTGAAGGATTTAGGGATAAAGTCTCAATTTTCACATACCCTGAAATTGGCCCGACTTTGTCATTGACAACTAGCGCCAACTGGCGCGACTTGTTCAGTGACAACTAGCGCCAATGCCCAATTGGTGCGGGTTGCTAACTGACAACAAGCGCCAATGCCTTAAAATAAAAAAACAAAGAATTTTTCCCAACCAAGACCAGACTCACCACTTCAAGAAGAATCTATAAGAAACCCAGAAGCAAAGTACTGACCAAAATAAACTTCCGAACAAGGGTAAACCCTAGCACCTACAGGAGATGGCACGACTGTATGGCTATAATCCGTGCCAAACAGGGGATGGCGCGAGTGATGAACTGGCAACCTGCGCCAATTTGCGCGACTGTCAGGGTGGAAACCGCGCCAATCAAGCCAACCATGAAAGGATGAAAACTCAGAAAAACAGAGGTCAGATCTGATCCTCTGGGGCTGAAAAAAAAGCCAAACACTCAAAAAAGAGCCAGAGAGCTGACCAAGCAAGCAAGGTCAAGAATCAACCAAAAAGACAAGACCACCCTCCAAGTGTTCAGTTCATAAACTAAACCATAGATTGACTGAAGCAACGTTGATCTACTTCGCTAATACAGAGCAAAAGCGTTTCGAAGGCTATCTGGCTAACTTCAGGCTCCGTCTGTAGCTTACAAAGGAGAAAAACAACAAGCCAACATTCCCCAGCGGAGTCGCCAATTTGTTGTGGAGGTAAATCCCCTCTGCGGACAGAGGCGATCCCTACTAGCCCAGACTGGGTCTAGCAACAATCGTTCATGCTATAGTGCAGGTTCCTAACTGCAAATAAACCAACTAGCGATGAAGGCTTCCCTGGAATCCAACGCTGTCGCTTGTAGAGAAAGTAGCGCTCCCATTCCTTAGCTCTAGCAGATCACAATCCTCACGATCTCTGTGATCGGACACCTGCACACGCGAGAAACAAAACAAATGCAAGCATAAAATCCAGCATATGGACCTATATGTCAGTCAGAGAAGACATAAATCAACATCATAATCAACAACAAGAGTGGAACCATAACCAATAGTCACTTATTATTAATCAATCAAGAGAAGAATACAACCATGTCTCTGACATTGAATTCTCCTTCGAAGGGTCGTCAGCAGAACGCATCTCGATAAAGCCTGTCAGGGATGGAACAAACCTCTCTCTTCGGATGTCTCGACAATGATCTCCTTGCTTGGATTTGGCCTTAAGGGAATGGATCAAAGCTCTTACAGCATTAGGCTCTTGGGAACTTGGAGACTAGCTTGCAAATGAGATGAGCAAGATTTTATAGATGGAGGAAGGGGAGTTGGGATCCCTATAATCATGGGATTGGCCCTATCCTCAAGGAAGCTTCCATGAGAGGTGGCAAACCACTTCCTCTACATGGATATCCGGAGCCAAACCTCCCCACCCAAATTAGATACCAGTTCCTCGATCAGTTAGCACGAAACATCCGCCATTTATTTTTAAAAAACACTCCTTAAAATGGCTGGTGCGAGTGCAACTCTGGGACAGAGCGCCAATTGGTGCGCCCTCTTTCAAGGATTTCCCCCATTGGCGTGGGTAATGAGCTAGCTACCCGCGCCAATGAAAAAAGGGGTGTTTCTAGCATTTTTCACAAGGAGTTGTCTTCAGGGCAATGAGAATACATGTTTAGGGGGATGCCATGATGGAATTTGCAAGGCATGACACTGCTTATTGGTCACAGAAACGACCCTCCAATGGGAGATATGGGGATTGCATGGACGGTGACAAATTATTGTGTAACATCTTGGTTTTAATTCTTACATAGACATGGTCTCCTGCAACAAATTCTCGAAAAGTTCTTTTCCTGTCCGCATAAAACATTTTCCAATATTGTGCTGCCTTTAGATTCTTCCTGATCTTCTTGACTTCCTGATCCATTTGTTCTAACATATCTGGCCCAAGCATCATCTCATTTTCTGGACTACTCCAGTTAATAGGACTCCTACATTGTCTTCCGTACAATGTTTCGAAAGGGTTCATCTTAAGGGATTCATGATAGTTGTTATTGTATGCAAACTCTACCAAATGTAGATACTCCCCCCAGCTTGTTGGTTGTTGCATTACATACATGTGCAACATGTCTTTTGAAATTTAATTTACCCTTTATGTTTTCCCATACGTCTTTAGATGATAAGCTTTGCTAAATTGAATTTGCATTCCCAGGCCAACAAACATATTTTTCCAGAATGCTGATATAAAATTTACATCACGATTTAAAATGACTACCCGAGGTATACCAAGCAATCTGAATATCTCCTTCATAAAAACGTCAGCAATTTACACTGTCTTATAGGTAGATTCAACAGGAATGAAGTGAGCCACTTTGCTAAGTCTATCCACTACCATCATAATCAAATCATTTTTCCTTTTGTTCCTCGTTAATCTCATAATAAATCCAAGGGAAATTAATTCCCACTTCCATTTAAGTGCAGGAATGGGTTGTAGTAATCCAGCAGGGTGTTGATGTTCCACTTTAATCTGCTGGCACTCCATACACTTTGTTAAATATTCTGCAATGTCTTCTCTCATCCCTAGCCATGAGTAATCTTTTCATATTGCCGTTAAATTTTTTTGGTAACCTGGATGTCCGGCATAGGAACTCTTGTGATACTCATTCAAAATAATTCTCTTTAGACTATTATGATTGGGGATATATATTCTCTTCAGATAAACTAGAATCTTATTTTCATTGAGTCCATATTTATACTATTTCCCTCGTTCTTCATCATCCTTTGCTTGCGGCCTCAAGGTATAGTATTCTGGGTCCTCCCTTACTACTTCCATAATCAATCTGATTGAAATAAAGTTCATAAATACTGTGCAGTTTTATGCTTAAGGCATCCACCACCTTGTTCTCCTTTCCTTTCACATGCTAAATATCGAAATCAACTTCAATAAGAAACCAATTTCATCTGTCTTGGAAGGCATTCAAATCAGCCTGCTTAAAGTAGCTAGTTAAGCTACTATGACCAGTTCTCAGCACAAACATGTTTCCTATCAGATAATGCCTCAATATGCGCAAGGCATGCACAAATGCAATTAACTCCAAATCATATGTTGAGTATCTCTGCTCATGATCCTTCAACTTCCTAGAATCATAAGCTATGAATCTTCCCTCCTGAGTCAACACTGCTCCTACACCCTCCTTGCATGCATCAGTACATACTTCAAATTCTTTACTTGGATCTGCTACCCTCAGGACAGGAGCAGTAGTTAACAACTCTTTTAATTACTCAAAACTCTTTTGACACTCTTGATTCCATTTGAAGATCCATCCTTTTCTTTGAAAAGAGGTAATATGATAAGATATTTTGGAGAAACGATTAATAAATCATCGGTAGTAACCAACGAAACACATAAACGAGCATATGTTTGCTACGTTCATTGGGACCCTCCATTCCATAATTGTTTTTATCTTTTCCGGGTCCATAGCTATCCCTTCAGTTGAAATCACATGCCCCAAGTACTCAATCTACTCCTTGAAGAAATCACATTTACTAAACTTGGCATAGAGCTTATGCTCTCTTAGCATTTTCAGCACAATACCCAAATGTTCTTTGTGCTCTTCCATATTCTTGGAGTAAATTAGGATATCATAAATAGATATTAACACAAATTTATCCAAATATGGGTGAAAAATTCCATGCATTAAGCTCATAAATGTTGTTGGTGCATTGGTTAACCCAAATAGTAACACCACAAACTTGTAATGTCCATAACTGGTATGAGAAGTTGTCTTTCTTGTATCTTCGTCTTTGATACAGATTTGGTGGTAGCCTGACCTTAAGTCAATCTTGGAGAATATTGTATCTCCTTTGACTTGGCCAAATATATCATCGATGCGCGGTAATGGGTACTTGTTTCTAATAGTCATCTCGTTGAGCTAACAGTAATCCATGCACATACACATAGTACTATCTTTCTTCCTTACGAAAAACACCAATGCTACCCATGGGGACACACTTGGCAAAATATATCCTTTATCCATTAATTCCTACAATTGCATCTTTAACTCTGTTAACTCTGGCACACTCATTTTGTATGGAGCCTAGGACACAAGTGTTGCCACAGGTATTAATTCAATAGTAAAATCTATATCACTTTTTGGTGGTAGCCCTGTAATATCCTCAGGAAAAACATCTTGGAATTCTTGCACAATAGACAGTAGTCTTATCTTTTGTGTTGGTGAATCCAAATTGAATTTCATAAAGCTAGAAACCCTTCCTTATGCATTTACTTAGCTGGGATGCAGTAATGGGTCGCAAATGCAAAGGCTTTTTGATGCCTTGCAATTCCTATCTTGTCCCATCATTTGATTTAAAATTTATGACCTTATTCTTACAGTGCACCAAGGACCAATGTTTCTCCAGCTAGTCCATCCTAAATAAAATGTCATAAGATCCCAATGGTTGAACATTGGGTTCCACAGCTATGTGTTTTTCCCCAATACTCAGTTCACAATTATGTACCTTAGTATGAACCCGCCTTCTAGTCCCTCTAGCGAGTTGTACTAAATATGGCTTTTTAAATTTCTGATCCTAAAGCTTAATTCTTTCAACTACACGAGGGTGTACGTAGCTCAAGATAGCACTAGGATCAACTAGAAAAGAAACAACTTAGGTTTGAATCTTACCCTCTAAATCTATCATGGTTGGCCGGTAATCTACTTGTCGATCCTTGAGTGTCGCATTGATTATGGGCATGTTCAAGCTACATCCGCCACCATTGACACTTCTTGCATATTTTTTCTAACTTCATTTATTCCTATGTGTGGACAGTTTTTGAAATAATGTACCTCGCCATGTCCCGAGCATTGCAACGAAGGTTTCTGGGGCTGTCCCATGTCAGGTCTGCTAAAGGATTTAGTATGCTACTCCTCACTAGTCCACATTGTCTTTGCTTAACTTTTCCCACTCTATTTACCTAACAGGTTCCTTGTAGCATTCCTAAAGTTACTTAATCTGTTATTTCTGTTATTTGCGAAATTGTTTTACCCTTTTCTAGGTGGTCAAATTTTCCCACTTTGCCCCTTCGTCTTGGACTGCTGATAGCACATCCGTGCTTTTATTATCGCCTCATCCATATTTTTTGGATTTAATAATTCAATTCTTTCTTTTGTGTGTATTGTAAAATACTTAAGAAACGTTGTACCTTTTCTTTCTCATCACACAGATAGGGTACATATATTAATAATGAGGTAAACTTCGTAATGAATTCATTGATGGTAATTTGACCCAATTTCAGGTCATGAAATTCTGAGGATTTCTCATCATAAAAGCATTCTCTTAGATATTTATCTTTGAAGTACTACTAAAACTCATCCCATGTTACATTATGATCTTCTACCCCTTGTATGTTATTTACTTACTCCCACCATAATGTTGCTTTTTCCCACAATTGGTAGATAGATAACTGGGCATTAAGTTTGCTACTATAATCATACACTTTAAAGTATTTATTCATATTTATTATCCAATATTTTTCCATTTCTTCCGCCTCTTCGTCAAAGTTAGGAGGCTTGATCTTCTAGAATTATTCCTGTAATTCTACTTTCAAAGTTTTTTTAGCTCCTGCTCTTCCATGACATTTCTCGATTCCGCCTCATCATATGTTCGACCTTTATGAATTTTTGGCATTCGACTACCTTCAACATTGTCATGTACTATTTTTCGTTGTTCTCCGTTTTCTTGAGTGTTTCTCTTAGGGCTAGGATGTCCACTCGGAGGATTCTGTCTATCCGACAAACTTTTCAATATCCTCAGTTTTTCTCTCATTAATATTTCATTGTCACTGCGAACCTTAAGCGTTTATGTTTGTAAATTTTGTATAGTATCCAACAACCTGTTAGTTTTTCATTTCTGTTCTTATAGTATTCTGCTTATTTGCTGATGTTGGTCTACACTAAGTTGTAGGCACATTTTAGGACTGACTTCAGGATTGGTCACACGATGGGTCTCCCCCATAGTTCTAGGTGCATGATGACTTGACCCCTTTCGCATGGTATCTGGCACAACTATATTCGTATACTTAACACAATTTCCACCGTTAAACTCTTAATAGGAATGGCCCATCTCGCCCCAGTTTTGTAACTAGCTCTGATACCACTTGTAACAACTAGACTGTAAAAAACGAAATATATTGACTAAACATATTTAACATAACTAATAAGCATATAAATTAAGTCACATCTATAAACATTTCTCCAAATTCATAAACCGTAAGCTAAAGGGTAAAGAGACATGGTTATATTATTTGGCATTTGAGTTAATTTACTTTTGCCTATCATTAATCTCGTCACTACACCATAGCCCTTATGGCTTGACTGGTTATGGTTAATAAATATGGATACCCATATGTTGTATCGTACCCGCCCTCATACCATTAGGTGCAAGCTGTCAAAGTTAATAAGTGCATTATTAATTCTTACCTGTCGCAGATGACAATCACATTTTCATGTGACATGGGGGCTTCTCCATGCTTGTTGGCTCTCAACACTGGTCAGTTCTGGATCATCTGATCTTTCCCTCTTCAATCGACGATGGAGGCTTGGCAGGGGTAGGGTTAGGGTAACTACCCACACCAACCCTCTACGTATGGTTTGTTATGTTCAATGCTTCTCCAAATTCTTGCTCTACAAGACTGTAACTCCTCTGCACATTTCCTCTCGAGCATTCCTTCCTTAAACTTAGAATGTCACCAACGAATAATCTTCATCCCTTCTTGCCAAAAAAAGAGGTAAGTTACCCAGTTCATTTCAATGTTTTCCATCCATATAATTTCAGTGTTTAATTGTCTAGCTACTGGACTTTGTTTTGGTTAAGCTCTGGAATTTATTCCTCTGTTTCAAGGTATCATCTCGCAAGTTTTGATTGCCGGAACCACCTGGCTCTCAGCTTCCTTCATTTCACTCCAGGAATACTCAAAATCTATGGTTAAAATGGTGGAACTAGGTATTATTAAGGCTCTCATTGCTTGCCTCGATTAATTTTCAAACTCCTTAACTACAAGGTATTATTCACGACTTGTTTATATCCTGTTTTCCAGTTTTTTGTTGTTTTTCTTTGTTTCTACTATTATTTTAGACAATAATTCATTTTTTTTTGTGCTTGCAGGTTTTTGAATTTAGACAGTAGGGCTTCCGCCCTCTTTGAAAGCCTTCCCAACTAGGCGCTGGTACGATAACTCATGTTCAAGTTAGTTAATCTCCAATCAATGGTATTTATCCCTACAGTTTTCTTCAGTATTTTCTCCTTGATCTTGTATTCCAGGTAGGGTTTTGGGTTCACACAAATGGTTGAAAATCAACCTAGATATTTAATTTTCTTTGAAATTGTGTAATTATTCACTAAAATATAAAATGGGGTCAGCCCTTCTAGCTTTGAATATGCAGTCATCCATGTTGTAATGTTAAACTATTTAACTATAGATTTTTGGGTCCAACGTTATTACTGGCAGAGGCCTCTTTCTTATTGATAATGTCTTGAATCATTTAAATTTCGATGTTTTCTTTATGAGAGACTTTCTAGGATAGTTTAACTCTGGTAATTTAAGATTTGCTTGATTTTTATTTAAGCGAAGGAAACTTGCGACAGTTTCTCTGAGGTCTTACTCTGGTAGAAGAGAAAATTATTGTTTTTCTAGTTTTGATTCTTGTATAGCCTAATTATTTCCTTTGTTAATACGCCACGACTCTCCTTCCACTGTTCCCAGGTGGTTAGGTGATAGAGGGACTGGAATTCAGACCCCCCCATGGGTCAAAGTTCTAAACCCTCGGCCCTTAGTCATAAGACAACTTTAAGTAAAATGAAAACATAATTATCAGGCGTCTTCTCATTTTTAAAATGATTATTATGTTTCTTTGTTGTCTTTCTGAGAGTTGTTTTATTTTGCAGTTGATTATTCAAGGTTAAAGTGCTGAATTTACAAAGTTGTACAATCTAGTTTACATTTCAACTTGTACATTTTCTATTGTTTACTATGGTGGACTATCGCAACTAAATGAGGATTTTATTTAGCTTTTCCTATATAATTATAGACTATTTAATTTTAAGTATAGTAAGAAAGAACTTAATATGGAGTCTTCTATCCAAGCATAGAATTTTTGTACTTTATAGCACTACTTCTCCCATATGCAGTTCTTGGTGTCCTTTTAACTTATTCCATAATTCTATCATATTTTTCTTTTTCAGTGCATATAAATATCTGTATAATATTTATGCATTTCTCGGTTCTTATGGTAAAATATACACAACTGTGTTTTTTTGGTGCATAAAAAAAATGGCTGTAAAGTACTTCTATTTTTATTTTACTTTTCCGTAGATAACCAATGCACTATTTAATGTAATTAAAAACAACAGAACTTCTAGATTTTCAGTCACTATACTTAAGGATGTAGAATTTAATCTTCACAATGATTCGATAATAAATAGTATTCAACAGTAAATAAAAATTACTCGAAAATACCTAATCAGAGACCTAGTATTCAATAATTGTTGGTCCACCCAACCTTGAGTGAGGCTATGACGTCCTCGACTCCCCCCTAGCTCCACACTAGGCTGAGGTAATCTTCTTGAGACGAAATTTAGACCTTAGGACTAAGCACAGTATGATACTTCATCGGGTGAATACTGACTTCCACTGGTTCTCCCACCAGCTCAGGACATCTTAGTGCAACAGATTGTTTCTTAATTCCACACCCCTTTCTGCACAGAACCCCTTTCTTCCATAGGATTTTACTTTAAATCCTTTCTGGAAAAGGTAATTTCCAAAACTGTCTCAACCTCTTTCTTGGGTTCTTGAAAATTTTTACCAAACATTTACCTTTCCCCGTTTTTCTATTTTAATCAGGGAAAAAACAAAATATATTAAATTAAATCTCTAAATGAAAAGTTAAATATTACTGTATCATTAATGAATGCCCCCATTCATTACCCATTTAAAATTGTCCTAAACAATGATCTGGATTTTATGCAAGAGCGAAAGAGAATACAGATATAGCCATAGATACAAAGATGCAGTGTAAATAATGCTTCATTTTATTAAAATCAAATGAATGAAATAAAATAGCTAGGGCACTAGTAGCATATCTCTGAGAAGAGATGTGGCTGCTACATGCCTCTGAACTATGTTACATAAATTAAAGTTGTTCACAAACATAATGGAAATAAATAGCTAGGGCACTGGTAGGCTTATCTTTGAGAATAGATGTGGTGGCTACATGCCTCTCAACTATGTTACAAAACAACTCACTGAAACATGCTTATAGAAAATATAATGGAAAAATGAATGACTAGGGTACTAGCAGGCGTATCCACACGAGAAAGTGTGATGGCTACCATTTGAACTGTATAATGAAGCTCGAGGGCCTATTTATTATTGAGAAACAATGGAGAACCCTAAACATCCCAAAAACCTAACCCTAGGAGATGAAGCGCCAAAACTATGGGCCCCGTTTGGGTAAATTGGTGTTTCAACTTCCCAGGACGTAACTTTGGCATACTATCTCCGTTTGACGCACATGATACATCATTAGAAAGCTCTATCCGAGGACTACAACTTTCGGGAGTGCTTTGATACCCAAAAAACGTCGTTTAGGGCCTCAAAACGGCTCCGGAAGTTCAGGACCCGAAAAACTGCTAAAAATAGTAAGTTGTGCCAAAACTTACAAACTGAAATAACTGATGGTGGGGGTTCAAATGGACTCAATGGGTGGCCACCAATATCCACCTGGATTATTAATGCCCCAAAACGGCTCCGGGTGTGCAGGACCCGAAAACCTGCTATAAATAGTAAGCTGTGCTGAAGCTGAAAAACTAAAAGAATTGATGCTGCGGGTCCAAATGGAATAGGTGGGAGGCCACCGATATCCACCTGGATCATTCCTCCCTCCTTAGGAAGCAATGGTCTCCATTGTGTTAAGTTCCTCCATGGGGGGGAAAATTTTGCTGAACTTGGTGTTGGATTTGTCCAGGATGTCGCAGACCTGTTGGCAGACGTGCTGGATGTAGATGTGCCACCGGTGGGCAGCCATTGAAGGATCTGAAAAAAAAATTGTCCATCATCGCGTTCCTCTATTTCTCGAGGGCATCCTCGAGCAAGATTTTGATAGGATCTCCTGCTCCCTCGTCTTTCTTTCCTTCCGCCATGGGGGGTCGTCGGGGTTGCGAGGTTGAACTCCTTATACCCTGGCCGCGTTGGGGACATGAAGAGAAAAACAGAGAAAGAGCAGACCCGCTCTGATACCACTGATCCGGATTTTATGCGGGAACACAAGAGGGAATATAGATATAGCCACCGTCTGGTCGTGGAAAATAATGCTTCATTTTATTAAAATCAAATGACTAAAATAAAATAGCTAGGGTGTTGGTAGCATATCTCTGAGAAGAGATGTGGCAGCTACAGGCCTGCAGCTGTGTTGCAAGGCCAAATAAACAACTGAAACTCTGGTAGGCTTATATGAAGAAGATGTGGTGGGTATGCCTATGAAGCTGTAATTACAAACAACCCAGAAGTAGAAACATGCTTAAATCATCTGTTAAAATGAATGACAGATGCTTGCTAGTGTATCACACGAAGAGATGTGATGGCTACCAGCCCCTGAACTATCTGACAATGAGGCTCGAAGGCCTATTTATTGTTGAGAAATAATGTAAAACCCAAAACATCTAAAAACCTAACCCTAGGAGATGAAGTGCCAAAACTGTGGGTCCCGTTTGGGTAAACTGGTGTTTCAACTTCTCAGGGACGTAACTTTGGAATACGATCTTCGTTTGACGCGCTCAATAGCTTGTTAGAAAGGTATATTTGAGGAATACAACTTTTGAGAGAGAAACATCAGTTTATGACCCATGTTGCTCCCCATTTTCCGAAAATACATCGTTTAGGGCGTCAAAACGGCTCCAGAAGTTCAAGACCGAAAAAGCTGCTAAAAATAGTAAGCTGTGATGAAACTTAAAAACTGGAAGAACTGATGGTGGGGGTTCAAATGGACTCGGTGGGTGGCCAGCAATATCCACCTAGATCATTAAGTCCCCAAAACGGCTCCGAGGGTGCAGGACCCGAAAACCTGCTAAAAATAGTAAGATATGTTGAAGATGAAAAACTAAAAGAATTGATGCCACGGGTCCAAATGGGATAGGTGGGAGCCCATTGATATCCACCTGGATCAAACAAATCTAATAACAATTGGTAGTTAAGAAAACATAGGTTAGAGATGCTCATTCCTTGGTGATAGTATCCCATCATCATTGATTTATTGAAAATGTTTAGCCCCAAATACGCATTGTCTTTATGAAAATACTTTGTGGTTTGTCTACCATTTTCCACAAGGTTATCCATTCATAATACTTCAAGAGTGTTAATTTATTTACTTATATTTTTTCCCAGAATCCAAACTTTTCGTCATACTTTAGGATACTTAGCTATTACTTCTTTTTTATTTCTTACACTGATTTGTGAAACCTCTACTTAGTCACTTTTAGTGTCCTTCTATCACTCTTCTCTATTTATCTAATCATTCCAATTTGTTCATGGTTATAACAACACCATTCATCCCTTGTTGAGAAGCAACATCATTGAAACAAATTTAAACACTAATTTTTCATTAAACCTTTCTTGCTAGAATTGAGATATCCCCTTACACCAAGTCAACATCCACTTATATATCAATACCTTTAAGATATATATATATATATATATATATATATATATATATATATATATATATATATATATATATATATATATATGAGAAAAGACCAATTTGACTTAAAGGCTATCTTATATCTGAGTAAACACAAATAACTAATATAACTCAAAGGACCGCTAGATGCAATTTGGAATGACAAATGATCAAAAGATGTCCAATTACTTTTGGTAAAAGTAATTATCTATAAAAAAAAATATCAATTTAATTTTATCTTTTTTTCTAAAATAAACTATACAAATAAAATAAAAGTGTATCTTTATTGTTAAAATTCATATTTTATATTTTTATTTTTATATAATAATGATTTATTTTTATTTTTAATATTCTTAATTTTGATATAATCAATAAATTTTGCCTCAAATCAATTTCACTATTTATATTTACATTCATGTTATCTTTTTAAAAATAAATAAATTATTTTATAATATTCTATATACATTTTAAAATAACCATTTGAGTATTTTATTAAACCACTCCTTAAGATGAAATCACAAATGACATATTAGACATATGAAAATGTAGTGAGACCAAATTAAAAAAATATTAGTTATATAATTTATAAATCCTCACTAAAATAAATGTCAATTTTCTATACACTATATTTGCTTTCACTTTATAATAATACAACAACACTTCTTATTGTGGAGAAAAATTGTTTTAATATGATATATATGCATCTAAAATAATTTTGCATGATCGATATTTATTAGGTCTTTATCTATAATATTTAGATTATTCAATTCTATTTTAAATATTTTTGGTAATTTATAGCACTATAGTTTTCAAAGAGGAAATCGAGTATTGAGTATTAATTTAAGATTTTTAAAAGAGTAACTTGAACATATATAACATTCTAAACTTTAATCTAAGTTATAGACGATGTCAACGAAATCATGATTTCAAGGTTATATTAGATAATATTTTCCAACACCCGGTTTAATAAACTTGGGCGGAATATGATATGATTTAATTCATGTCAACCTTGACCTACATAAAATATGTATATTCTATATTACATCCATTAGGGTATATTCTCTATTACATCCATTAGGGTATCTCTCTAGCTACGTAAAGATAGATGGGAATAAAACAAAATTCATTCATCATTTCAACACAGTAGTGCCAATGAGGGTGGGGATATCTGATAAGTTTGTCATGAATGCGATGTGGAATAACATCAAGGTCATACGTGGAGTTTAACAATATAATCCTCAGCCCAATTACTATATACAACCATGTCCTGTACGGTACAAGCCGTCATACTCTACACGGAAGGGATTAAGACAAAATATTTTGATAACCAAGCCTTCGCCCATCCATCCTTAATAGAATGGATGTCGCGTTACAAAAAATTTCGCATATTATCTCACTTATATACGTAATTATTCTCCACATTTCACAAAAGAAAGCATATATTGATTCCTTGTCTATACGTTAAGTTCTATGTACACTGTACTTTCTATCCTACATATGACATAGAGCTCTACCTTAGCAAACAATTCGATGTTTCTTAATACTTATGTCCTAGTTGGCACTAGTAAATTTGGCACTAGTACATTTGGGGGAAATTTCGACACTTGATTCCGACACTTTTGACCAAATATCAGAAATTTCCCTAATTTTTTTCAATCCCGCCCGAAACCGTCGCTATACCAATGTTTAGAGAAAAGTGTTGCAATACCGACACGTAGACAAAGTGTCGCAATTGCGACATTTGGAGGAAGACATCGCAATTGCGACACTATACCCCAAAGCGTCGCTATTGTGACGGTTGCCTCCAAACGTCAGAATTGCAACACAATGTCTAAGTGTCGCAATTGCGACATTTGGAGGCATCCGTCGCAATAGCGACGCTTTGGCTACCGTCGGTATAACGACACTTATATGCAATAAATGACACTTATATGCCTTTGCAAAATCCGTGTCACTTATGGTTTATTTTTTATTTTCTTTTGCTTGAACTAAGTCTTATTTCCATGTGGACTGTGTAATTTCACTTTTATTGCATATTATAGAATGTGTTTGTTTATAAGATTATATGATACATGTGAGATAAAGGTTTATTATTTATCATATATAAATAAATTTTATCAATATTGTACATTTACACTTTTATGAGGTGATGTTATAAGTAAATTCATGAATATCTCTTTTTAATCCTCATTTTACTCCATGAATATGTTTGGAAATGAAATTTCAATAGATTAATTTTCTCCTAACCTATGTATCATCAATATTGTACATTTACATTCTTAATTATGAGGTGATGTTATAGGTAAATCCATGAGTATCTCCTTTTAATCTTCATTTTACTCCATGAATATGTTTGGAAATGAAATTTCAATAGATTAATTTTCTTGCTATTATATGTTTTATGAAGATATGGTAAGGAATTCTCTCTTGTTCTTCTTAGAAATAATTATATATAATTTTTTTTCTTTTCAAAATAGATTAAAAAAATTATACGAGAAAAATTATTAATTCATCAATATGTGTGTGTGTGTGTTGTGATGAATAATTTCACAGTTCAACTTAGTGGTTCATTATATAATCATGTGACCATCACCAATGATATATCTTAAAAAGCAACTAAAAAGCCATGTGTACAGAATTGATGTATACTCTAGAGAGTGGTTCTCATATCACTATGTAAATTGTTGTATGCTACTTCAAGAAAATTATAAGATAAACTGTAATACACATCATATATGTACCATAACAATTGCCATACAACTAATTTGTTTTAGGATACATGTGGCATTCTAGGGGTAAATTCCATATGATGTGTATATCAATCTATTAGGTGTTGGTAAGTTGTGAGTATCTAAGAAATTATAAGGAATATCCATACATCATGATCTTGTAATGTGATTATAAATTGTGTCTATAATTTCCATAAAATGTATAAATGATTTGTTGAAAAAAAATCAACACAATCAACCCTAAACAATGCTCATGATGTGGAATGTCATTGGTGAAACCAAAATGATGGTCAGATGTCCCATTTCTATGGTAATGGTGATCATATATATGTTGTAGCGACAATTGATGAGTAATTAAATAAATCTCAGAGTGTGACTCATTGTGCCATATTTTTTTTAAGCGTAATTTTTTTTTCCTAGTTTTTACTAATTTGTTAACATATTTTATTCATTTGGAAAGCTAATTAATCATGCTTTAAGTAATTAGGACCTAATGAGAGATCATCTTCACATCTTCACCAAAATATTTTTTGGTAATTGTTGTCACTATATGAATCACACATGCATGCTACTTAAGAAAAATTGAAATATTAACTATAATACACATCTTATATCTGCCATAACAATTGTCATACAACTTATTTACTTCTAGATACATATGAAATACTTCAAGTAAATTCCATATTATCTGTATACTAATATAGTAGGTGTTGGTAAGTTATGAGGATCTAAGAAATGATAGGGTATCCACACATTAGTGCCATGGTGATTTTTTTGCATAATTTTCTATTTGTTGTAATTTTGTTGCCTGGATTTGTTATATATTTCAAATAATACAATTATCTACCAATTTTTCTTTATAAAGAAGAATTACAATAAGTAGTCACCTAAAAGTGAGCCATGTGAAAATATTGGTAACATGAGTAACCTGGTATGCTGTAAATGAAAAGCGAATAACCTCCACTCATCAACAGGTGGCAGGTAGGGTTGGAATTTGGATTTCTCTTTACCCATCACACAATTTTTTTTTACGTCTTGGTCATTATTTTTCTTGTCAATAAACGTTATGTTTAAATTTTTTCACTTCATTAATGACGTTCTTGTAATAAATTAACCCTTCACCAATAAAAGTTTGATTAAAAAAATTGAACGCTCTTCCATTTTCTTTGGATTTTGGAGTGTGATATATCTGTGTCATGGACTTTTAATACCTAAATTTTCAAGAGAAATAACCGATTCTTGTCAAAATAATATTTTCTCAATATCTGGTATGATATACTAAAAATTACTTCAAAAAGAAAGTAACCTTCCAATATAAAGAAAAAAACATCAACGAGCTTTCCCTAAATTGAAATAAATTTATGTTTATTATTAATATTGCATAATCTGTCTTATAAAAATTGCATAATCGGACTAAGAACAGATCCTCAGTGCATTTTTTATTGTTGTTGTGATTAAAATAATGAGCCAAATAATGCTAAGGCACTCAGAGAAATCAATCTATGTATTATTTCTCACAAAATCATGTTGAGTAGTGGAGACTAAGCGTTAGATTTTTTTTTTGTCGTCAATCTCTCTATTAATTATGTCTATGTAGTTATAAGAATAACAAGCCAAAGAAATCTCAGGCTTCCAGAGAAATTAGTCTCTGTGTGCATAAATTAATGATTAGTGTTGACTAAATGCTATACCATTTGAAATTGCTGAGCGAAATTAATCAGGCCATGATGTACCATTTGTCAGTATCTATTTTCTCATGTATGAAAGTTGATGTACCATTGAAAGTTTAATAATTCTATTGAAATTTTAATAACTATAATAACTATATATATATCCATTTTTTTTTTAATTTAATGATTAATAATAATTAAATTAAAATTCTTAAAAGACAAAATAAAAGCCTAATAATCACGAACTATTATGATAATTTAAAAATATAGAACTCAGGCTGAACATAGTTATGAAGATACCAAGAAAAGAAGAGTGCATGTGCATGATAACCTCTTTCTTGACAACCTATGAATGCCATTCTCAATGAAGACTCAAGACTCAACTGGATTGGATTGTGTATCAAAACAGTAGGAATGAATCAAGTTCAATGAATGAATAACTTGATCGAGAAAATTTATAGGGAAAGGTAACTTGACTATCAATCTACTAAACCTCACTTCCATGATTAAAAAAACACCCCCACCTTCTCAGTGGTCCCATCATGGTCCACCTATTGAAAAACAACCAATAAATATTATTTTTTATATATTTTTGCATGGCCATTGGACAATGATTTACTATGGTTTTCCTACTAAATTCCAATGGATGATTATTCAAAAATATTGAGAATTAGTTTAGTCTCAAGGCATAGCCAAGAGTCTTATTGGATAATTATAGATTACCTCTCCATTGGATGATTGTACATTTTTCATCTACTTTTTCACGTGAGTTTCAGTTGATGCTAGATCTTTTCCTTCTATTTCTTTAGTGAAGCTAAGAGTTAACTTGTATCTTACATTAATAAGTATAATAACATGAATATCCATGCTTTTATACTTCCCCACTGTGGTCAATGTTGATGTCTGGCCTTGGCCCATTGATCTTACAATTAACTCACTATTCATATTCAATTTTCTCCAGTTCATCCCAATAAAATAAGGAAAACAGAAAATGAAGTCTTTATTTTTCTTTCCAGTGCTCCTACATAATACAAATACTCTTAAAAACCAATTAATATATAAATTTTCATCATTCATGCTAAAATCAGTTTCAATTTTTTTAATGAATCTGCTTACAATTAATAGATTAAATTGCTCACAGAATAAGAGATAATTTAGAACTATGATTTCACAATAATAAATTACCCTAGCAATTCAAACTTCGAACATACCTTATGAAATTAAAATATGGCAGGTTAATGAGCCAATGTAGTTTCCTCGGAGCCAATCTTGAGCTTGGCCTAAGTCTAAATGCCTTGAGAGTGCGAGTGTAAGGAACTATATGCCTAAAGCTTTTATTTTGTTCTTGTGTAATTCATTGTTTGACCATCAAGCAAAGCCACCAGCTATATTAACACTACTTCATGTTGGGGAAGATTGGAATTCTAATTTCTTAGTGCTATAGCCGTACTTTTTCACTGCTTCACTAATCACAACCTTGGAAGTTTGCAGGGCAACGGGCTTTATTATTTCTTTGGTGTTTTATGTAAAAGAAAGGATTTGTGAACTTTTTGTAATAGGAAGGGGAAAAATAAATTGATTCTAATTTTAAAATATCAATAATGATAAGTGGTAATTCCTTTATTAAATTTTTAATTTTGAGTGAGCCAAAAAACTAACTTTCCTTACTTTTTGAGTACAGCCTTGCAATTGCGAAGAGGACTAGTGTTGCAAAATTATTGGTAAGTGGAAATTAAAGGGCATAAGAACATTTTTGGAAAATTTTCAAACGTCAAAATTAAGTCTTCTATGCTTCCTAGCACATCACGGAAAACGGGAATCCACAAATTCTAGTCGTTGAATACGTGCAAAATGCCTTATGATGGGAAAAATGGAGGATTGGTCTTATGCTACTACATGAGTTAGGGTTTCATGTGGCAGTAGGGAACCTTGTATAGTTTTTCAAGGATAGGAAAGGAGAATATTGTCAGTTAATCATCACATGAAACTTCATCACCATTTGAAAATTGTGTCCTAATTTGAAATAATAAGACTACCCAACTATTTCATTATTTAATTTAGATTGTGTAATACAAAAAAATATCCTAGATAACTTAAATAATGTAAGCACTTTTGCAAAAAATTAGTGGGGAGAACCTTCAATTACATTTATTTCGAAGATCCAATTTCATTTTAAGCCATTTTAATTAGTATTTCATGGCTATTCTAGTAAAAATTTCAACCTCTTGTAGAAATTTGTTTGTCACTTGTATTAGAAATGAAAAAATCAAATGTATATAAAAATGATTTGAAATGCAAAAATCAAATGTGCGCTACATACAAATGATTTTATGAAAAACTACATTAACGTCTGATATCATGCACGCATTCGCCCTCAGCTTTTGCAGAACAGCATTCACCCTTAGCATTCACCCCAGCTCTTGCAGAACAACATTCGCCCTCAGCTCTTGCAGAACAGCATTCGCCCTCAGTATTCGCCCTCGGCTCTTTTAGAACAACGTTCGCCCTCAGCTCTTACAGAACAGCATTCACCCTTGGCATTCTCCCTCATCTCTTGCAGAATAGCATTCGCCCTCAGCTCTTGCAAAATGGTAAGTTCTTACTGCAGGCCCTTCCTCCTATAGTAGGGTTGACTCTATTTGGGTTTTTTTGGTCAATTCCATTGGATTGTGTTAGGCTATATGGTTCTCTCTAGATGTCTTCCAATGTTCTTTCGGATGAGTTTCAAAGAGGATGTGTAAGATGTGTTTGTGCTTGCATGAATTTGACTCCACCAGTTTCATGAAGTTTAAGCTATGGATTTTATTTCGACAAACTCATCCATCTCAACACCCAGTAACGAATTTCCCTTGGTCTGATCTATATTGAAGGTGAAGTGAAAAGTGGTAGAGAATGGGAGATCGAAAGTCATCAACTTTATCACAAGGGTAGTACTCCAGATCGAAAGTGATGAGCTTTAGTTCTCCAGATTTGGGGATTTTCTGATGACATACCAAAGGTCACATCCATACAACCATATCAAGGTCAATGTTGAGATCATTCTCATATAGATATAGGTCACTGATATATAAGGTTAATATCATCATCACTATCCATGGAAACCGAATGGTTACAAAATCTGTGATTTTGGTTGGCTCATTTATAATTATTACCCATTTACAGTAGAGCACAGAAACACTAAATATGGCCCGATCAGAGCCTTTACAATAGGCAATGGAATTGCAGCTACTTCATCAATAACCAATAGCTCCACTTGAGAAAAAATTTCATAATCTTGGGGCTAGATATACTGCAGAGAAAACAATTGTAGTTATCATTCGTGCTCCAATATATTAATATACTTTTTACATTGAACTGAAGAAAGGGAAACAAGCAAATGCTAGCCATCATACAATGCTTTGACATAAGAGTTTTGAGTGACATACTTGAAAAAAAGAACTCATCCACTGATATTTATAATCATTTGAGTTATTCAAGTTAAACATAATGTCAAGAATCAAGATTCAATACCCTCTATTATCTTCATCACCCAATACAAGATTTAAATTTTTCCCAAAGAAACGCTTATTAATTTGGCAGCCATTATTTCTCCCTGCTTTAAAAACCCTACATTTAAATGGAAACAAGCATTGCATTTCAACTACAAAAATCTATTAGTGTTCAAATGTACATGTGTGCATCACTTGTGTAGGGTATTCCTTTTCCACTTTCACATTATCCAAGAATGTGTGCAGTATAGTTCATATTTTTTTGTGATTTAGATTATCTTGAAAAAGGAAAGGTAAATTATTTCCCATGGAAAAGAAGGTTTTCCCTTTTTACTACTGGAAATGGTACAAAAAAGTTCCATTTCTACCCGAAACTCCTATGAAACAGGAACCAAATAAAGGCCATGTCCTCAATGGACATCATTTGGCTTTGAAAATGGCCATTGCACCGTGTTGTTTCTTATATTACATCACAATAGTTTCTTAGGTCATTTATTGTTTCTTGAGATGAAAAACAACCAAAGAAATTGTGAAGATCCTTTCAAGAAATAAATGACCATTTCTCAATCATATCTCAACTGTTTTTTATTTTATTCAGTGGTTGCTTACTTTGAGAAAACTTTGACACTTTTATAAGGAATATAACATAAAAACACAAAATGGGAAGGAATTGATGAGGTATATGACCTTTAGTTGTTGTCAATTAAGAATTGATAATACACGATGCATGTTTTGTGCTACAAACTAGATTCCTTTCTGGAGTTAGGACACAGAGTATTGAATCAAATTTGTAGTTTCTAACTTCTTGTATTGGTTCATCAATCTTGAAATTCAGACATTGCATGTCTTCATTGCCTCATGTTTGAATAATTTGCATTATATCACACAATAGGAAATTAGGAATTATGATTATTATTACTTTATGGATATGTTAAGTTACTTTTAAGTTTTCATGGTTTAGTGTGAAATTATTCTTGTGTGCCCCTAGGCCCAGGTGAAGTAATGCCAAGGACTGAGAAACCTAGTTTTTAAATGGTATTGTTTATTATACCCAAAAACCCCTCAACATCACTTATTATTACTTCTTAAAAATAGTGTTGTAAACAATTTGATAATTGATATAGCAAAATCTCTCACTTCTCAAGATAAAGTCCTAAAGCTAAAGTGTGATACCACCTGTAATTCAATAGCCCCATTGTCACCTCACCAACCTCTTTTCACTTCGGGCTAGCTCTCCTCCAACTCAAGGGGGGTTCTCCCTAGTAGATGTTAGGGATCTAATGGCCCAACCAAACCAAGTCAAGAAACCCTTAACTCACTATGTTTACTAATATCAATCAAAATATTGAACAATAGGGCCAGACATGCGTCCTGAAGATAAAATTTCTAGGGTATTTTTGGGTAATTTCAAAGGGAAAGTCCCCAAACACATATAATCAAGGAATTATAACGTGATTTCAAACATTAAATATCAAAAAAATCGTTTAAACGATATTGAAAGGAAAAAGGTGATGGAATATAGAAAGTGCCTTACTTAAATGCTCTAAGGATTTTTCAATAGTTGCTCCAAAAGCTTCTCTTCAAGGCCCTTCAAGATCGTCTCCAACAATGCTATACCATCTGCTTCAGCAATGTTGCTCCAAAAATGTCCTCAAGGTCTTCACAACAAGTTTACTAGAAGTTGCTCCAAGAATATATTCAATAAGGTCTTCATTGTCAACTTGTCTTTTGGTTGGGTGCCTTAATGTGCAATGACATGTTTCCAGGACTAAATTCAATGCAAGGCATATTTGAAACTCTAACTCTGTCTTCTGGTGTCTTATTAGAAATTATTTCAGTTTTCATTTTTTGTTTTCAAGTTAGATATTGTTTTCAAGTTTTTACATTTATAATTTTATTGCAATGTGGCAGACTGATCGGGGCAGTACAGGAACAACCCTGAGATGGGATGATCGTGGAAAGAGGCCAGTGGAAGAACATGTAAAGTGCCAGCATTGCTCTTTCTTCAGGTATTTTAGTTATTTACATAATTGAAATAATATTAATTTTGTTCAAATATGCAGACACCTAGCCATGGTATGCGTGATGATTCCCCCTATGAGGAAGAGCTTTCTTCATCCCTATGTCCAGTGCTCTTGTTGCAAAAAAAGGCACGAAATGCAAGGTCGAAATTTGATACTTTGATAGACATGCCTCAACCACCTGAAACAGAAGAGAGGATAAAAAAACTTATGACCCAGCTAGAAACATATCAGGTAATAATAAAAATTCAAAATGATATTTTTTTTGTTCTGCATGAGATGAATTGTGATAGTTTGATTTTTAATTTTTACATTGAGTAAAATAACAAAAAGTTCTTTTGTATGTAGAGTTTTCTGACACTTTCTGAACCCAGTGTTGGTGGTAGTGGGACATAAGGGCAAGGGATTTCCCAACAACCCTCTCGTACACCTTCTACTCCTTTAGGTGCCAGCCAAGAAACACACCCTGCCCAAGCAGACACCCGATAGCCGGCCCGAATGTGTGCGGTGATAGAGGCCCCGTATAGCCAGCCACATTGTGTGTTTCACAGGAAAAATGGAGTCATCTCACGGGGACCATTTTTACCAGGTTGTTGGTGAATGATGAAGGTGTCCCTATAAAGCACGTACAACTCCCAGGTAAATTTTAATATTTTAACTATTTCATGTACTCTATCTAAAACATATTTATCAGGATTTTTATTTTTAAATTAATGATAATATCTTTTTTTTGTGTGTAGGAAACAATGAGTTCTATAGGTTTTTGGAGAGACATGCATTGGTAATTTTTGGCCCAACCATACACAGAAGGTGGAATTCCTAGAATTCCAACTTGAAAAAAGAACTTCTGAAGGTGTCCAAACCCTTTGAGAATTCGGCACATTTGTGAAGAAAAGTGATAGCTTTGAGTGGCTGAAAATATTTGAAATATAGGGACTATAGGACGCAGCTGAAATTTAACCTAAATTAAATAGCTCTGATTCAGGAGAGTGAGTTTTGTAGAACATATTCACAAAAGAGAAAAAGGGCAAAAGAAAAGGAAAAATGCCAAGCAGGACATGAGTCATTACAACTTTAATTCAATAGTTTTAATTTTCTCTATCATACAAAAAAAATAAAAAAGTGAAAGTAACTCGTCATGTCATTAATGTTTGTGATGGGTTTCCCGACTCGAAGGCAATAAAGCTAGGATTGACATCCATCACAAACTAGAGCAGAAGCTGACTAGCAGTAAACATAAGAATTGTAATTAAGTAACTAAACATCTTATAATTAATTGTATCGCCTTCCAACGTTTTTGTAATCCTATCAAATATGATTAAAAATACACAATCATATGTAATGTAGGGTGATGACTTCGGAACAAAAACTACAGAGGAAGATAAAAATATCGCTTTCCATTTCGGCTATCAAGCCATAGTTGAACGTCGCAGAAGCTTGGGGCAGGTCCCAAGATCCAGAATGCCTGATAAGGTAAAAAATTAACCTTTCAATATGTTTGTTTTCGTCCATAAATTTAATGTCTAACAACTTTGTTTAAATCAGGGGAGAAGCACTACCGACGAGGAAAATAACCCAGTTTTAGAGCCAGATGTAGATGATCCTCACATGCAACTTGATCATTGTAGTGGGGACCAGGCTAACAATGCTACTATCAATGAGGGCCGTGATGGTAATTAATTTCCACTTATAATTTTTTCTAATTATACCTTGATGGTTGTCCTTATAACGTTTTTTGTTTAAATGACGGAGAATGTTTCCCTTGAGGATCTTACCACCAGAGAGGAAGACAGGGCAACAGTCCCAACGGCGACAACTGGTGCACCAGGTAAATAATCTCATTGCAATTTTTTTTATTAATATTACCGAACTAGTTCAATGATATTTAAAAAATGACAATTAAAATTTAATATTATATATTTTTGTAGGCGATGCCCCATCATTGGATGAGACAAGACACTGTGACTACACAACTAGGTTAACGGTCACAGGTCGGAGAAGCTTACAACAGGCGGTATACGATGATATTGATGATATTAATTAAGTTTACAATAGGAAGAAGAAAAGAAAATTTGATAATGCTAAAATATTTATTATTACTAAGACAAACTTTTTAATGCGCCGGAGCGTTTTTACGTTATATAAAAAAAACATCCATACTATTTTTATGTCAAGCATTAATTTCAATGTTTCCTTAGTACTTTTTGTTGAATTGTTTTTTATTAGTTATTGATTTTTCTTTATGCTCATAAGTAAAATGAAATATGGGAATTGTTTATTAGAGATTGAAGTGATGGCAGTAGGCCTCCAGGCTTCCACCTTATGAGTTGTGCCCTATTTAGTAGAGAATAATTTATTGGGCAGTTCAATCTTGAAGACAATATCCCTGCGATCAAACAGCAACAAAAAAGTCATTGTTGACTTAGTTGCTACTCTTTGAATCAATGGAGGGAGCTTGTTTAAGTTATCAAAATATTCAGTATTATATTCTTGACAGGATATTATTGAGATATGTTTGGCATTTTCAGACTTGTTCTAACCTTATCATAGATGTATCTTAGAGTAAAAAATACTACATCAATTACCTTATTTAATAGTATCTGACTAGCATTGGTTTTGTTGACAAGTGCAGGTACAAATCTTCTTGCATCATGAGCAATACAACTTGTCAACCAGGGTCATGTCCAGGATATTTTTGCTTGTGCGCTTGACCAGGTTCATAATGTCACATTTTGTAAGTTCCTTTACAGTTCATAATTCAATATTAAGCTTGTTGATGATTATTATCTAGGTTTTTTGTATGTGTTTTTTCATCTATTTGATTGTAAGCAACTCTGCATGTTTCCTGTTGTTCACTATGATTTCTCCCATTACCACTCCCGGGATGAATCTGAATTTATTGTTACATAGGTTACTTTATTGTTACTATGATTTCTCCATTTACGATTTCATAGGTTACATCATGTAAAGTTGTCAATCTCAGGTTGGTGATGAGATTTAGTTCTCCAGATTTGGGGCTTTTCTAATATTTTCTCCCTCATGTCATTCCTGCATCACCTCGTTGTTTGAGCATGCCAATTTTCTACCACTTGTACCAATTGGCACATGTCAATCTCTGAGTGGTGCCACATTTCACCTATTTTCGGCCCACTTGACCACCTGAAAAACTCAAATCCACACACCATGTGTATTTATCATGGACTGCCACATGTCCTATATATTTAGGCCGATAGGCCTTCTGTTATGAAAGAGATCATTTTTTTTCGTCAACACTTCTTATCTAGGCATGACACCTGTTACTTGTTTAATCTGACGGTCACAGTCTCTCGAGTTACCTTCTAGGTTTGACATACCACTAGTTTCTGGTATATTTCCATGGAATCGGTCTGAAAATACCATCAACAATCCACACACCTGCAACCATCTACAGACCTGCCATTTTAGTAGCTGCATTCTTGGCTGTATTACTTGCAATTTTAGTTCTTTTGTTTAAATAGCTACCAATACCTGTTCCATTCTCTGGGCCTGCATGTATGCATATTTTTCATATATTTTTATCACGAAGTTGGTTGTAGTGCTTTAACATGCGTTTGAATATTTTTGCAGGTTAGAAGACATTTCAAGCCAGAGCTATTGAATAGACTTGATGAGATAGTTGTATTTGATTTTATTTCTCGTGATGAGCTCTGGACTTTTGCTAAGTTTCAGGTATGTGATTAGTCTTAGGAGAGGGTGGGGAGCCTAACCTGCTTTAGGGGTTACAGATGTTGCTATGGATCTTGTTCTTCAGGAAGCCTATGATCTTGTAAGTAATCACTTTGTTTTTCTTTCTTTCTTATTCAGAGTTTATCTTGTCAGGGGATGTGCCCATTATGGTTTGTTATGAGACCCTTGTCAATTTCATCATCGTCGCTCATAATATGTTTGATTATGTTTATAAATAATAAACAATTATTACACCAAACAATAAACAATTAACTGTACTATGAGTAATATGATATCTTGAAATAATTCTCATTATAATTTCATAACCTCTGCTCTCACTTGGTTGTGTCTATATCACTAAGTTTGTCTTCTTTAAAATTATAGTTACAGCAGACAATGAACAATCAATTGCACTGTGAGGGATATCTTGTAATAATTCTTATTATAATTTCCTAACCTCTACTCTCACTCGGTGTCTATATCACTAGGTGTATCTATTTTAAAATTATAGTTTCAATGGTAGATAAATTGTTATCTTAAAATTATAGCTTTGATGGTGATACCTTGTGATTGATAATGCAGTTTGAAGCAGCTTTGGCTTTGACTAATATAGTGTCAGGAACCTCTGAGAATACAAAGGTTGTGATTGATTACGGGGCACTGCATATATTTGTGGAACTTCTTACCTCTGGGAATGATAATGTTCGAGAACAGGCAGCACATTTATTTTAGAGGCATAAAATTGTTCTTCCCAACTATCTTTATATGTATGTAATTTTGGAATTTGATTTAAAAAACTAATACCCAACTTTGAGTTCAACTGGTGTTCGTGTGAGGCTGTTTGGGCTTTGGGAAATATTGCTGGAGACTCTGCAACATTTAAGGATCTTGCCCTCATTCCTGGAGCTCTGAGGCAGGTGCTTGCCCAATTGATTGATACTACCAGAATTTCAATGATAAGAAATGCTACATGGGCTCTGTCAATTTTTTTCCATGCTAAACCCCAACCACTATTCGAACATGTAAGAAAAAATACATTTTCTGCCTCTTCTTCTTACTTCGCAAATACTATAGATTTTTTTTATAGATCTTGGTGCTTGGTAGATTAGGACGTAATATGGACCTAGGAACATATTCATTACAATGACTCTATCATCAGGTCTTAGAAAATGCTAAGAAATTTGGGTTTCACAAGGGGTTTACCCTTGCTTGCAATTATCGATTATCAATCACATTCAAAAAAAAAAATTCGTAGCATTGCTGAGCTCTTTGTAGGTGAATTTTCGAGGAAATTTCACAATATCTGAACTAAATTTGTCTTTCCTTTTCAATACTCTGTGCTTGTAACAGAACCGAACAAACAATCTAGTGGCCAATGCAACAATAACACCACCTCAGGTTGCAATGCCTGCAATTCACCCTCTCTGCACGCATGAATGACTATGGCACCCTCTTTTGTGAACAGGTACTAGAGCTGAAGGTACTGGTTTCCATTAGGATCGTGGAATTCAACATCCAAAATAGTATCAAATTCCACTGCAATAGTATTCCCCGGCGAGGGAAACAACTCATTGAGACCTATTGGACTCATCACCCCCAAATAGCCTTCAGGGCTACCCAGAGTGTGATCATTTGGAGCAATAAAAAATGTTGATCCATCCCCAATTGAAACAAGAATAGGACCAACATTCATTACAGAAAATGAGAAACACGTTTTGAAAGAAGAAGAAACTTTTGTATTAGGGACCAGAAATCTAACTGGTCTATTGTACAATGCCCTATCTGCACTTCAAATTCATACTCCCAACTCTATGCTAAGGCTCACTGCGCCATTCTTCAGATGAGCATGTTAACCTGAAGTTTGATTCAAAAAAACCCAAGTCCCCTGTTCTATGCCCAAGACCTCTGTTATAACGAGTAGAGTTCTGAGGGAAATACTTCACAATAGGAAGCAAAAGAAACATCGCAAAATTTTTCACTTTAGACTGATAATTTTTTGTGTGAAAATTCAACTGCGGATAGTAAAAACATAATATCAAACAAAACCAATCCATAATGGAATTTGAACATGAGGATTTATAACCAGAGAAAACCCTCTCCAAGTTAAAATAATTCTGGAATGGCTTTAAGATTCTACTAATGAGCGCTTACAACACCATAGAAATTACTGTCATAATGAAATATATTGGAAGCAAAGCCCTTGTATAGTTTCTACATTTCCACAGTGGAAGAAAGAATCTTGCTATCTCTCATGATCTAGTTCCGTGGTTAGATCCTTTTCTATGGATGTCTTGTTCTGCTAAACGTGAATTTGTCTTAGCTTTGGCTCTGGTTCTCATTTAGGATCGTGGCTATCTTATCTTGCTGTGGATTTGACTATACAAACTTTTTCAATAGGAAAATTTTGACTCTGCTATATATAGGAGCTTCAATGGGTGCTCTCAAAATTCTCTACTACAGTAGTTGCACTCTCAATGGACTTCTACAACAATTGGCACCATCAATCTGCTTTGTTACAATGATGACTCACGTCAAAAACTATGCTACAACCATTGGCACCATGAATATTCTCTCTGCTTTGTCAAATGGTTGGCACCATCAACTGACTTTGCACTCCTTGGGGTGATGACAGTGGAAAAGAGTTTTTTTGGGCAGCTTTGTTTTGTCTCTGATTCAAGGCAGAACTATGTTGGCCTTGTTTTTTTAGTCCTTGGAACTTAGTTCTCTCATATTTTCCATCCTATCCCTAGTTTTCTACCGAGAAAGACATAACTTCACGATATCAAAATTGACTATTTTTGGCCATTTATCTTTAGTAATGGTACAAATTTAATTTGGTGCATTCGTACAGTATCTGAAGAGCACTCTCAAGCTGTTATTCAGTATTTTAGCATAGCTACTACATTTAACTGCCATTCTCTAATATTTATATCAACCATAAGCATTCTTAAGGTAGTTCCATGTTTGTGAAGCTGAAGGAATGCTTCTGACAGCTTCTTATCATAGTGGTACAATTATGTTCGCAGTTTATCTTTTATAAACCTCCAATTTTCCAAACGTAGTAGAGACTACAGTTTGCATCTCAAATTTTTGACAAATCTGTTTAGTATTCTATAGAAACTGCATTAAGAATACATTGATGTGTCTACTAAGCACAAATAATTGTTGTACTGAGTCATCTAAACATCTTGACCTCCTCATTTTATATTCCTTTTCTGTTTTCACAAAGTTTCCTCTGCTATGGAAGATGTAGTTATATTAATTTTTTTCCATCGATATATGGATTGGACCTAATTAGATGTAAACCCTTGTTACAGTGGTTATTCGAATGGGTTAGAATGTGCATTGTTATTTGCTTCTTTTGAAATACATGCATTACCACTATGCGAGATCTTTGCATTAATTTTGAAATGTTGATATTTTTGCATTGATGTTGCCTCTGCTTGGTGGTGTCTCTGAGATTATTGAGGTAATCCAAAGGCAATGGATGTGCATCAGCAGTCAATTTATCTTTTCTAGTACTGTAATCCAAATCCTCTTGCATGAAAATATGTGCCGCAGAAATTATATCTAGGATTGATCGTTTTTTTCTCACCTTCACTTTAGGCTTGGAAAACATTGTTCCATATTTTTTAGCATTTGACTCACTTGATAGACAGTGATCTATGTGGGCATTTAAGGCTATATTGGATGTAGATGAGAAATATCTACAAACAGGACAAACCTTTGGTATCATGGCCTCTGGAAGAGATCCCGAATTCCCAAATTCTTCGTTCTTCCAAGGATTTGCCTTGCTCTTCTCTAAATTTTGGATCCGCCTTGTAGGCTCCTGCCTCTTCTACACTGCTTGAATTGGAAAACCTCCATTATGATATGCAATCATCTGCTACTATGAAATGACACAAGTCGTAGATGCTTTGATAAACTTGCCTTTTGGGCACTTCACCGCGAACCAAGTTTTAAAATTTCACAACCCACTTGATATTTATCCCTAGAAAAAGTGTCACATGTGAATATCAAGCTTTTGATGAGGCGAATAACTTGGTAAAGAGAATTTTTGATTACTTATGTATTCGGCCCAACAATATAGATTTTGATGCACTATCAGTTTTAACCATGTGCTGAAAAACATACAAAAAACTATGTCTTTAGTGAAATTTGAGTTCACAAGAATCGATGCCAATCAAAATCTAGACCTTGGTCCCAGCTTACAGGTAAAAGGCGGTACTCATATTTCATGCATGTAATGGAATGGCTTTTTCGTTGTTTTATCTCATCTTATTCGAACTTCCAAGTCTAGCATCAATGATTGTCTTATGCTTCAGAAAAACGTATTATGCTTTAGAGAAGTGGATCTACTTCTTATTATACTTCTTAACTTCCAAGTCTAGCATCAATGATTATTTTATGCTTCACACATAATCTAGTTTTCATTATACTCCTTGAAACATTTTTTATTAGTTGAATGAGACAAACTTAAAAGGAGTAAGCTAATATATTAGCAAAAGGATTTATGTCACAAATCTAAAATTCTTATAGGAATTCAATGGAAATTTTAGGCATCACCTGAGTAATCTTCAGTGTCTGCAAATTTTGACATCCAGAGAGAAGTTTGTTACAAAATTAGGCAGCTCCTACTTGAAAACATTTTGATGTTGATGCATAGAAATCTCCTTCACCTATAGCCATGTGTTGGAATATTTGAAAATTCCAGAATAACAATGGAGAGAGTAATACTCTCCTCTTCTAACATAGAGAAAATATTGAAATTTCTTCACTGGAAACAGAGTTCAACACTTTGAAAAATTTCTATTCCTTAAAAAAAAAACTATTACAAATTCTTCCTCACTGAGAAGGATTACAAAATGTGACTGCTGCAAAATGCAGTGCACTCAAAATTCTTCTCTGTCTCTAAAACTACACACTGTTGTGCTCTTCAAAACACATACACTGCTATTGTATGTAATAATAAAGTTTACAACTACATTCTGAAACAGGGTCACAGCCCTTTTCTTTTATATGCAATGCATCTATTAAAAACATAACAAAACTATGGAAATAACAAATCTATTAAAATGCTCCCGGGGTTCACAATTTATAAATGTTTTAATATATATATGAAATATATATATATAAAACATATATACATCACATTTAAAACAAAATATTACCAAAACCAGTGTGGGACATTAACAAACAATAAAAATATTTCGCCGCGCGTTATATAAAAGATATAACAAAATCTTTGTCAAAACTTCAAACGAGCCCTTTAGCTGTGGATCCCGTTGGACTTCAAATGGTGATAAACCATAATTCAAACCAAATTCGTGTTCCAAAATAGCCTGCTGACGTCGGCCAATTTTGTGACGCGAAAACCAAATGAATTCCGCCCTAATATTTTTCGGGTCCGAATTTGGGCTGGCGTACGGAGAGAGAGTTGTGACGCGAATTTCTTATCAAATTCGCCCTAATCTTTTTCAGGTCCGAATTTCCACTGCACGAGCAACCCAAACAAATATCCGCTCCAATCAATTTCTGCCACGTGTCCTCCTCTGGCTTGTCGTGGTGCGAGACCACCAAAATTTAAACAAAACCTGCACTTCAATCAAAAGTTTCCCTGTTCCCAGATGCGGGTGCATTGGATGGTGGTTAAGGTGATGGGACATGGGTGTGGCGAAGTGTGGAGACACCTTCCCACCCATGTCATGGCTGGCAGAGGATATTTAAGTTCCAAGGTTTTCATATCAATCGCATTAAGTTTTAACGATGTTCAAGATCAGACCTCCAGTCCTGTTAGCGATTCCGCATGCTCCAATATCCTCCAGCCTTTAGCTCCCATCAATGAGAGATTTATGATGGGCGTTCTTCGATGCCATTGCAGTCGAGTCCATAAAATGGCGTTTCTCTATGGTTTCTCAGATGAGCCACAACCTTTGAATTGCAGATGCTCTTCGGTTGTTGGGTTGCCCTGCCTGCGTACTGTGACGGGAAGGAGAAGCCTGCTGAACTGCTGCTTAGACCTTGGTGAAAATGTGCATTTCTCTCGGTCTTGTCTCTGTCTGTCTTCCTCGGTTTCTTGGAATCCTGCTTCTCCGTCTCGTCTTGTGTCCACTGCTGAGACTGCACCCATGCCTCGCCTACATCAAAGAATGCATTTCCGTAGGGGTAGCAGTAGAGCCCAACCCCTGCGCGCTCCCTCCAGCCCCTCAACCGAGTTTTCTTCCCACTCTAGTGATTATTACGCAGGCCGCTATCCAAACACTAGAAGTGGGCAGGGTCGGGTTCTAGGATCTAGCCACCATATGGGCTCCCTTTCTCCTCATTTCCCCACCGTTTCACCTTCTCCCACGACGCGCACTGCGGTTTTTTCCTTTAAATTCTCTCTGAACTGCCCACAAATCACAGCTTCAATCACCATGGTTTTCTGTGAAGATGCCTAAGTGGAGGAACAATGCACCCGTCCAGCGGGTCTGAGCTCAGAAAAAGCCCAACTTTCGGGTCTTCAGGAGGGGAGAGGTGGCGTGAATGTGCAGGAACTGGAGGCTCAGGTTCGTAGGGCATGTGATGTGGAGATAGCGCTTGGAGATCCTGGACCTTTTGTGGTTGAAGCTTCTCCCGCCATGGACAGTGACATGTTTGCCAAAGGATGGTGCCAAATTGTCGAATAATGACAGGATGAGTAGCTGCTTCTCTTTGGTTTGGTTTTCTTGCTTCGCGGCCCACTTAATTCGGCATGTTTTTTCTTATATTATTGTGCTGGACCTTTGTTTTATTTTTGAATTCTGTAAACATTGTAATTGTCAAAGATATCAAACGATGGTTCCCCTGCGTGGGCATTGCAACGACCTGAAAAACGTTCAAGACTGGTTTCCCCGTATGAGGGTAGTCTTCTTTTTTTATTTTTTGACAAATTTGCCATAAGTCTAGGCAATTTTTTTGACTTCGGTCATGCTGTAATTTTATTCCCACTGTTAATAGATTAACCTTAGAAAAAAAAAAGTTGTCCTGTTTCTATTTTAAACCTGTTTTTTGAAATACAGAGCCATGTTTATATGATTGTTTATAGACGAAGCGTTACGGGGTGGTTTATTATATTAATATTTCATGGTTGAATTATGTTCATAACAATTGGAACGTCCATAATTCATAACAAATATTAGAGATTTACTGTCCTATTTTAAAGTTTCATTTTTTTTTTTTTAAATTGAACCTGTCGTTGGTATACCGACGCTTCGTAAGTGTCACTCTTTTGATGCCTTATAAGCATCGATCTTCCGACATTTTGAACGATTTCCATTTTCGTCGGTTTTTTGACGTCCGTCAATATTGCGACAGTTTTTCCTAGCATTTCTATTGTCAAGCTTTTGGAATGTGTCGGTATTGCGACGCTTCTAGAAAGCGTCAGTCTTGCGACACTTTTGCAATGCGTCGATCTTGCGACACTTTTGTACGGCGTCAGAATTGTGACAGTTTAGAAACGTCGGAAGAGCAACAGTATAAAAACGTCGGAAGAGCGACGTTCAAAACGTCGGACCACATTTCGTCGGAATTGCGACAGTTTACAAACGTCCGAAGAGCGACGTTCAAAACGTCGGACCACATTTCATCCGAATTGCGACAGTTTACAAATGTCCGAAGAGCGACGGTTTGAGAAACGTCGAAAGAGGGACGCTTGTTTGGAAGCGACGGAAAAAGTGTCGGTATTGCGACACTTTGTCAAGGCGTCGGAATTGCGACGTAATGGCGAACCACATTTTGTCCGTCCTCGAACTGTGGCTCTTGCGACAACTATGTGTCGGAATAGCGACGAAGTGGCCGTCAAAAATTGGGACAAATTTTCTATTGTGGAACAACCATGCACCACACCTATCGGTCGATTGTCTAGGGTGTAGGTTAAAAAAACAAAAACTTTGGTGTTTATTTATAAATTTAACAGTTAGCTGGTGTATATAAAAAAAAAAGCGATGATATAAATTCAATAGTTAGCTCCTGTATAAAATATGTAACCGCGAAGTCAAGCAAATCCCAAATATATGGTGGTTTGGATTATAAATAATCGCTCAGGCTTCGTTGCACCAGTTAAATTGAGGTGGCCTGGTAATTTAAAACAAAGATACGTGCATATGGTCAGTTCAAAAAAAAATTGAAATAAACGTTTAGGTTTCGAGTCAGGAATTGTCACAGTCAAACACACTGATTCCAATAGTTTTCCTTCACCATCCGTGAGCCTTACCTCTTTCCACCAATCACAAGTTATGAGCTTAGGCATAATCGGTCATGCGCTAGGGTTGACATTGAAGAAAGGTGAAATTGCAAAGGTTATGAACATAACTTGCCCATCATTAAATCAGGAAACTGTCAATTACCATGGGTTCAAAGCTTTTGTTTTGCCGCTAATATTAATCAGAAACAAATTAATTATATAATTTGGTATTCGAAGCGTCTGGCCAGAGATTGGGGGAGGAGTCGCTCCTTTATCTAGGTCATAGAAATGAGGTCGTTTATTGGGCTCTTGATTTCACAGATCTGAACCTCGTCTCCCAATTTCGGTCCGAGGTGAGAAAAAATGCTTACGTGGAGCTGAGGACATTGATGGTGGCTGCTGATTGGTCGGACGAGAATGCCATGGGAAAACTCTCAATTACAGGGCAGGCACGAGAAATACTCTAGTGGGCAACCTGCAGCGAGCGCCAAAGTTATTTTGGACGCTGCTCTTGCGAAATTGCACAAAACTGAAGAAGAGAAGATCGATAAGACGAAGCTTGCAGTGGACGTGTTGGCAGCGGCGAAACATTATGGTAAGATGGAGGGAAAAGCTATAGTAATAACGTTGTCAGGGCTGAAGGTTATTTGCCGAAATTAGGGAAGAAGCAAGGAAGCGATGACATCTGCTCTCTGCAAAAAATCTACCGTTAAAAATCGATGAAACCTGCCAACGCCATGCCATCTCCTCTCTTCCCATAAAACATGTTCCACTGTAGTATGTTCTCCCTTCTCTAACACGGATCACACAATATACACTGCCCAACACACACACTGAGACAACAAAAAGGCCATAGTTTAAAAAAAATCCAGAATAGGTAAATATTTTGATAAACTTTGACAAAAAAAATTATCAGAATTTTGTTTATAACTGTTAAATTTCAATATTTTTAAGTGTCCTAAAAGTTTTTGATAGTAGTGAATTTATTTCCATTATAAAAATACAATTCAATTACTCCAACTAAATAATTTTTTAAATTTTATATGAGAAAAAAATCATCCAATTTAAATTTCCAAATCAATTTGCTTATGAATCTATAAATAGATAGAGTCTAGAAAAAAGACACGAAAACCTACGAAAGAGAATAGTCCAGATAGAATATCAGAGAGAAGTGAAAAACAAACTACCGCAGAGAATATCCGCAATCCATCATACCGTGAAACGAACGATCGCACATATCGAACACGTGATCGACGGTGATCAAAGATGTCAACACAAGTAGGCATTTCGCATAATTAGAAAGCTCAAGTAAAGCTGAGGGCACGATGGATGCAGCTTGCGTCATTTTTATCTCTCCAAAATTGAAGTAGTGTATTTTGGAATAGTCAAAAAGCAGTAGTTTATAATGCGATTTTTTAAGACTTCTATGGTAGTTTTTTTTTATTTAATTTCTTTAAATTCTCGCAAGAATTTAGTGAAAATGGAAATTTGATGCGTAACTTTGCACCCTAGGGATTTTTTAGGGTGCTGAATCTATGTATACATTCAAAAAATCAGTTTAAATAACAGAAATCAAGATTTTATCTTAATTTGTTTTACTTGATTTCAACACGTGAAACTCCAAAATTCAAAATAAAGACAACTCCAATAAAAAAGCAGGCTTGGACTTTCAGTTGCTTTATCCAGTCAAATGGTGACACATGGCTCACGTCAGCGTAAAAGTTGTAAAAATTAATATCAGTTCACACGTGTTCCATTTAATTTCAACCTAACCGTTCTACCCTCGGATATTACTTTTGGCACCCAAAGTTTCACTCAATTTTCTAGTTGGTTATTAAAATTTCAAATTCAAAATTAGGAATGTCGTGAGCCACGATAGTTACGCGATTACTAATATGTATATTAAAATTTGTATATCTTATTTAAACGAAAAATATATATATATTAAAATTTGTATATCTTATTTAACTAAATTTTATGCATATATATTTTATTTAAAGATACACCGAAGGTAGTTCATTTTATTAAGATTTGAAAAGATTTTTCTCTATACTCAAAATTAATTTTCATTTGGAACGGAAAGCTAAACTATAAGAAAATAGACTATAGTCTGCTAAAAGTCATAATAATATTATGCTTTAAAGTATTGTAAAGGATAACAATACAAGTATAGATAGTGAACTGTATTTCAAATCTTGAACTATTTCATGTATTGCAGTTATCTATATATAGAAAGGAAATAAATTTATGTTATTCATACAGTTATATTAAATTGGAACAAAACAAACGGATGTTCAAACTATATTGAAATGACACTCCATCAGATATAGATATAATACTGTAAATGTTGTGCTCTGTAATAAAAATTACAATTACATAGAAAACGAAATTAGATTATACAATAATGTACAGAGGGTGATACTGCCTCTTTACAAAAGTATAGCGGAGGCTATTTGAACACTAACATATGCAATCACTGCATATGAAAGGTAATCACGAATATCTGCACCCACCTGGAATTTTAGGATCCAATTGTTAGAAGCTAGTAACAGAAACCGGAATAGTTACAAGGAATGCCCATTTCGAGTGAGGTATAAACATGGCTGCAAAGGAATAGGACTGAGTGTTAAAGTTCAAGAAATAAAAATTATCTATGTATGTATAAACTAAAGAAAGGATTAATGTAAATTAATTAAATTGGCTACCTTAAGACGGGACACAACGCTAAACCTGCAAGAAGCGGTTGGGAGTTAAAGATGAAAAAGAAGAAGAGTCTCCTCATGGGAGAAAGAAGATAATATAACGCAGAGAATATACCATATCACCAAAGAAACTAATTAGAAATTAATCATAACAATCTCCCGAGTGAAAGTTTATGAGTTTCCCTATGAAGCCAACCACATTGTGGACAAATGTTAAATAAACAGAAATTGAGTAGCAGGTCTTGTGTTTCCAGAAACGAGTGAGCTACTTAACTCATACCTTCTTCTTTACCATCACGGTGTTACCATGAAATATAAATGAAATACTTATTAACTGGCAAATCAAATTGGAATATTCAATCGATAACTCAAGAAAATGATGCAGCTAGCGGAAAAAATATTAGGAATAAAGAAGAGGAAATTTCGACTAAATCAATGACATAGTTATAAAGACAAAGAATGTTGTCCTCACATGGATAGAAATGAAAAATTCACGACTGTAACGGAGGCAACGTCATTAGTTAAACCAAGACAGGCTTTAAATCTGCTAAAACGATTTATTTATTTATTTCCTGAAATATACATATCGTTTTATAAAAAGGGAGAACTTACCATTTCAACGCCACTGTTTGTAATGATAATTTCCACACTTCTGCACTTCTGAGCACAATGAATATTTTCACAGGGATTGGGTGAAGGCAGAGACAAGAAGAGATTAGAACCAGAGTTAAACAAGGTTTCATTTCTATAAAAAATTTACTAGGGTTTGGATTAACCAAAAAAAAATTGAGTTGAACCAGATATGAAGATTATATGAACAGATTCAACATTTCAAATCAAATAGTTGGGGAGAAATGGCAGAGGCTCAATGGCATAGGAGACTGAAATCTCATAACATTGATCGCATTTCATTCTATAAAAAAAAAAAATTCATAATATTCAAACTGAGAAATTCCCAATGTGTTTAAATTAGAAAATTTAACTCAACCAGGAAAAGGGAATGAAAAAGAGTTACTTGGGTTGGTGGTGGAGAATGACATTGGAGTTTGTAACAAGCTTCTCTACGCACCCACCCATTCCTTTCAATTAAACAGCAGAGTCAACTCGCAAAGGTAACGATGTAGAATTCAACAAAAGAATTGTGTACAATGTAAATATTTGTGTAAAAATTTCTATATTCAAAAATAATTTCCATTTCGTGTGTTGCAATTTCCATTTCACGTACTAGTTTCCAATTAGTTTCAAACTGGCAGAATAATGTAGAGTGTAAATCTTTATGTAAAAATTTCTATACTCAAAATTAATTTCCATTTTGTTTGTTGTAATTTCCATTTCATGTACAAGTTTCGAATTATTTTCAAGCTGGCTTGCAATTAGTTTTCATTTACACTACACAAATCCAACGGTGGAAAATGTGACAGCAGAAAATAAAAAAGTCGACTATGCAGGATCTATAAATTTCTTTTAATTTAAAACTCTAATTTTATAACAAGCATGTATATAATTACATGCAAAAATAAATTCTCAAATTTATCTTTAATACTAATAAAGTTTAATATATTAAATTTATAATCACTACAGTACCAACACCAGCCTTTGCTCATCATCATAATTAAAATTAATGTTTAAATTTTACCTAGAAGTCTCTAAAGTCAAAACCTGATCTCGTACCATATGTAACAACCCTAAATTTAACATGTAATTAATTATATCAAATAAACAATTAATAACCAACACAAAAATTGTTTACCTAATCACCATAGAATTTTTAGAAACTGAGCAAGATAGCTTCTCCGTAATAGCAATATTCCTTACTTGAGACTCCAATGTTGAATACTATTTGAATCCTACTAACCATAACAAAGTTTTGGGAACAACTCTCCACCCAATCGTAGGCTCAGCTGTATGTAATATTTCCACAGCCAGCCACCCTGAGCACTCAATCAACTTACTACTACGAGGGTATCCTTTTCCTTACAATACCTTTCTCTCGAGAGAATGGATGAAAGAATTATCCGTGAACAAACAGTGGAATGGGAACCACATGCACACATTCACTGTGTCAACATGATCTGATATGGGTGGCTGACTTGTTTTTCTATGAAAACACTTCCCACTCAATTAAAAAAAATTAAGGATCTTACTTATACATGCATGTGCAGAATTAAATTCTTGATTTAGGTGTATGTGTTTTAACTTGTTTAAGGCTTTATGTGTGAGCAATTAAACATCTTTTTAAGCTGATTGAAAGAATGCACAAAAACCATAAATTTCAGAAATTAACCAAAACCACATAATAGAAAACATAATAAATGCGTTCACCCTCAACACTTGGGCTACGTCTCCTTCAGCCTCTGTTAATGGACTTGGATCTTTGGGATTAAGATGATCAATTTCTTTTACAGGCTGATGCTCAACTCCAACGGTTGTTTGGACTTTACCAATGGGTTTACAATACCAAAATACCTGTTGAGTGACTGCTCAATCTCTCAAAATAGATCTACGCTCCCTTGGGCTTGACCTCTTCAAGCAGTGTCCTTAAGCTTCCATGAGGCTCAAACAGTTGATGGCACTGGGCTCCCTCAAAATTCCATATGGATTCTTCGGCTCTAGAAGTCTCAAAATGCTTTTAAAAACCCCATGATTGGATTCAGAAGGTTCAATATAGTTATAAATGACTATTGATTTCCTGAGAATGGCCTCTGGTTGCCCTCGCTAGACCTCAATCTCTTGTTGGCTCTTGTTGGCCCTTATGGCCCTGAGAAGTTCTTTGAAGAGAAATGACCCTTAGAAGTCCTCCAATGGCTCTGAAAACCTCACCAATGGCTCTAGAATGTTTTAATTAGTCAAGAATGACTCTTCCTTCACTCAGAATGGTCAAAAATTGAGCCTTCTATACTTTTTCCCAATATCTCCTAGGAAAACTACACTAAATGTGGAAAACTCCCGTTAAATAGAGTTAGATTAGGGCTGACCTCCAAATTTGGTGTGCCCTTATCCACTCCACCAATAAAGTCGTGAATTAAAAGTTATGGTTAGGGTGGTGGCCACATGCGCACCCCCAACCGTTAAGTGGCTTATACGTTAGAAGAAATAACGTAATACAATATCGAAGTTTTAGTAAATATAAATACATTCGCGATCAACATCATATCCCTTTTACAAGACTTCGTAATTTAAAACAAATTCAAAATCGTAATACAAGGTACATTGTAGATCGGGAGACATACAATCTTGTAGATCGCACGTCATGGAATATAAAAAATACCCTTAATGTTTAAACAATACAAGTACCTATGCGAAGTTGCGATCACATAGCCACATCGCAATTCAGCCCAAATATATTTTTGCAGATCTCATGGTTTAATATTTTTCATATCGTAAATCTTAACCCATTTCTCTTTGCCTTATCACACATATAACTCATCGCATTTCAGAAGTTCAAATTTATACCATTAAACCTTATTCTTTGCGAGCTGTGAGGTTGCTTCCCATGCATTACGATATCGACCATAGTTTTGTTCCTTGATCCGATGATCCTTATTATTGCTCCACTTCCTCATTTCGCATTGGAGGTTAAAAAAATTAACTTTGTGAAATTATTTAAATGATAAACCCTATTCTCTACAATGTACGATGTTTCTCCACTAGGATGAGATCTCTCCCGTTGATCTCCCACTGCCGTTTCTGTGATCTAATAACCACTTACAAAATTTCCACAACCGTGCAATCCCTAATTCTATATGTAGAGTTCAAGAATCAATGAAAACCACCAATTCAAATCCCACTCTTATGGTAAATCTAGTTCTAAACCTGTTTTGGAAAGAGAACAAGAAGCCATAACTCAATCGTACAAACTCAGAATTTGATGAAACCAATTGCATTGGAATCCTGGTGACGAGCTCTATGCTCTCGTCTTGGTTTGAATCATTTCTGAGAAATTTTAAATTTTAGCTAATCCTCAGGCCCTAATCCCAATCTGAACACTCCTTCCCACTGACAGACTTTTGGACACACAAAAGCTGATAATTATATTCTTGAGCTTAAACACTCTTCTGCTTTCAAGTTATATCAGTTGATTTTACTTGACAAGTCTTTCTTGACAATTATCTTGACATGCCTTGCATCGCAACTGCCTATGTCTCTCAACCACAGTTCTATGGTTGTTTCTAACACACTTCAGCATTGCTAGCTAATTTAAACTGATGCATACCCTGCTGTACCACTGTTCTCTCTATGTGCTTGGAAAATTGTTAGCCTTCCCACTGAGAATGAAGTCCCTCTTGCAACAAAGACATACAAGCTTCTTCTTGGAAATCCTCTTATCCAAATTAAGGTTTCAATATGAGTGAACTCTTGGTGTCAACACAAGAAACTAGCTTATTCTGCAATGGCTGCAAATAAATTTGCATCTTATCCACTTCTTCACTGAATGTATCAAAACTTATTGCAACATCTTTTCACGAGAACACGCGATCAATATTGAAAATAAAATCTTATGCAAAAATTGAAATGAAGACCACCTATGTTTTCTTCTTCAAAGAACTAACTGTCACCTTCCTTTAGCATCACATACATGGTGATCCTCTTGCTCATTGGTGTATCCATTTATCGACTCACAATCGACAAACACCCTCGATTAAAACATAATTTGTGCAACATGCGACATCAACAATAGGTCAACATGAAATGTGAAATGCAATCGACATAGGTCGATATACAAAATGATACATAATGACAACACTCATGCATGTATCCATTTATAATGAACTTATCACAAGTTTTATATTTACACATACAAAATATCATGCATATGTACACTTTTCAACTCTCTTTTTCCAGTACAAATAATCACATAACCCCAAAACATATGGGTCATCATAAGGGTTGAAGTGAATGATAAATTTCTGCAACATAAATGAGTAACATACCCATCTTTTACACCATCTTGGTGAAATTTCGCAACAAATATAAATTCCTTAAACCGAACGACATTCACATGCAATCTTGCATCATACAAGTTGTGATAATCTGTTGCAAATTTTCATAATTTCAATGGAAATGCAAGAATACATAAGGCTGAAATATGCATCTATGTACAAAGTAAATGCATGCCTTACTTGGTTAAGAAATCAATCCATTTCTTGCTAACCCACTTCAATGGTGATTTTTTGTCTTGAACATCTTCTTCTTGTGAATCATCTGGACTCACATTGATGATGGAATCATTGGTGACCTTCTCACCAGTGTTTTTATCCTCTTAGTTCATCTTCTTGAGATGAATGGTTGGATGCAGTGTCCAACATTGCGCAATAAGATGTCCCTTTTTATGGAAATGTGTGAAAATCTTTTGCATCTTCTATGCAAGTCGCCTTCGTTTCGATTTTTTCCTGTATGTTTTAACTCTCTTCCAGCATTTTGAAAATTCATGGTTACACAAACCACATAGGAACAACAACTCTTTCTCCCATTCATGCATGTAGGATTTTCATGTTTAACATAGTCATAAACAACATGATTATGGGAAGAATTATACCTTGAATGTTGGTTTGGATGTCCGTTTTTTTCACTTTATGGAGAATATGAACTTGAATAGGTTCTATCGTGTAGGATTTTCATGTTTAACATAGTCATAAACAACATGATTATGGGAAGAATTATACCTTGAATGCTGCTTTCAATGTCCATTTTTTTTCACCTTCTTAAGAAGATGAACTTGAATAGGGTCCAACAACATTGTTCATGTCCTTAGAGCTGTCACAACTCTCTTGTTCCCCATAAGCTGCATGTTTAAAAGCATCTTGCTGCAACATGGGTTTCAAGAAATTTCATTTGTCTTGATTACAAAATTTTCATGTTTGACGGTTTGAACCTGCAAAAAGAGTCATTCTTGGAAATGTTTCAGGTGCCTTCATGGATTTAGAAATTTCTCCATAAATATGTCCATAGCCAAGACCCAAATACTTAGGCCTTCCCTCAACCATAATTGGCTCAACTATGCCTTGTGCATATTTTCCTAATCCTTAACCTTCATAGCCCATTTTTATCATCAATTTAGACCCTACTCCTCTTTATTTTTTCCAAATAACCTACACATTTATCTTGAGAGGAAATTGAAGAAAAACTTGAGTTATTTACCTCTTATTCAAGCACATGCCTGGCTAATGCTTCTTTGGCATCATGGAGCTGAATCTCCATCCCATGCATCTTTTGAAGAAGTTCTTGCTTCTTTTTCTTCATCGCAACCAATTTCTCTTGAAGTTTAGTGCTCTCCCTTACATCTTCATATTACTGTTACACCATATCTTTCATGATGTGAAATTCATGCTTCATATCTTTATCAAATAGTCTTGCAAAGGAGGAAGATTTAGAAACATCACTTGATGAAGTTGTCATCACTATGTAAATGAATCAAAGAACTTAAATAACAATTCAAAAAGCTTCAAAAACAATTTGGATGTAGATTCAAGCTCTTCTCTGCATCTTGTATCTCTTCTTCAAGAAGCCTCTTTTGCAAAGAATCCTGCTTGTGCTTGAAGGGTTACCTTGAAGTCCTTTGGATAAGGAGGATGATTTCAGCCTTCTTCCTTCTTGTACTCTTCTAGAATTACCTCACACTAGCTCCCCTTCACCTCTAGAAAACTCAAAGTTGTAACCATCAGCCAATTTGCAAACAATTAAATTTTTTGCATTGTTAAACACCCTTCAAGTCAAAAAGGCAAGCAAGCAACCTTGTGATCTTTCAAGAAAGAAACCTGGTGCTCTGTCAAGCAAGAAACCTAGTTCTATGACACAAACCTAATCTGATATGGGTGGCTAACTTGTCTTTCTATGTAGGCACATCCCACTCAATTAAAACAAATTAAGGATATTTCTTATACATGCATGTGCGAAATTGAATTATTGATTTAGGTGTATGTGTTCTAACTGGTTTAAGGCTTTATGTGTGAGAAATTAAACATTTGTTTAAGCTGATTAAAATCATGTAAAAAAACCATAAATTATAGAAAATTAACTAACAACACATAACACAAAACATAATAAAGGAGTTCACCCTCAACACTTGGGCTACCTCTCCTTAAGCCTCCGTCAATGGACTTGGCTCTTTGGGATTAAGATAGTGAGTTTATTTTACAAGTTTATTCTCAACTCCAATATTTTTTTGGACTTCACCAATAGGTTTATAATACCAAAATACCCCTGTATTGACTGCTCAATCTCTTGAAATGGACCTAAGCTTCTCTGGGCTTGACCTCTTCATTTAGTGTCCCTGAGATTCCCTAAGCTTCTCTGTGGCACAAAATTTCCTAGAAGTCCTATTCTACTCCTGGAACCTATTCTACCATCTCCAACACATATCAATCATCCAAAATAAGTTGTTAATTTGATTATAACGAATTTAAGCTCCTCGTTCTATGCCTCCAACACTTGGTGGCACTAGGCTCCATAAAAATTCCCTGTGGCTTATTCGGCTCTATAAGTCTCCAAATGCTTCTGCAAACCCTATAATTTTATTTGGAAGGTTAAATATAGTTAGAAATGAGTATTTATTTCTTGAGAATGGCCTCTAGCTGCCTTGGTTAGGCCTCAATATCCTGCTGATTCCTGTTGTCCCTCGTGGCCCTTGGAAGTTCTCTGAAGAAAAATCATCCTTAAAATTCCTCAACCGGCTTTGTAAACCTCACCAATGGCTCTAGAATGCTCGAATTAGTCAAGAATGGCTCTTCCTTCACTAAGAATGGCTGAAAATTGAGCCTTCCACACTTTTTTCTCAATATCTCCTAGGAAAACTCCACTAGATGTGGACAACTCTAGTTAACTAGAGTTAGATTAGGACTGATCACCAAATTTTGTGCACCTTTATCCTCTCCATCATTAATGTCATGAATTAAAATTTTTGGTTAGGGTTGTGGCCACTTGCGCACCCCCAACCTTTAAGTGGCTTATACATTAAGGGAAACAACGAAATACAATATTAGAGTTTCATTAAATATACATACGTTTGTGATCAACATAAAATCCCTTTTACTGGAATTCTCAATATCAAAAAAATTCACAACCATAATACAAGGTACATTGCAGATTTGGAGACATAAAATCTCGTAGATTGCACGTCACATAATATAAAAAATACCCTTAACATTTAAACAATACAAGTGCCGACATGAACATATGATCACATCGTCACATCGAAATTCAGCCGAAGTACCTTTTCGAAGATCGCAAGGTTTAATATTTCGGATATTGGAAATATTAACCCATCGCTCTTCAGCTTATCGAACATATAACTTTTCGCACTTCACAAGTTTAACTTTATGCCATTAAACCTTCTTCCTTGGAAACTATAAAGTCGCTTCCCTTGCGCTACTATCTCCACTGTTGTTTTCGTCCTTGATCTGATGATACTCGTTATCTCTCCACCTCCTCACTTCACATCACAGGTTAAACAATTTAACTCTAAGAAACTATTTTAACGGTAAACTATGTTATGTGCGATGTGAGATATTTCTCCACTCGATGAGATCTATCCTGTTGATCACCCACTGCTACTTCTGTGACCTAATCACCACCTACAACATTTCCATGGTTGTACACTCCCCAATTCTATATGCAGAATTCAATACTCCATGACAATCACCAATTCGGATCCCACTCTGTTGGTCGATCCAGTTGTGAACCTATTTTGGAAAGAAAACAACAAGACATAACTCAACCATACGAACTCAAAATTTGATGAAACAAGTTGCGTTGGAATCCTAGTGATGAGCTCTACGATCTCATCTTGGTTTGAAGAATTTTTTGGCACTTTGAAATTTTAGCTAATCCTTAGGCCCTAATCCCAAGCTGATCACAACATGCAACTTTTATTTATTTAAGTTTTACTTAATTTAGTGCTTCTCTTAGTTTAACTTTATAATTGTTAGCTTTACTTATTTTTAGTGTTTCTCTTAGTTTAACTTACTTTTTTGTCAAATTTACTTATTTTTATATTTTATTAGTTTAACTCTTTATTAATTTATTCCTTTTCACTTTTATTGAATAACTCTCTCTTAATTAACACTTAACTTCACTTATTATTTACTATTTTATTTAGAATTCCAGTTATTGTTTACTATTTTATTTATTATTTTTATTATTCTCTTGACTTATTATTTATGTACTTATTTATTTAATTATATTATATTATTTATATATTATTTATTATTTTATAATTATTAGGGGACATTACACCAAATAACCATAAATTGTTTCAATTTTTTTATTTTTTACAAATACTTTATTTTAATTTAATTTTATAACATTTTTAGTTAAATATAAAATATAAATGGTTATAATTACATTCTAGGAATATCTAAACCCTCCATCCTCACAACTAATAAAAAAATTCCTATAAATATTAAATCGGGTTTTAATAAAAATGAGAGGTTTTAATAAATTAAAAATGAGAATAATTTTATATGGATGAGGGAGAGAGGGGAAGAGAGATAAGGAGAGAAAGAGGGAGATACTGAAAAATTTGGAGGGTGGAGAGAGAGAGAGTTTTTGTGATGGGGGGAGTGATAGAGGGAGGTGGGAGAGAATTTTGGAGAGAGGAGTTGAGAGAGAGAGAGGAGAGAGAGATGGAGTTGGAAGGGGAAGAAAGACATAAAGAGAGAAAGGTAGAGAGGGAAAGGGAGTGAAAAGGGAGATATCGATGGATGATGAGGTGGAAAGGGAAGCAAAAGAGAGAGAGAGAGAGAGATATAGAGAGAGAGTGTATGTTTTCGTGGTTTTGCGGGTGAGAATGAGAGACAAAGGGAGATAGATATATAAAGGCATGGGGGAGAGAGGTCAAAAGAGAGATGAAAATATGAGGGAGGACCAAATATATATGTGGAGAGAGAGAGAGAGAGAGAGAGAGAGAGAGAGAGAGAGAGCTAATAGATATGGAGAGAGAGTGTGTATGCTTGGGGGTTGAGATAAAGATACAAATGGAGGGGGTAGAGAGAGAGAGAGAGACGGGGAAGAGATAGAGAGGGAGAGGAAGAGGGAGAGATATATGGATAAATAGATATGGACATAAAGTGTGTATGAAATATTATATAGAGCGATAAAGAAGGAGAGATAGAGGGAGATAGATATAGATGGAGGGGGGAAGAGAGAGAGAGAGAGAGAGAGAGAGAGAGAGAGAGAGAGAGATGTGTTTAGGGGTATGAGATAGAGAGAAAATTAAGGATATATGGAGGGAGGTATAGATATATATGGCACATGGGGAGAGGGAAGAAGAGAAAGATAGAGAAAGGGAGGGAGAGGTGGAGAGAGAGGAACAAGGGAGAGAGTTAAGGTGAGAGAGCGAAGGAGAGAGGGAGGGAGATAGACACATAATGGAAAGTGGAGAGAGAAGGAAGAATAAAGAGGCACATAAAGAAAAATATAGACATAGAAGTTAGATATAGAAATTCATCAATATTTTCCTTTTTCACTAAAATAGATGTATTTATTTTATTGTAGTTATTTATTTCTAATCCTACTTGATAACTTGCATTAGATGCATTTATTTCAGTGTAGGTGTTGATTTATAATCCTATTTAATACCTTACACTAGATGCATTTATTTTAGAGTAGATTTTGATTTCTTGCACTAGATGCATTGGTTTCAATGTAGATATTGATTTATAATCATATTTGATCGATTTCACTAGATGCATTGATATGAATGTAGATGTTGATTTCTAATCTTATTTAATACCCTATACTAGATGTGTCGATTTTAGTGTAGATATTGATTTATACTCTGTTTGATTTCTTGCACTAGATCCATTGGTTTTCGTGTAGATATTGATTTATAATCATATTTGATCACTTCCACTAGATGCATTTGTTTATGTGTAGTTGTCGATTTCTAATCGTATTTAATACCTTACACTACATGCATTGATTTCAATGTAGTTGTTGATTTCTACTCTTATTTGATTATTTACCCTGGATGCATTAGTTTCAGTGTAGATATGGATTTATAATACTATCCAGTTTTATTGTAGGTAGATATATATATATATATATATATATATATATATATATATATATATATATATATATATATATATATATATATATATATATAGAGAGAGAGAGAGAGAGAGAGAGAGAGAGAGAGAGAGAGAGAGAGAGACGTGTTTATGTGGATGAGATAGAGAGGCAAATAAGGAGATATGGAGGGTGGTATAGATATCGATGGCATGGGTGGAGAGGGAATAAGCTAAAGATAGAGAAAGCGAGGGAGAGGGGGGGAGAGAGGGATGTGGGAGAGAGTGATGGAGAGAGAGAGAGAGAGAAGGAGAGAGGGAGGGGGATATTGATTTATAATCATATTTAATGGCTTTCACTAGATGCATTTATTTTAGTGTAGATGTCAATTTATAATCCTATTTAATACCTTACACTAGATGCATTGATTTCTGTTTAGATGTTGATGTATACTCCTATTTGATTTCTTGCACTAGATGCATTGGCTTCAGTGTAGATATTAATTTCTAATCCTATTTGATTGCTTGCAGTAGATTCATTTCTTTTAGCTTAGATGTTGATTTCTAATCGTATTTTATTGTTTCACTACATGTATTGGTTTTAGTGTAGATGTTGATTTCTAATCCTATTTGATTTTTTGCACTAGATGCATTGATTTTAGTGTAGATTTTGATTTCTTATTTGATGCAAAAACATGTGTGATGTACATTAATTTACCTCCCCTCGCCTCCCTATATATCTCTATTTCACCCCAAAAAAATACACACTCTCTCTCAGTGTAAGCACATAAACATTATTCATGACATGAATTGACTTCTATGTTACAATAATTCAACCATAAATACAATACTTGGATTTTGATCCTAAATAAAATGTTCACTTTCCTGAAATATCTTCTTCCTGAAAATGTAAACTACTTGTAATTGGCTAGTTTCTTATTTGTCCCATTTTCTGTCATTCAAAATTGTTAATCACTTTGCATTCAAATGCGGTATTATAAAATAACTAATAGGTGTGAGAATAAGAAAAATAGAAGAAAATAGTTTTGTATTGATCGCAATGAGTATTTTTTGCAACTGACTATATTCTTATTATTCCCATTTTCTACCATTTGACATTGTTAGATTGCTACCATTCACGTTACAAACTGTCTCTATCATCTGAAGAAACTGAGGTAACTAAGAAAAGCTAAAGTTAAACTGACTAAATTAATCCTAGAAATATTTAGCATATTTGAAATGATCAAAATAATTAGGTGTTAAACAAATTTTGTATGACCGCATACGACTAAAACCAGCCTATATCCATCTTTACCCCCGATCTATCAAGTTCTGAGAGGGATAAAATCTCTCCAGGTGCAAACATTTCCTCAAGTTTTTCACTCAAAAAATAGGCTTGCACCTCAAGATATTTGATTTCTCTTGACACTTAATAGATGCAGGGTTAAGATGGATCTAGGCTACTATTTAACAAAAAAAATTTATTAAAGATCCTACACTATCAATGAAATTATGTATATATATATATATATATGGTTGATTGTCCTCTGCAAAATTGAAAGGATTCTTTCTATTTGTGAATCTCTATTTTAAACGAAGAGGTAGTCCTCTGATTGAAAACATTATTCATCTAAGGACATAGGATATTGTATTCATCTATGTACACTTGTCTCATTGATCTTTATTGTTTGGTAGCCATTTCATGACAAAGAAGACAATAATAATGAAGTGAAAGAAGAAACTAAGAACAAGTACATCAAGTTAAGTAAAATAACATCACGACCAATCATCAAAATAAGGGAAATCACCTAATCTAGATGCCTTTGATTTCTCAACATCGTATTAAATTTAAGGTGACAACAACAAGGAAAGGAAGCTTAAAAAAGGGTACATAAGGTCCGAGCACACTAAGAGGCATCAAGGAGGAATATCCATATAATCACAAGGATCATATCATCTACACATCATCTTCAAGAAAGAAACTCTTGGAAGAAGCAGAAGACCTCAAAGACCCTACCTCTAATCAAAGAATGATTCTACACTTGAAGCATTTTTTGAAACCTTACACGTTCTACAATCATCAACCAAAGGAATTAAGAAAACACAATTCATTGTGAAAGTGATCTCCCTCAAATCGAATAAAGGATCTCATCATTTAAGAATATCATATATCCCCATCTTAAAGACGAAGAATTATCTTTTCAAGAAAGAAGATCATCAAGAAATCATCATCAAGGAGGAATATTCAATTTTCAACAAAAAGGAGGAGTATAAGTCAAGAACAAAGGAGGATATTTCGTATATGTATTAGATATGTTCACATAATTTATCTTTGATTTATGGTGCTTTTATATGATTTTTTTTTTTTTAATTACTTTTATTCTCTCCCTACCACTAGTCTTTGTTCACCTCAGCCCTCTTTGCGAGAATTTAAATGGGGAAAGCCAGTTCACCGACCAAGCCTGCTCTATAGCTTCAAATTTTTATGTCCATAACATAGGATTATATTCAGTGTTATTTGTCAATTTTAATTTATGGGATACACAACACCTTATGATTTTGGGTGGGAAATTTTGTTCTAAAGGACTTAAAATTTCTCTCCTCTTTGGTCTCACCATTCTTCCTCTTAGTTTTGACACCCTTATTTCTCGCTTAAGCTATTCTATTAACCTCTTCATTGGATCTACTTGGGTTCTCTTTACTATTGGGTTACTGGGTTCTCTCTCTTCTGTGTCTTTCTTGTCTTTCCTCCAACATATTCTATTTTCAAAGAATCCAAGTCGCACAGGTATCTGGAGGGTTGTATTTTTCCAACCTCCTTAATCCTTGTGGAGTCACATTCTTTCGAGATTTTTCTTGAGCCTTCGCTTTCTACATGGGGTATCAATCTAGGGTAGTCCTTTTGGTACTTACGTAATTATCCTCCCATCCTTCTATCACTTCTGAAGAATTTGATCTACGTATGGTTCACTGGAAATTATTAGTTTAGGTGCGCCAATTTTGGAGGGATTCAATATTTACTACCAAAACTTTCCTATGTATGAATATCTATGTATGGTTAATTGGAAGTTGTTATTTTAGGGGTGGAAAATTTCAATTCCAATGATATCTTTGAGTTTAATTAATTAAAACATTAAAAAAAATTCAACTATCCAATTATATACGATTGTAATGTATCAATCCCTTAAAAACACACCTACACTAAGGCAGTCAAATTAAGACACAATACGCAGTCCATGTTGAGATCTAATGAGTCTCAACCACAACTTGCAAATGCAGTGGTCTAAAATGGACTTATAATTCATTTGATATATACATATCAAACACTTAAGTGCAAAGAGAGGGCAAGTAGTTATAGATAAAATACTGAAAAAGTAGGGAATGTTTAAAAGGAGTGAGGAATGGAAAATAACTTCAACAAATATTATAATCTTCGATCACGGATGGTAAGTGTTCTTTTGAAGGTGTCCATGTCGTAAAAAGTGAGAGGAATCACGCAAATTTTTCCCCATACACTTGCGAGGCCTAAGTATAATGGAATACAGCTTATGGTTTTGTTTTGATAGGAGTTCATAAAAAGTGTTCGGGTTTCATTGTAAATTTGCACATTTGGGTTAGGGTTGGATAGAGAAAACAATAGTAATGGATAGCATATATTCTAATGCGTTTTTTAATCTTTGTATGATCTTTCTTCGTCTGGAAAATGATCTTCTCGAAACATGTTCTTGAAATGATATTTGCGGCGTCCAGCCTGCTCTAATTTTTCACATTTTTTTGTGAAAACTCTAGCAACGATTTTTAATGACGCTACTACTAGTGAATTCAAAGTGTGAGACATAATTTAGAAAGGTTATTATTACTTGTGAGATTTTTCTTACCATTTTTTTTTTTAAAGGTGAGTATTTTGGATAGTATTTTTCATTTATTAGTTTTTTATATATTTAAATTATTAAAGATATTATATTGTAATTAATAACTTTACTTTTTGCACTAAAAAACATGTATATAAAGTTATTGATATAAATAATATTAATATTAATATTACTAAATATTTAATAATTAATATTAATATGCTTGATATAAGTGTATTACCGTATATGAATCAAATTTACAAATGTAGTTTTTCTAGTAATGTAGTGAAACCCTCAGCCAAAAATACCATGAACCTCAAAAACCTCATTCACAAAATTATTGTAGGTAGGGGCCTACGATAATACCCTAATCCTTAATAGTTCTGAGAATAATTGAGGTATCTTTTCAATTATTTTACAAATCTTTCATAGGACAACATGTTAAGTTTTTTTTTTTTTTTTTTGGGTAACACTTCCCTCTCCCTCTTGCAGTATAAAAATAAATGGCCTTATAGATCCTGATTTTGATTAAAGAGGGTCTTTGCAGCGCATGAACAATCAGATCTCTTATTTTTCTTCTTCTTCTTTCTTGTTAAGAAGGTGCAGATAGATAGATTCTTCTTGCAGGTTTTTTCTCATCATCAGTGGTTACCATAGGAAGAGGGAGGAGGGTAGTTTCAGATAGACAGGGTATTTGAGTGCTTCAGTGAGATGGCATGGGAGAAGACCAAGACTGGGAACATGTGGAATACAGTGAATCCATTTTTTCAATGGAGGATGCTCTGATATGCTCACAATGTGTGTGATCTAGGTCATGAGCATGATCAAGTTGTTTGCTATATCTCTTGTATTTTTGGGCCTTTTCCTTTCTTTATTTTCATCCTTCAAGTCCACTGAGGAGGAGATTGATCCTTCATGCCAAAAGTGAGTTCTTTTAATTTTGAAAGTTCTCAGATCCAGCCCAATATATTATGGATACAAAATCCTAAAATATTATGGATACAACATTGTATGTAAATCTATTGAAAAATAAATAAGCTCCTTGTTTTGTATTTTCATGTCCTCTAGCTTTTGTTTAAGTCGCAAATCATGGAGATATGACTTAATCTGATTAATAACTGAGTTTTGATGTTAGTTTATGTTGCGATGTAATGGCTGATTTGAATTGACCCAAATTGTTTCCGGTTTGTAATCAGTTGGGTCAAGGTTTGAGTTATAATGTGGCAAAGAACATGATGAGGGATGAGGGCTTTGGTGTTTTTTACAAGTTTAGTTCCCATTTTATGTTAATCTGTGAAATTTACTTATTTTTATCATATTCATGTTGTTCCTTCCGCATATATTGATGGGATACATCCTTTTGCATGGGTTCTAACATCCACTTAGAGGTGGCAATGCTTTGTGGTCCCTTCATTACAATAATTGTCTTTGATTCCTACCTAGTTGCAAGCACACTAAGAAGCAATGTAGCATATTCCTGTTTGGGGATTTCGCCAAATATGTGCTTGTGTTGACATCTTGTGACTATCTAAACATGGATGGAATGCTAACTGCATGTTGTATACATTGTAATATAAATAAATAATCTCTTCTGGAAAATGATCCACTCATGATGCCATTTCAGAAATTCTTGTGCTTACCAATTATGGTTAGATGTTAAGGTTCATTTTTCTTGTAAGGGAAAAACTGCCTATCCATCTCTTTAAATGCACACAGTATACATGGTGGCTTGATCTTCTGTTTGTAGTGGGGAAAATGTGGCTGCAGTGGAACCCCAAAAGCATATTTATTTATTTTTACCCTAATTTGGATGGTATATTTATAAATGTTATGCAAAGTACATATATACAAAATTTGTCGTGTTCTCCATAAAATTCCTTATAGAGACTCCCCGATAGAGGAAGAATAATACTTTTTGCAGTCGAAGAGTTTAACTATTGTTAGTTATTTTTCAAAACTAGTACAAACTATATACAATCCCGAATGCCTCATTTTTGGCCATAAATAGAGTATCCATTTAAACAGAAACAAGGCAAGGCTAATAGAAGATAAATAACACAATTTCAATGAAATACTGTGAGCAGAGAGAGCCACGCTTATATTTCTGATCTAGTCGAAAATGGACTAATATCTTCCTCTATGTGGGCTTCCAACTTGTTTTCCACTTCTTCAATCATGTCATGGTTTTCTTGGATGCCCTTGTGACAATCTGAAACTTCCAACTCCAAGGCCATCAAATTTATCTTCGTGACCTCCAATTATTTTTTTAGTTATTTCAGGGCCTTCTTGTTTCTAATTTCTCTCTTTCAATTTTTAAACACATACAAAAAAACATTAATGAACCTCTTGCTTTAATGAAATGGCTACTAAATAATCTCGCATGGACAGAAATTCCTAGGGCCTTGCAATGGCTACAATGTAAATACCTCTGAATGGGAAGAAATTAGTTATTTTTCATTTGTCATTTCCTTTTTGATATGTTATCTCTTTCTAAAATCAGATTTAATAATGACATGAATGTTGTTTTGGTGATTTTAGGAATTCCAAGCTTTACACATTTGCTCCAATATTCATTAGGTTCCATTTCAATAACTTCTCTCTTGATGTGATTTTTCCTTATGGGTGGTCAAAATTTAATTTTTTTTGTTATTATAACCTTGATCAGACTGAAAAGAAAACATCTTAAATATATTTAATTCCAAGGTAGGAGGACACTCAAAAAATATAATGTTGTGAAAATTAGCCCCAACAAGAGTGACATAGTGAGATAACGCTTTATTTATTTTCTTTGGTATCTATAGCGACAAAACACTTTTCTTTTTTCTGAGCATTGAAATGTAGTTTGCTTCCAGGGAATTTCCATTTCCCATTCCATGCCTTTATTTTTTCTTACTGATAAAATGAAATCGAGTTTGGCGTCATGGAATTTCTGCTTCCCATTCCATAGTTTCCTCATATTCCCTCAATGGGCTCACAACTAGGGCATTTCCATAATTTTCTTAAGTTCCATAAATATTTTCATAGTTGGGGAGTTTCCCATTCCACAATTTCCTCCATTTCCATCGATGGGTGCTTATATGAGGCATTTCCCATCCATAGTTTCTACATCTCCATGAAGCATGGGTGGTGTCAAATTTTAACATTCAGAGATTTTTTTCTATGAACCAAATATTTATGGTGCCCTATAAGGCCCTAGACAGATAGGTTTTTGTGTTCATGCTCCACTCCCATATTCAGAAACTAAGGTAAAAAATAGCAGCTCACATGAGAGGATAACCGATTTTTTGACACACACGTCCTAATTAGGCCGATAGGCCTTCTCTTATGAAAGAGATCACTTTTTTTATCGTAAAAACTTTTTATGTGAACATTACACCTGTTATTGGTTTAAAAAAATGATACCTGGGGTAACTAACCACCTGTTGAAGCCTCAAAAATCGCTGCTTCAAACATCCGGGGAAAACCACTCGGTCGGGACCTTAGGACAACTCCTTTTCCATTTGGTGTGGTGGCTCCGACTAGATTTATAGGACCAGTTTCCTAATAGCGAATGGATTGGTAATGAAGTGTTTGTGTAGGTGAATAATGGAACTAACTAACTGAAATAATCAATCTAACATAAATTATAAGTTGCAAATAATTCTAAAACTAACCCGGGCATTAAGTATGAATACGACTTAAAGATGGTTTTAGTTAAGCAAATAAACATGAAAATGTATTATTATTCAACAGAAAAATGCAATATCATATAATGATAACTCTGTTTAAGAAATTAAACAGAGTTAGAATAACACATTGCATTCATAATTCTATATATCATTTGCATGTACTATGATAAATGAATATTTTTATATCTTCCAAAATGATATGATAAAGAAATATTTGTGAAAACAAGCATATATAAATGATAGAAATTTCAAAGAGAATACTTCATAACATAAAGAAAATAACAGTAAATTGATAGAAATACCAGATTCATTGAGATACTTTCCTGATGCAACTCAATATCTAGATCCTATTCTTTAACTTAAAATAACATCCAAGGTACAGAAATGAAATTCTTAAAGATAATTCGCCATAAATCACAGGATGTGATCCTTTATAAAAATAAAATATTCAATGTAGTACAAAAATGTATCATCTAAGTCAAAATCATTACAAATTCAGGACCCCTTTGTAAATGCATGAAAGGGTTTTAAATAGGAAATTAACAAAACATATTATCTATAACTTATCCTAGAAATTATCATTGGAGATCCTAAAAAAGACTTGTGATATCAAAATAAAATAGATTCATTGATTTTCTCTTTTATTCAATGTGATGAGATGGCAGATTTTGATCATATCCTTGACTTCGGTTGGATGAATCAGCCTTGAATGCAACTGACCAGTGCACATGGCATCAGATAACTCTGGAATGATGCAATTGATGGCATTTGTAAAGAATTTGATTGTCATCTATTGATTGTGTGGTTTAATTAAATATTTCCACATGACATCCCATGTAATTTCCTAAATTTTTCTGATTTTCTGATTCTTATTGATTAATTCCTGCTTCCACCTCGTATCAGCTACTTTCACCTTTGGTAATTTATCTAGAATACAATCTGAAATTAAATTAATAGGATATAAGCTATCATTAACTAATTGTGTCAGATTTTTCATCATAGCTCCAACCCTTGACATAGCTTGTTCTTATTTAATCAACTGTTTTTCCCATTAAGAAAATAAAATTCCTATATATCTTTCTTCGATCCTGGGAAGATTTGCATTCTTTCCTTCTTCTAAGTTTTTCCATGAAAGAAACTCTGATATCTTGTCATCTGCATTTTCAAATTCAAGTCTGAGGCTGACTAACCATCAATAAGGGAAGATTTTATTTCACATAGATGCTCTGCTTGTGCAATATTTTGATAGAGATCATCTAACTACTGAGACAATATCTTATTTGTTTCTAGATCTTCAATTTTAAATTCGTCAATTTGAGGATAATCCTTAAATTTATCCAATCTTGCTTGAAATACTTTTCCTTGCTCTGCATTGGCATTTTTCTCATTTTGCAGCAAGGTTTGTAACTTAGACACCTCTTGGGACAACTATTGTTGCTTATTCAAAGATTATTCATCAAGATTTTTCTTTTCCACACTCAGTTGTTCTTCCATCTGCTTGGTTCTGAGTTTTTCTTCTGATAACTGCTACTCCAATTGCATTATCTTTTACTAATCATTAGTTGTATTTTCTTCTAGAATTGCTATCTGTGAGTCCTTTTGTTTGATCATTTGATTGACTTCAGCAGCTTTATCTATAGTGGTTGCATTGTAGGCACCTGCATATTGTGATAATTTAGTAAGATCCTCTGAAGGATCTACCTCAGTATTATTCTAGACAATATTCATGAATTCAACCTGTGGGGATGAGAGTGATTATGTATCTGTCCTCCTCCCTTTCCTTTGTTTCCTGATGACAGCCCTATGCTCAAGAATATAAAAGATATCCAAAGGAGTGATTTCTTCAAATTTCAACACAATTTATTCCGATGGATGTTCAGGGATAATCTCCATATTTTGATTATTCAAACTATCAACTTGAGGATTATTTTGTCCTCCAATTTGTTGTTCAAATTGCTCATATTGCCTTAGTAATTGGGGAGTAACAATAATTTCAGTAGAATTTACCACTCTTTCTGTGTTTGCTTCTCTTTCAAGTTGATCATTGGTTTTATCATCTGTATTTCTTTCTTTAGACTGCATATCAGCTTTGTTAATTGTATTCTCCTTTTCTGTCTAAACATCAAGTTTACCAACTGTATTTTCCTTCTCATTATGCATATTAGCTTTGCTGGTGGACACTTATTTATCTGTCTTGTTAGCTGTGTCTTCCTTTTTCTTTGTTTTGTTTCTATATTTTCATCTTCTTGCAAAGGAATCCTTATCTAGTCAAGGGGAGCTTTCAGCAATCTCTAACTTCTGAACTACAAAAAATTGTTCATATCTTCTACTTGAAACTTGGATTTGGCCAAGTCATAAACTTAGGAAAATTTCTCAATAGAGACAAATAAATCATCAAATTCATCGGGTTCATGCTCAAACTTAGCGATTTGAACCAAAGTTGTGAAATCAAAAGCTACTTTATTTAGATCATACTATCTGCCTCGGACAGTTGCAAGCTTAAGATCTCTTATTTTAATAACTTTCTTCTCAGAATGTTTGAAATCATTCAGAGTATAATTTCCAGAATGCAAGGGGAAGGTAGGCCACATCAATTTCTTGGCATTCTTTAAACATCTTGGCATCCCTCTTTCTGTCAACTGGTAAGAAATTTCTTGGGCTAACAATTTGTCAGGGACATATAGAGGTAAGATATGGGGTTCCAAAATTCTTTCAAAAACTCTAATGTAAGTAAATATCTCTTCTCCAAACCAATTTCCAATAAGGGATATATCATTCTTTGCTCTTTGAGAGAGCCGGGGAGGAAATTGGTTAAAAATGACTTGATAGACAGGCAACAAAAAAATGTGACAAATCCTATATACATGATTTTTGAAATGGATGTTACGTAAGAGTTTATGGTAAATGTGGATCAAAACAAGTTCCTGTGGAGTCCATCTCCAACAAAGAATAGGGAATTCCGAATTGAAACACAGGGCATCTAAGATATAGCCACAAAAATGAAAAAGGATTTGTATTTCCAATGTTTTTATCATTTCTATATTCCAGAATTCTATTAGTTATCTTGTTAGAAAGGATAACTGACCAATCCATAATTTCAGAATTTATAGCAGCATGAATCAGAGGTACCATATGAATTGAAAACCTCGTACAATTTTCATTCCCAATGACTCTACACATCATTGCAACAACGTAGCAATATGGGGGTGCAAGAGACTCTATTGTGTACATACTTGATGCTTCATTTTTATGTTTCTTCGGAGCTCATCTCCACTCTTTAATAGGGTCTGATTGAACTTCATTTCTTGCGGTGAAATCTGCTATGAAGGCTTTGGTGTAGACCTTTTGCGGATTTGGGAGATGGTACATTGCTTTCATATCTTCCACTCTAAAAGACCCAAAACTTGTTCCTGCAGCTGAGACAAAGGTTTTGTTTGTGATGGTGATATTTTTTATCACCCATCGTACTACCTCATAATAGGGGAACATATTCGCCCGAGCCGTAATTCTGTGAAGACAAGAATTTGCAAGTGCTTTGAGAGGAGTCTCAGAATTAGAATCTGAGTCGTCTTCATCTAGTATTGTCGCTTTTACCTCTATTACAGTGGGGTTTTCTGCTTCAATCAAATTATACACTTCTTCCTAGGAAAGCTTCCCGAGACCCTAGCATGCCATATCTGTAACTAGCTTGATTTTAGTTCATTTTTCTTTCGGTACTGTGGGAGTAGGAATAATCTTTGCGGCAACAACAATTCTTTCTTTCTTAAATTTCTTAGACAATTTCCCATCTCATATCATTTCACTGGCTTGGACAATGAGAGGGTTGGATGGTCTATGGCTCTGCATATGAGAAAAACATTTCAGAATGGGAAGGAACGAAGTTAGAAGAACAACTGTGTGAAAAGATTTTTATTAATGATCCCAATTGATTAACTCATCTTAAACTTAAATTCCCTCCATAAGAGTCACATTCACACATTCATATAGGATCGATCACCATAAATTGTTTGATTTTATAATTACTAATGATTGTACAATTGGATATGGACGATTTTAAATGTTAACGTAAAACTTTCCTTTTGGATTTTCTAATTGCGATTGATAAATAACATATGCGTGGAAGAAATAGAAATAAACAAAGACTTAAATATCCATCACATCAGAGGTTTAGAAAGGGAAACAAATATCATTTCATATGTTTCGCCGATTTGCGATTGCAATTTACTTTATCGCATCGGACATTCCCAAAGAAATTAAGTTGTATACAAATTCTGCCGATTTGCGATTGTGATGATGGTGGGGTCCATCAAATCGGAGTTTTGTAGAATAAGTAGATATAATGTTATTCCTCTGAAATGCGATTGCGATGAATCACATCGTATCGGTTTTTATGAAATAGACTGAATGAAGGATATCCTTTTAGAAATCCGATTTGCGATAAGTCAAATCGCATCGAGATTTTATAAATGAAATAAAACATGATGTTGCTTCTTTGAATTGTGATTGCGATGAATCACATTGTATCGGAGTTTTACAATAGACCAAATGAAGGGTATCTTCTTCAAAATGTGATTGCGATAGGTTACATTCCATCGGGATTTTTAAAAAACAAAAGTGAAACATTTAAGACCCTACCGATTTGCGATTGCGATTTAGTTTATCACATCAGACATTTTAACATGAATAGTTCTATGCTTTGTGCCCATCTGATATAAGACTTGATAGTTCATCGGATCGGAAAAGTTTCAATGTCACATTTGTTCACTTGTATTTGATATATGCGATATGCGATATATGACTTTTAAACAATGAATATTTTGATTGTTGTATATAAAATAATTGGATTTTCTCAAATTCTTTTATTTTATCTCAAAATAAAGGGGTCCTATTTCTAAAAAAAACTTTATTTTAAAATTTTGAAATGGGGAGGGTTGTTGTACCATACAACAATTGGCAATTCACTGGAAGAAACAATTATCTATGAAAAAATAAAATGAACACTATACTTTTAGTAAGTAAAATGTTTTAAAGATAATGAAAACTATCTTAGAGAAATTTAAATAAAATCTAACTCTGAAAAAGAATAAAAATCACTTACAATTTCTTTCTAATGTCTCAAGAATAAAAAAAATTTGGGCCTTCTTAAGCCTTGATTGGTTGATAATAATAAATTAAGGGGCCTTTCCAATTTTAGCTTTTGTAATATACTCTATTGTCATAGGTATTGCCTCTGTTACTTGTAAACGTTTATAGTCTCGACAGGGTTACCTTTTAACCATCAACCATTCATTGTCCCATCCAACTAATATCATGACTCTTTAAAAGATAAATTCATAAGACATATTATCTTATGTTTTTCTCTTTTATTTATTTTTTAAATTAAAAGACATTGTTCTAGTTTGGTAGCCAGTTAATAACAATGCCATTCACTAGTTGTAATTAAACTGAACAAGCTGGCTCATGATGAGACCCCTTGTCTTATAATTATAAGCCATTACCCTGTTTTGGTATGCAGTGTTGGTAATGTCAGTTTTATTACTTCTTTTGATCATGGTAAGATGGCTCGTGATGAGACCCCTTATCTCTTAATATATATATATAATTTCTTAGAATTACATTCTAAAAAATCAAAACCTTAATTGATGGGGTGAATTGATTGTTCTCCTTAAGAATCAATGGATGACATTTTTTTAGAGTTTAGAATGCCAAAGCTTGAAAAAGTCTATGGATAACCTTTCTCTGCTCAATAAACTTATAATGATTTACAATTTCCTCAAGGTTTCAAAAGATTTTGCAAATGTTTTTACAAACTCCCAAAGTTTAATATTTCATTTTAACTACCCAAAATTGTAATCATCTCTATAAAAGTTCTTATTTACATAAAATAAGTACTTATAATATTTTCTTGAAGATATTTTCAAATAGTAAAAATCCAATTAAAGACTATTCACAACCTTATTTACAGAATAAACAAAATTACAGAAAGGAATATGTACAGGTAAGAAGGGGTTACCTTGTTATGAAAAGAATTTCTTTAAGACAAGCCCATTCACAAGAAGAGATTCTCTCTTTCTTGATAAGTATTGCAATATGAACATATATGAGCCTATCTTTTCAGCAATCTGAAATGTTCCAAGCCATATTTTTTGAAATTTGGTATGCTTACCCTTATCTTCATGTGCTTTGTCCCATTTTAGATTAAGATCACCAATTTGCAAAGTTTTGGATCCGGTGGAACTTGAATCAAAATAAGATTTTACCAGCTGTTGGTGTTTAGTATGAATACTTTTTACTTTCTCTCTATCTTCTTCTAACTTAATAATTTGATCAAATCTCATTTGAATAGATGATGAAGGTTTTTCTTCAATAAATTGAACTAGGGCTAATGATGGAAGAACTAGATTTGATGGTATCACAACTTATTTTCCATAAATTATATTAAAATGCGAAGTACCTATTAAAGCTTTATGAGTAATATGATCATCCATCGTGCAAAAATTAAAGACTTATGCCAATTCTTTTGATTCTGATCAATGGTATTTTTTATGATTTTGATGAGATTTTTATTAGTATATTCAACTAAACCATTACCTTGTCGATAATAATTTGCTGAATATTTCAATTTGAAACCTATTTTGATTGGAAATTCCATTATACTATTTCCAGAAAAATAAGATGCATTGTAAAAAACAAGAGTGTTAGGTGTACCAAACCTGGTTATGATGAATTGATCAATGAAATCAATGATTGCATCAAAATTGGCTACCTTTAAAGAAACTGCTTCTACCCACTTTGTGAAATAATCCGTTGTTGTAAGGATGTATCTGTGTTTTTTGGAAGAGTGAGATACTATTTATCCAATAATATCAAGCCCCCACTACTCAAATGGTTGCTCAATGTTTACTGATTGTAGAGGAAAATTTGGCTTCCTTTGTCTTCCACTAGCAGTTTGACAAGTCTCGCACTTCCTTAAATATTCATCTGTATCTTCGAAAAGGGTAGGCCAATAATATCCAGCATGGATTATTTTGTGAGCTGTGGTATCACCTCCAAAATGTTCACCTGCTGGTCTATCATGTAATTCCTGCAATACCTTTTTTTCTTCAGCATTTTCAAGGCATCTTAATAGAATTGAATCATAATTTCTTCTGAATAACACATCATCAATGATTTCATAATTTTTAGCCTTTAATATTAAAGCACGCTTGTTCTTATAACTAATATTAGAAGGAGAATACTCATTTTTCAAGTAAAAGATCAGATCAACATGCTGAGATTCAGAATCTATAATACTTATCTGATTTTTTTGAACAACATTATCTTGATCTTGATAATCTGGTATGTTGGAAGCGCCTGCTAACAATCTACAAAAACATTGTCCTCTAACAATTTTGGTTGGCTTAATATCAATATCAGACTCTTGTAAAGCTGTTACCCAATTAGCTCTCTTTTCTCCTACTTCTTTTTGAATTAACAATTGTATCACTCCAGGGAATGGGACAATAATTTTTGTATGTGTCTTTAGGATAAAAGGTCTAAAATGTTTGATTGATTTAAACACAATGAAGGGTTTTTTCTCTACATCAAAATAATTAAGCTCAACTCCTTACAGATTTGAGCTAAAGAAAGAAATTGGTGCTTCTATTTTTTGATCATTGAGCTGTGTTAAAACTGCAGCATAGGATGTTTCAGTGGCCAAGGTATACATAATGAAATTTTGAGAAAAATCAGGATTATTCAATGTAGGTGCATTAATGATTACCTTTTTTATTGCATCGAAGGCTTATTTTTCTTTATGTAACCATTTGAAAATTGAATTTTTCTTAATCATATTCTGCAAAGGTAAAACTATTCGAGAAAAATCAGGAATGAATCTTCTTACAAAATTGATTTTCCCTAGAAATGATTGCATGGATTTCTTGTTATGTGGTAAAGAAATATCATAAATTTATTTTACTCTGTCAGGGTCAATATATATACCATATTTTGATACAACAAATCCTAAGATTTTTCATTCATTAAGAGAAAAGAAGGATTTCTTTGGATTTATGGAAATACCAAATCTTCTGCATCTTTCAAATATCTATTTTAAATTATGCAGATGATTGGCCCTTCTATTTGAAAATATTGTTATGTCATCAAGATAGATAACAAATGATCTATTAATCGGACCCTTAAATGCTATATCCATGGCTCTCTAGAAAGTAGTTCCTGCATTTATCAAACCAAATGGCATATTTTGATAAGAATAAGTTCCCCATTTGGTTCTGAAAGTAGTTTTCAGCCTATCATCTAGATGTACCAATATTTGGTTATAGCTTGAAAAACCATCAAGAAAACACATGAGTTCAGAACCATCTACCTTTTGAAGTATTTGTTCCATCATTGGCAATGGGAAGTTGTCCTTTTGACATGCCTTGTTTAATTTTCTAAAATCAATGAAGATTCTAATATCTCGATTCTTCTTTCTGACAGGTACCATGTTGGAGACCCAATTAGAATGTCTTACAGGAAAAATTATTTTCACCTTCAAAAGTTTTTTCAATTCTGAGTTGATTTGTCTTTCCAGATTGGGATGAATTTTTCTTAAATTATGTTATATTGGCCTTACATCGGAAAGCATTGGAATAGTATGTTGGATAACAGAATTATCATAAGTTTTGAAGTCCTCATAATTCCAAGAAAAGACATTTTGGTACTTATTCAGAAGTCTGATGAAAGCTAACCTTTCCTCTGATGTTTACTCAGGACCTAAATTAACAATCTGTGGTTTAGACTCAGTACCAAGATTTACTAATTCAAAATTCAAAGTAGAACTTTGAAGTTTAGCATTAGTAACTTTCTTGAATCTATCTTTAATATCATATAGATCTTCAAGTTTGACTATAGATTTAGGAATATGATTTTCATTGTCTTTTTATGTGTTTTGAAGATCATGATCATTTTCATCAATTATTTGGTCATCATAAGATTTTTCTGAAGTCAAGACATTTAAGATATCTTCACCGTGATAAAATACTCTCCAGTTTGTGATAGTATCAAGAACGGATGTTCGAAAGATTAATTCGACTGAAAACCTATCTGGATTGTAATCTTCAGCCGGGAGGAGCTTGGAGGCAACATTAGCTAACAAATCAGCTGGTGTATTTTGAATTCTAGGGATAGAAAAGATGTTGAATGCTAATAATTGAGTGGTAAGATCTTGCACAATATATTTGTAATGTTTGAGATGGTCTGAAAGATAATGGATAGTGTTTCTTACTTGTGTGATAACAATTTCAGAATCACCATGCACTTTCAGATACTTAACATTCAATCCTATTGCTTTATAAAGCCCTTGAATCAAGGCTTCATATCATGCAGTGTTATTTGTACACTCAAATTCTAACCTACATGAAAGCATAGTTTTCTCCCCATCTGGATCAATTAAAATGCATCCTGCTCCTGCACCATCATTACATTTTGATCCATAGAAATACAAAGACCAAAATAAAGACTTATTCACAGGTTTATCTACAGATGTATCAGAAACATTAACAATTCTTGAAGAATCACTTTGTGAAAAATTTTCAAGTTACGAAATAAAAGTATTCACAGAAAAAGGTGATTGTGGTGCTGTGAAATTCCCAAGGAATGATTCAACATAATATCCTCCAAGAATGTTGTTATTAAAAGCTACAGGTTCATTTGGTTGTTCAAATTCAGTTACTGTATGCATCATGTTTTTTTCTCGCTCAACCTTTATTTGATTTGGTTTTCCTTTGTAAGGAAGCCACATGTGAGAATAATCAGTGGCAATGTAACCATTAAGTTTTGTAGACCAATCCCTACTCAATATTAATCCATAAAATTCAGGAATATCTGCAATCAGTATATCAATTCTCTGGTCTATTCTGGGATCAGAGGCTAACCTAATGGTGACTGGATTAATCTCTCCCAAAAATTTCACTTTAGTCCGATCTAATTGAACAATATGAACTGCAGAATTTTGTGGTTCAATATTAAATTTTCCACAGACTGAAGTATGCATTATATTAGATGATGCTCCTGAATCTATCAAACAATCATGAAAATTCCTATTATAGATTTCATAAGTCAAAATAAAAGGATGTGCCTGAGAATTTTATATTTCTCGAATAAGAACAGTATCGGTAGCATCTACTTTATCTGGTGGCTTACATGATCCTTTGGCTGCTTTGGAAACTGCACCACTTGGTAGAGGAGTAATAGGTGTTGCATTTAATTCTTTCAATAACAGCTTCTGTTGATGTTTAATTTTGTTGAGTTCATGTAGAGAGATATTCACTTTGGTTTTCTTCATGTCTTCAACAATGTTATAATTCATAGGATCTGATACCACTAGAGTTTTGGATGTTTTTGTATGAGGATTGGAAGATGATGGTTGATTTTGAGTCGGTAAAGAAGAAGTTTTCTTTATGGGGGATTTGTATTTAGTAGTCGAAGTTGAAATTTTCTTCTTGGGAACTGTTTGGATAGGTTCTTCTATAGATTTACTTCTTGTACTTACTGGCATGGCTTCTTGTTCCTTTTGACTGTCTGAATTAGGAAGAATGAAATCCCACATCCCATGTACTTCAACTATTTCTTCTTCTTCATCTTCTTCCGATAATGGAGGTGTATCATCTTCCTCATATTATTCTACATCTGACTCTACGTTAGAGATTGAATTTGGTGGTTTTGATTCATTAGTTTGATTTATTTTGAAATTTCTTAATGGCCTTTTGGTAGAAGTCTCTGCCACTTGCTTTTTAATCTCAACCATCTCATTAGATAAAGTCTTCAGAAAATTATATAAGCCTTCCATATCATATGGATCTCTTGGTGTTTTCTTCTTATAATCATTCTTAAAGCTGACTTTTTTGGATTTCCTGTCTTCAATAGTATTCTTCTTATCCAAAGCAATAATCCATCTTTCAACTTAAATTTCTTCTTTCATGTTTTTAGCAAAAGTAGGTTTAGCAGCTCTATCAACAAAAATTGCTATATTTGAGGGCAAAGCTATTATATACCATTCACTTCTGACTTGCTCACTCGGCTTCGATGTTGTAAGGATTTTATTAAAAATTTTATTTAATCGGGAATCAAAATCTTTGATGGGTTCTTCGGGTTGTGCCCTCGAATTGGATAGACCATTGATTAGGGTTGCTATTTATCTTTCATCTCCAAATTTGGTTAAGAAATGCTCTTTGAAAATATCCCAACTTGTAATAGAACCTGAAGGTAATGAAAAATACCAATATCCTGCTACTCCTTGCAAATTATAAGGGAATAACCAAACCACAACATCTTCATGTTCTACTGCATTTAAATTTACAGATAACATAAAATTATCAATGTGTTCTTCTACTTGTATAACAAGGTCAGGACTAAATTTTGGCAGCCATTTTTCACGATGATCTGGTAAATCATGTAAAGGTGCAGGCATTTCAACAGCTCTTGGACTAGTCGATGGTCTTTGTGCTATTGTTGTGATAATGATTGAAGGACTAGAAGAGACAACTAGTGTTTGAGTAGTAACAGTTGAAGGACTAGAACAGACAACTGGTACTTGAGTAGATGTTGTTTGAATAACTATATTGTTATGGGTTTGAGTCTAGGAAGTAGATGAGTGGGTTTGTGATGAAGAATTGATATCACTACCTGATTCCAAGGATGTTTTTCTAGTCTTAACTCGACTTGGTAAAGGAAATTCCTTTGGAGGAATACCAAATTTTTCACTTTGAGACCTAGTGAGAGGTCTACAAGAGACAAATTGTGAAGTAACACTACCTTCGGATATTTCAGACTCTTCTAATGATAATGAGAACCCTTGGATTTTATGAACTACAGCTTCTATTTTAGGGGACTCAGGAGGTTGATTGTCTGATTGATTTGAGAATTTGGTAGTGGGTGCTTGAATATTTCTATCAATTTCTTCCCTGGAGATTTCAGATGTAGAGGAAATTGAGGAACGTGATGAGGGTGAATTTCTCTTAGAATGGCCTGTAGATTTGGATTTACTTGCCATTCATAGCTTAGGCCCTCCTTCTAGCACCAAAAATTTTAAAGCCTAGAAAATCGCTCCTTCAAACATCGGGGGAAAACCACCCGGTCGAGACCTTAGGACAGCTCCTTTTTCGTTTGGTGTGGTGGCTCCGGCTGGATTTATAGGACCAGTTTCCTAACAGTGAATGGATTGGTAATGAAGTGTTTTTGTAGGTGAATAATGGAACTAACTGACTGAAATAATCTATCTAACATAAATTATAACTCTCAAATAATTCTAAAACTAACCTGGGCATTAAGTATGAATACGACTTAAAGATGGTTTTAGTTAAGCAAATAACCATGAAAATGTATTATTATTCAACAGAGAGATGCAATAGCATATAATGAAAACTCTGTTTAAGAAATTAAAAATATTTCTAATAACACATCGCATTCATAATTCTATATATCATTTGCATATACTATTATTAATGAATATTTATATATCTTCAAAAATGATATGATAACGAAATATTTGTGAAAACAAGCATATATAAATGATAGAAATTTCAAAGAGAATACTTCATCACATAAAGTAAATAACAGTAAATCGATAGAAATAACAGATTCATTGAGATGTTTTCTTGATGCAACTCAATATGCAGATTATGTGCTTTAATTTAAAATAACCTCCAAGGTACATAAATGCAATTCCTAAAGATAATTCGCCATAAATCACAGGATGTGATATTTTGTAAAAATAAAATAATCAATGGAGTAAAGAAATGTATCATCCAAGTCAAAATTATTACAAATTCAGGACCCATTTCTAAATGCATGAAAGGGGTTTAAATAGGAAATTAACAAAACAGATTATATATAAGTTATCCTAGAAATTATCATCGAAGATCCTAAAAAATACTTGCAATATCAAAATAAAACAGATTCATTGATTTTCTCTTGTATTCAATGTGCTGAGATGGAATATTTTGAGCATACCCTTGACTTTGGTTGGATGACTCAGCCTCGAATGCAACTGACCAATGTACGTGGCATTGGATAAATATGGAATGATGAAATTGATGGCATTTGAAAGGATTTTGATTTTCATCTGTTGACTGTGTGGTTTAATTAAACATGTCCACATGACATCCGATGTAATTTCCCAAATTTTGCTGATATTTTGATTCTTGTTGATTAATTCTTGCTTCCACCTGGCATCAGCTTCTTTCACCTTTGGTAATTTACCTAGAATACAATCTGAAATTAAATTAATAGCATATAATCTATCATTAACTAATTTTGTCAGATTGTTCATCATAGCTCTGGCCCTTGATGTAGCTTGTTTTTCTTTAATCAACTGTTTTTCCTATTTAGCAAATAAAATTTCTTTATGTCTTTCTTCGATCCTGGGAAGATTTTCATTCTTTCCTTATTCTGAGTTTTTCCATGAAAGAAACTCTTATATCTTGTCATCTGCATTTTCAAATTCAAGTCTGAGGCCGATTGATCCATCAATAAGGGAAGATGTTATTTCACATAGAGGCTCTTCTTGTGCAATATTTTCATAGAGATCATATAACTGTTGAGACAATACCTTATTTGTTTCCAGAGCTTTAGTTTTAAATTGGTCAATTTTAGGATAATATTTAAATTTATCCAATCTTGCTCGAAATATTTTTCCTTGCTCTTCTTTGGCATTTTTCTCATTTTGCAGCAAGGTTTGTAACTTATACACCTCTTGGGACAACTATTGTTGCTTATTCAAAGCTTTTTGATCAATATTTTTCTTTTCCACGCTCAGTTGTTCTTCTGGCTGCTTGGTTCTGAGTTTTTCTTTTGATAACTGTTGCTCCAATTGCATTATCTTTTGCTGATAATTAGTTGTATTTTATTCTAGCATTGCTATCTGTGAGTCCTTTTCTTTGATCATTTTATTGACTTCAACAGCTTTATGTATAGTGGTTGCACTGTATGCACCTGCATATTGTGATAATTTAGTAAGATCCTATGAAGGATCTACCTCAGTATTCTTCCAGACAATATTCATGAATTCAACCTATGGGGATGAGAGTGATTCTTGATCTGTCTTCTTTCTTTTCCTTTGTTTCCTGACAACATCCCTATGCTTAGGAATATAAAATATATCCAAACGAGGGATTTCTTCAACTTTCAACACAATTTCTTCTGATGGATCTTCAGGGATAATCTCCATATCTTGATATTCAAACTATCAACTTGAGGATTATTTTGTCCTTCAATTTGTTGTTAAAGTTGCTCATATTGCCTTAGTAATTGGGGAGTAACAATAATTTTAGCATAATTTACCACTCTTTCCATCGTTGTTTCTCTTTCAAGTTGATCATTTGTTTTATCATCTGTATTTCTTTCTTCAGACTGCATATTAGCTTTGTTAATTGTATTCTCCTTTTCTGTCTTAACATCAAGTTTACCATCTCTATTTTCCTTCTCAGTATACATATCAAATTTTCTGGTGGACACTTCTTTATCTGTCTTGCTAGATGTGTCTTCCTTTTTATTTTTTTCTGTTTCTATATTTTCAGCTTCTTCCAAAGGAATCCTTAGTTAGTCAAGGACAACTTTCAGCAATCTCTGACTTCTAAACTGCAATTTTTTTTTCATATCTTCTACTTGAAACTTGGATTTGGCCAAGTCATAGACTTGGGAAAATTTCGCAATAGAGACAAATAAATCATCAAATTCATCGGGTTCGTGCTCAAACCTAGAAATTTGAACCAAAGTTGTGAAATCAAAAGCTACTTTATTTGGATCATACTGTCTCCCTGGGATAGTTGCAAGCTTAAGATCTCTTATTTCAATAACTTCCTTCTCAGCATGTTTGAAATCATTCAGAGTATAATTTCCACAATGAAAGGGGAAGGTAGGCCACATCAATTTCTTGGCCTTCTTTAAACATCTTGACATCCCTCTTTCTGTCAACTGGTAAGAAATTTCTTGGGTTAACAGTTTGTCAGGGACATATAGAGGTAAGATATGGGGTTCCAAAACGCTTCAAAAAACTCTTCTGTAAGTAAATCTCTCTTCTCAAAACCAATTGCCAATAAGGGATATATCATCCTTTCCTTTTTGAGAGAGCCGAGGAGGAAACTGGTTAAAAATGACTTGATAAACAGGCAGCAAAAAACCATGCCAAATCCTCTATACATGATTTTTAAAATGGACCTTCCACAAGAGTTTATGGTAAATGTGGATTGGAACAGGTTCCTTTGGAGTCCATATCCAACCTAGAATAGGAAATTCTAAATTGAAACACAGGGCATCTAAGATATATGCACATAAATGAAAAGGAGTTGTATTTCCAGTGCCTTTATCCTTTCTATATTCTAGAATTATATTAGCTATCTTGTTAGAAAGGATAACTCACCAGTCCATAGTTTCATAATTTATAGAAGCATGAATAAGAGGTACCATTTGAATTGAAAACCTCACAGAATTGTCATTCCCAAAGAGTCTACACATCATCACAACAACATAGAAATATGGGGGTGCAAGAGACTCTATGAAGTACATACCTGATGATTCATTTTTATGTTTCTCCAAAGCTCGTCTCCACTCCTTAATAGGGTCTAATTGAATTTCTTTTCTGGCGGAAAAATCTGATATGAAAGCTTTGTTGTAGACCTTTTGCAGATTTGGGAGATGGTACTTCGCTTTGATATCTTCTGCTCTAAAAGACCCAAAACTTGTTCCTACAGCTGAGACAAAGGTTCTGTTTGTGATGGTGATATTGTATATCACCCATCGCACTTCATCTGGTATTGTCTCTTTTACCTCTGTTACAATGGTTTTTTCTTCTTCAATCAAATTATAAAATTCTTCCCAGGAAAGCTTCCTGAGACCCTGGCATGCTGTATCTGTAACTAGCTTGATTTTAGCTGGGTTTTCTTTCGGTACTGTGGGAGTAGGAATAATCTTTGCGGCAACAACAGTTCTTGCTTTCTTAATTTTCTTAGACATTTTCCCGTCTAGTATCATTTCACTGGCTTGGAGAATGAGAGGGTTGGATGGTCTATGGCTTTGCAAATGAAAAAAAGCTTTCAGAACGGGAATTAACGAAGATAGAAGAACAATTGTGTGAAAATATTTTTATTAATGATCCCAATTAATTAACTCATCTTAAATTTAAATGCCCCCCATAAGAGTCAAATTCATGCATTCATATAGGATCAATAACCATAAATCATTTTATTTTATAATTAATAATAATCGTACAATCGGATATCGGCGATTTGAAATGTTAACGTAAAAATCTCCTTTTGAATTTTCCGATTGAGATTGATAAATAACTTATGTGTAGCGCAAATAGCAATAAAAAAAGAATTAACTATCCATCACATCCGAGTTTTCTAAAGGGAATCAAATATCGTTTCATATGTTCCACCGATTTGCGATTGTGATTTACTTTATTACATCGGACATTCCCAAAGGAATTAAGTTGTATGTGATTTCCACCGATTTGCGATCGCGATGATGGTGGGGTCCATCGCATCAGATTTTCTTAGAATAAGTAGATATAAATGTATTCCTCTAAAATGTGATTGTGATGAATCACATCGTATCGGTGTTTATGAAATAGACTGAATGAAGGATATCCTTTTAGAAATGCAATTTGTGATAATTCGTATCGCATCGGGATTTTATAAATCATATAAAATGTGATGTTCCTTCTTTTAATTGCAATTGCGATGAATCACATTACATTGAAGTTTTACAATAGACCGAATGAAGGGTATCTTCTTCGGAATGCAATTTCTATATGTTACATCGCATCGGGATTTTTAAAAAACAAAAGTGAGACCTTTAAGACCCTACCGATTTGAGATTGCAATTTACTTTATCGCATCGAAATTTTTAACATGAATACTTCTATGCTTTGTACCGATGTGATATAAGACGTGATAGTTCATCGGATCAGAAAAGTTTCAATGTCACATTTGTTCATTTGTATTTGATATATGCGATATGCGATATCTGACTTTTAAACAATGAATCTTTTTATTGTTTTATATAAAATAATCCGATTTTCTCAAAGTATTTTATTTTATCTCAAAAGAAAGGGGACCTATTTCTAAACAAAATTTATTCTAAAATTTTGAAATGGGGAGGGTTGTTGTACCGTACAACACCACCTCCTGATCACCCGTAAACCTGCAAAATGAGAAGCACAATGCATGAAGTGAACGACTCTCCGCATGATGCTATACATGATCACTCCAAAACCTTAAATGGAGGTATTCTCGGACAATCAATCATACCAGTAGATGTGCGGTGGCCAGTTGGTAATGCAATGGAGTGGGTGAATTAATTCTGTCATTACTATTCTCCTGTTTTTTCGACTTCGACCACCTGCCCTGCTGTCAGAAATCCAAATCATCGGTAATGGAAGGAGTGGGTAATTCTTTCATTACTATTCCCCTGGTATTTCAACTTCCATGACAAATAGCTTCACAAATAATGGCTGCAGTTTATGTTTTCTTCTAGTTTCTTCTTCACTTCCGGATTCCAATTTTCCTGCCACCTCCAGCTCGGCAGCACATGCTTCTGCTCAACCACATTCACTTTTCCCATCAAAGAAGGAAAAGTATGTCTCAATTGAAACTATCAATAGTTTGTAGCCATGGTTTCTAAATAATTACTCACAGAGTTTTTTCTTCACTGAGAACCCATTTCTTTGGCATTGTTAGTTTACCATTTTAATTTATGGTTTGTAATTTGTTTATTCCAGTTAAAAAGGAAACTTATATTATATTAGGGTCTTGATTTAATGCAAATTAAACTGTATCTATCTGTAGCTAGATTTTTTCGGTTTGATCTTCAATTATATTTAGTCTCATGCTTGTGCCTTGTGCACATGCATTCCCAGAAGTAAAATTTCTCAATATTACTAAATGATGCGGTGAAAAGGAAAATCCTATTTTGTTTAATCTCACTCCATATAGTACTCAAATTAGATGAATTTTTCCTCGTAAATGGCTTATACCCAAATCCATGCATATCAAGCACCAATGCTTTCACCATGGGATATGATGTTTCCACCCAAAATAGGGTCTACTACCACTTAGGGATCCTTGATTACTTTTTCACATCGAGGGAAACCTGGTAGTGCTATGAGTTTTCAATTTGTGATTGGATATTGGTCTATGTCCTACATTTTTCTAGGAAAATTGTTTGAAAATGATAAATGGGAGAAAAACTAATTCTAGGTTAAGTGCATAGCCTATTTATCTCGAGAATTTGCGCAATTCTCAGCTTAGATTCAGGATTTTTTAATCAATGGCACCATAGGTTTGTTTTGGTTGTCTGTTCGACATTGATATGGATTCAGACGATGAGTATACTGTGGACTATTAAGTTTCAGGTTCCCATTTTGGCTTCAATAGAAGAAATTGGTATTTTGCTCAGGATTATGGTCCCGCTACTTCTACAGGCATCAATAATTTGTTCATATCCTACTTTAGGTGGTAGGTTTAGGTCTTTGTAATTGATACTCTCATAGGTTTTGCAAATGTGTGTGAGTATATTGTCTAGGCTCTAACATGTTTTACAATGTCAGCTTATGATTGTGGATGTTCTAAATGTTTCATCTTTTTGTTACGTTATGCATCAATTTTGGATTTTTCCTCTTCTAGTTGTTTTGGCCTTTATTAATCTATATCAGCAGTTTGGCTTGGCAGTATTTTTAGCATTGGCAACCTCATTGGCGGTTATGTTGCCAAAGTTTCCAGTTGCAAAATTGCAACAAAAATCTCAGAAGAGAGTAATGGGAGAAAAAGGAAAAAGGATGAAGGCCACAATGGAGACCTTAAAAATTATGAGGATCTTAAAATTGCAGTCTTGGCAGACAAGATTTCTTCGGATACTAGAAAATTTGAGGCAGGTAGAATATAGCTAGCTACAATTTTTTTTTACGCATTAGCTATCGCAACATTTTTTTTCTCTGTTGGACCAACATTTGTCACTGTTGCAACTTTTGGTACCTATATGGTTATAGGAGTGCCTTTGACAACTGGGAAATTTCTTTCTGCACTTGCAATATTTGGGCCACTTCAGGGAGCTATAGACAGTATTCTTGGCTTCATCTCTCAGTTTTTTCAAGATAAAGTGTCAATAGATCGCATTGTGGCCTTTCTGCAGGAGGAAGAGCTTTAACACGATGGGGTAGAAAAGGTATCAAAGGAGGTAACAACGTTCACTATTCAAATACAAGGAGGGATATTTTCTTGGAATCCCGATTCCTCTAGTCCAACTATAAGAGGCTTAGATGTCCAAATAGAGAGAGGCATGAGGGTTGCAGTATGTGGAACTATTGGTTCAAGAAAATCAAGCTTTTTATCCTGCATATTAGGTGAAATACCGAAAATATCAGGCTCTGTTAACTTAAGTGGTACCAAAGCATATGTCCCTTAGTCTCCTTGGATACAAAGTGGGAAAATTAAAGACATTATTCTCTTTGGGAAGCAGATGGATAATATTATATACAATAGCGTACTTGAGGCTTGTGCATTGAAGAAATATCTTGAAATTTTTCCCTATGGGGACGAGATATACATTAGAGAAAGAGGTTTAAATTTGAGTGGTGGACAAAAATAGACAAAACAGATTGCCCATTATTTATATCAAGATGTAGACATTTATATTTTTGATGACCCTTTTAGTGCTGTGGATGCACATACTGGAAAAAATATTTTCCAAGTAGGTTTCTCTTATCCTTTACATAGTGTAGGTTTCCTGAATTAATTAGTTTAATGTTTTTATGGAATGATGAATCTCTACAATAGCACTTTTCAATTAATTGTTCAATCTAGATAATATACATTGTTGGTTGTGCTGCTTGTCGGACATGTGTGAAAAATAAAGCAACTACGTTCCCCTTCTTAGTTCCTAGGTAAAAGTGATGAGCATGCATCGAGCTGGTGGTAGGAAATAAATGAGATGCTAACACTTCTGTACTAACGGACTGAGTTTCTTTCTGCATTCAAAAGGCAGAATTTGGTGAGTGTGATCATATCTTACCTGGGCATTGAATGTATAATGTACACATATATGTGCTGCTATGAAAACTGGGTAATCCATTTTTTAAAAAAAATCATTGAAAGCACAATTCATTCATATATTTCTTTAGATCGTGTAAGACACTGTTTTATTCTAGATTCATGGGTGGTCCACTCTCATTTAATAAATAACATGAATTAAATATTCAACATAATATGCAATCACTTTTACAATTACTGTAAAGTACTAAAATTTTAATTTTATTATTTTTGAATTTTAATTATATCAAAACCAATTGTAAGAAATGAAGGAGACAGATAAGCAAAACTAAGTACTCATCCCTCAGGAGACAGATAAGAAAAAATAAGTACTCATCCTCTTCTTTTTACTGCACATGGAAATATTCACTGCCAACGCCATTTTGATTTCCCTCCTCGCCTGCATGGTCACTGCAATCCATCACTCTGTGCATAAAACAGTAAGCACCAGGTTTCCAATTTCAAATAAATTCATTAGTAATGTAGTCATATAATATGAAGTTGCTATTTTTGGCAAAAAATTTTGAAAGTCATATACGCACATGAGTTATGGAAGACTAATGTTCCCTTCTTCCACAAGTTTAATAACAGGGCATATTAAGCCTTCCCCTGAAGCCATTAGATTTCCAAGTAAGAGGTGGTGCAACTTTTTTTAAAGGTTTCAAAATTATTTTTAGCACAAGAGCTCATCAATTTTGAAGTCCTACAGAACACCAAAGACATCATTGAATAGGAAATGGCCATTAGAAATTTGAACACATGCCTTTTTTTTTCGCTTGCAAAGGCATTAGGATCTTGATTCTCTTATGTTGTCTGAATATTCTCTTGTGATGAACTGAGAACCCATTTGTTTGGAAATTGAACCCTAGTCCAAAACGTAGTGCTTATACTCTTGACTATATTGAAGAGAGTCTTCAACGTGTCCATTGTTGTTTTACTGTTTACTCATTTAAAAATCTCCATTCGTGCAGGTGTTGCTCTTGAATTTTAGTTATGTGGAAACCAATTGTAACAAATGAAGGAAAAACTGGCCTAGCTGTCCCTTAGGAGATAGATAAGAAAAACTAAGTATAACCCCATAAAATGCAACATCCTAAATCACATTCGAACTTTTCCAAACTTCAAACGTTTTAGTAAAACCAAAAAACTATCATTTGGAAAAATAAATTTTTAGTTTCAATTTGGAGTTTCCATTACTTTTACATTGGTCATTCAAACAGTTGCAGAATTTCATGAAACTTAACATAAAATATATGTCTATATGCTTCTCATCAAACGAATCGACAAAACAATTCAGTGATTTTCTTGAAATTTTTCATATATGTATCCTGGCTTTCTAATGTTTGTAGGTATGTCTTAGAGCCTAAATTATGACCATAAATTTTCAGTTTTCTGTTCTCAATTGCAAATTCCTTTGTATTTTATTCCAAGAAATATTTGTAACTCTACTTGCTCGAACAAATTCTCTAGAAAATTGTAAATTTAGTTATCATATCTAAAGGAGTCATCTGTTTTAGTACCACGTTTCCCACGTGTAGAACATGGATTTCTAAGGAAACATGGATTTATTGTGCCCTCCTCTATATTATTGCATGCAATTACAAATCTTAGTGTTCATTATGAACTAATCTATTAGATAACGGTTATAGAAATGCTAATTCATGGTTTACTTACAATTTATTTAATGCATTAATATCTCTTCCAATGCATTTAAATGAATTGCAGGTATTACCATTGGAAATTAAAAATTTGCACTTTTCTACTGTGATGGAGCTGATTTTGACTGAGAATGCAATCCCCAAATTGTTAGTTGGTTCAACTTAGATTCAACCTCTAATACAAATAGTCAACATCGAATCTGTTTATTCATCAAAAACCAGCTCGTCCCACTATCACATCACTCTCTCTAACGAGAGAGATAAACGCAGGACTTTGTTAGCATTTTCTTATGGCATAGAAGTTTCATTTGAAGACATCCAAATCGGTTCAATCATTTCACTTTCAAAATCACCTTGCACAGTGTCCCAAAAATCTTCGTAAGATTAGGCTTTGTTTTGAACTTTTCCATTTATTCTCTTTACATTTTTCCTGAATAAAAATGATTTTAACATTCATTTTAATTCTAAATAATTTTTTCATCCATTTTACCTCCATTCAAATCCTAGAATTTGAGGTTGTACGCCGTAGCGTACCTTTGCTTAAGGACTCATCAGTGTTATTACATGCAAAGGCAAGAGAATCTCATTCAAGCTCTTCATCAACACAAAATATTCTTCCAAATACTAAAACTCCAACAAGTGCATCTACAACATCACTTGTATCATTTAAATCACTCAATCCGTACCGAAAGTATTGGTCAATTCAAGGTAGAGTATTATCAAAGACACCCTTGAAGAACTACAACACTGTATGTGGGTCAGGGAAAGTTTTTGGCTTTGACCTCATTGGTTGTGACAAAGATGAAATTCACATTTCTGCATTCGATGATTTAGCTAAATCCCTTTACAATATCATTGAAATTGGGCACCTATATATTGTCTCCAATGGAAAAATTAAGAAAACAAACCCAAACTACAACCATTTAAACAACAAATGGGAGATTTACTTATTTGCTGCATCAACTGTGACACCATGTTTAGAAGATGATCCAATATTTCCTTACCAAAGCTTTCATTTCAAAACTATTGCTGAAATCAAATCCATAAACCCAAATATGCTTGTCGATGTTGTTGTTGTCATTAGCTCCACCTCCCCTGTTCTACAATAAGAATAGGAGATGGAACTGAAATATTAAAAAAAACACTAACATTGAAGGACAAGTCAGGTTTCAGCATTTATTTAACAATATGGGGAGATCAATGTGTCTCTATAGGAAAGGACCTTGTTGAACTTCACTCTTCTAACAACCCACCAATCCTTTGTGTCAAAGGAGGTCGGGTAACTAAATTTAATGGAATCACTATTGGGACAATTTCCACTACCACTCTTCGAATAAATCAAAACATTGAAGAAACTCAACAACTCCATACCTGGTTCCACGATATAGGCTACAACTCTTCATCTTTGTCATTGAGCAGAAATTATCTTATGTCTTCTAAGCAAGCTTTACCACAAAAGACAATTCAGGAAATATCTAGCATGGAAGTCTTCGAGAAAGCTGTATGGGTTTCAGTTCGTGCCACAATAACTACTCTATGCATGGACGATTTCTATTTCCTTGCTTTTCCATTGGATTTCAATGGGAAACAATGCATGTAAAAAGTAAGGCACAATTCTAACAATATTTGGCATTGTACAAAGTGCAACGGTGAATTTCCAGAATGCGACTACCATTACAAACTTATAATTGAATTACATGACCACACTAGACAGCTTCAAAATTTCACTGTCTTCAATGATGCAGGAAATGTGCTCATGGGCATCATAGCTAAAGACTTGTTCCTCCTTTCTATTGAGCCAGCTGATCTTCAGAAAATATGTAGTCATATATCAGGCTGACACTTCTTGTTGCCACTTTCCATAAAAAAAGAATACTACAATGGTGTTGAACATTTTCAACCTATTATGATAAGTTTAGAATAAATTCAATATGATGTTGCATGCATAGAGATCCTAAAAGACATTTCTGCACTTACCATTTCAAAACGCTCCGTTACTCGTCGCCTTTCACCTCTCTTCTTATATGTACAACTTTTTATTTCTCTAGATAGAAAATAACATCCATGTATCGTTCCCTTCCCCATACCATTGTAAAATACAATCATGTTGTTGTCCTGCACAATTACTTTTACAATACCATTTTTGAATAATTAAAAATATGTATATTTACCCTTTCACATTTCAATAATATAGATACCTATGTTTGGCACTACTAAAAAGGTTTTTACCAACATCTATTTCAAAGTCATTTGAAACTCTTTCTAGCGCTTATTAATAGTTATTTAGAAATTTGAGCTTTCAACACAATGTCATACATTTCATATGCATTCATAACTCAATTTGTAATTTGTAATTCTCACACCTTATCCCTAACATAGAATTATTTTTACTTTGTTAGATATGTCATCAAACGATGAAGTTGCATATAAAAAATCACGACGCGCCTTCTTTATGCTCAAAATAAAGAAGAAGTAAATGCATGAAGATGACTTCTTGATAAAAAAGGAAAAAACTCTCCCTCTTCCATTACACAACTTCCCTCTTCAAGTGCTCTACCAAATATGCTTTCCATTTCACCCAATGTTTATCAAAACCTATATAAACCCCCCTTAATGAAGAACACCGTCGCTTTAGACAAATAATAGATAGCCTTTCTCCATTGCATGTTTTCACACTATGCAAAGAATCATATCCAGGCATGAAAATAGAACATTCACATGGTACCCTCTCTTTCTCTCGATGTGAAACATCAAAATATACAAACCGTTTCACTCATGTCAACAACATGGACCCTGGTGAACAACCATATGTCCTTCATAATTTAAAACAAGCTGAAGAAATTCTGATCGCACATGTAAATCCCATTCTCCAAGTAACACATGCTCGTGGTGGTCAATACAAATATAGCGGCCATACAATTAGCTTCCCTCAAGTCATTACTACTATTGCAAAATACCTACCTCGCCTTGTTTCTGAATTAGACGTCCTCATTGTTAGAAGGAAAAACCCTTCTGAAACATCTTATGAATTCATCGTTTGTAAATCACGTGTTCTAGCAGCACTAGAATAGAAACTCACTCATGATCCCTACTACAAAGATGTTGAACTCAACCCATCTGTAGTTTCCGCTCTACCAGATCAACCTACTAATATTTCTAATCTTCTTGATAATGTAACCATGTCCTCATTTATACCCCAAGAAAACATAATTGATTCTACTCATGATCTTGATGCCATTCTACCTTCATTAGATATCCATCCTTCTTCATTTGTTCCAGTTCTTCCAAACTCATGTAGTGGACTTGATCGCATTCATGCTTACTTGCACTCCACCAATCCAAAATCATCAAATTCAATTTATTGGCATATAATATCTCTATTTCCTATGGACGAATACACTATCGAGGGCCTCTTTTCTATGGCATTTCCCACACTTTTCCCAATAGGGATTGCCATGATTGCACAACCAAGAATTACAAAAGTCAAGCTGCACGAATATGCCTGTCACATGTTATGATACCATCATAATCGCCTCGGCCGACATCCAAGATTCCGTTACTACATATATAACATGCTAATGCGCCACCATAGCCAATCAACTGCCAATGTTTTTGTTAAAAAAAACATTGAAAACAATTTGCCAACAACTATTTCAAATTTGCAGCAGTGTCTTCATGACTTCCCAAATTCAAAAATTCCAGAAAAGGTCATTCACTTTGGTTCATCCCTACGAGGTACATGCTCTTTTTGGAACAAGCATCGTAATGAGCTAACTTACATGGTCACACAACATGGGAGACCAACGTTTTTATTCACTCTAAGTGCTGCTGATACCAAATGGCATGACCTGCAAAATATTATGCCTTTCGAGATGCCCTCCGATTCAAATACTCATTACAGGTGGAGAATTCAAAATAAATTAACAATCCACATTTAACATCCCAATACATGCATTACAGATTTACAATTTTCCTTGAGGAAGTTTTACAAAAAGCCCTCCATGCAATTGACTATTGGTGCAGGTACTTTTAATTACCATTCCTTTTTAAACAAAATATTAAACTTCACTAGAATTAAATCAATAACATTTTTCAATATTGCACAAATATACGAATGGCAACATTGAGGATCTGCACACATACATGGATTCGTTTGGTTGAAAGATGCACCAAACATGGATTCCCTCAATTGGAACAATGAGATAGAAGTTCTCAATGCTCAAAAACATTTTGACCATTATGTAACTTCTTGGAACCCACGACAACTCCAAGGTTGTGCAACTTTACTCCGCACCGTGGGATAGGAGGTTTCCACCCAAAATAGGGTCTACTACCACTTAGGGATCCTTGATTACTTTTTCACATCGAGGGAAACCTGGTAGCACTATGATTTTCTGGTTTGTGATTGGATATTGGTCTCTGTCCTAGATTTTTCTAGGAAAATAGTTTGAAAATGAAAAATGGGAGAGAAACTAATTCTAGGTTACGTGTATAGCCTATTTATCTAGAGAATTTGCACAATTCTCAACTTAGATTCAGGGCGTTTTAATCAATGGCACCATAGGTTTGTTTTGATTATATGTCAGACAATGATATGGAGTCAAACGATGAGTATACTGTGGACTATTAAGTTTCAGGTGCCTATTTTTGCTTCAATAGCAGAAATTGGTATTCTGCTAAGGATTATGGTCCCGCTACTTCTACATGTGTTAATAATTTGTTCATATCCTACTTTAGGTAGTAGGTTTAGGTCTTTGTAATTGATAGTCTCATAGGTTTTGCAAATGTGGGCGAGTATATTGTCCAAGCTCTGACTTGGCTTACAATGTCAGCTTATGAGTGTGGATGCTTTGAATGTTTCATATTTCTGTTATGTTATGAATCAATTTTGGATTTTTCCTCTTTAAGTTGTTCTGGCCTTTATTATTCTATATCAACAGTTTGGCTTGGTAGTATTTTTAGCGTTGGCAGCCTCATTAGCAGTTATGTTGCCAAAGTTGCTAGTTGCAAAATTGCAACAAAAATTTCAGAAGAGAGTCATGGGAGAAAAAGACAAAAGGATGAAGGCCACAACAGAGACCTTAAAAATTATGAGGATCTTAAAATTGCAGACTTGGGAGACAATATTTCTCCGGAAACTAGAAATTTTGAGGCGGGTAGAATATAGCTACCTACAAAAAAATGTTTACGTATCAGCTATCGCAACATTTTTTTTCTCTGTTGGACCAAAATTTGTCACTGTTGCAACTTTTGGTACCTGTATGGTTATAGGAGTGCCTTTGACAGCAGGGAAATTTCCTTCTGCACTTGCAATATTTGGGCCACTTCAGGGAGCTATAGGCAGTCTTCCTAGCTTCATCTCTCATTTTTTTGAAGCTAAAGTGTCAATAGATCGCATTGTGGCCTTTCTGCAGGAGGAAGAGCTGCAACATGATGGGGTAGAAAAGGTATCAAAGGAGTGAACAGACTTCATGATCCAAATCCAGGGAGGCGTATTTTCTTGGAATCTTAATTCCTCTAGTCCAACTATAAGAGGTTTAGATGTCCATATAGAGAGAGACATGAGGGTTGTAGTCTGTGGAACTGCTGGTTTAAGAAAATCTAGCCTTTTACCCTCCATATTAGGTGAATTACAAAAAATGTCAGGCTCTGTTAACTTAAGTGGTACCAAATCATATGTCCCTCAGTCTCCTTGGATACAAAGTGGGAAAATTAAATATGCTATTCTCTTTGGGAAGCAGATGGATAACATTAGATACAATAGTGTTCTTGAGGCTTGTGCGTTGAAGAAATATCTTGAACTTTTTCTCTATGGGAATGAGACAGACATTGGAGAAAGAGGTTTAAATTTGAGTGGTGGATAAAAACAGAGAATACAGATTGCCTGTGCTTTATATCAAGATGTAGACATTTATATTTTTGATGACCCTTTTAGTGTTGTGGATGCACATACTGGAAAACATATTTTCCCAGTAGGTTTCTCTTATCCTTTAAATAGTGTAGGTTTCCTGAATTAATTAGTTTAATTTTTTGATGGAATGATGAAGCTCTACACTAACACTTTGTAATTCATTGTTCAATATGGATAATATGCATTGCTGGTTGTGCTACTTGTTGGACATGTGTGAAAAATAAAGCGACTACATTGCCCTTCTTAGTGCCTAGGTATAAGTGATGAGCATGCATCAAGTTGGTGGCGGGCAACAAACAAGATGCTGACACTTTTGTACTGACAGACTGAGTTTCTTTCTGCATACAAAAGGTAGAATCTGGTGAGTGTGATCATAGCTTACTTGGGTGTTGAATGTATAGTGTAAACAGATATGTGCTGCTATGAAAACTGGGTAATCCATTTTTTAAAAGAAATCAATGAAAGCACAATTCATATATTTCTTTAGATTGTGTAAGACAGTGTTTTAGTCTAGATTCATGGGTAGTCCACTCTCATTTAATAAATGACGTGAATTAAATATTCAACATAATATGGGAATCAATTTTACAATTACTGTAAAGTACTGAAATTTTATTTTTATTATTTTTCAATTTTAGTTATGTCGAAACCAACTGTAAGAAATGAAGGAAAAACTGGCCTAGTTGTTCCTCAGGAGACACATAATAAAAACAAAGTACTCGTCCTCTTCTTTTTACTGCATGTGGAAATATTCCCTCAGGAGACACATAAGAAAAACTAAGTACTCGTCCTCTTCTTTTTACTGCATGTGGAAATATTCAGTGCTAACGCCATTGCAATTTCCCTCCTCACCTGCATGTTCGCTGAAATCCATCACTCTGTGCATAAAAAAGTAAGCGCCAAGTTTCCGATATCAAATAAATTTATTAGTAATGTATTCATATAATATGAGGTTGCTCTTTTTAGAAAACCTTTTCGAAAGTCATATACGCACATGATTTATGGAAGACTAATGTTCCCTTCTTCCACAAGTTGAATAAAAAGGGATATTAAGCCTTCCCTTGAAGCCATTAGATTGCCAAGTAAGAGGTGGTCAAACTTTTTTTTAAGGTTTCCAAATTCCTCTTAGCACAAGAGCTCATCAATTTTGAAGTCCAGTGGAACACCAAAGACATCATTGAATAGGAAATCGCCATTAGCAATTTCAACACATGCCTTTTGTTTTTCGCTTGCAAAGGCATTAAGATCTTCATTCTCTTATGCTGTCTGAATATTCTATTGTGTTGAACTGAGAACCCATTTGTTTGGCAATGCAACCCGGGTCCAAAACTTACTGCTTATATTGTTGACTATATTGAAGAGAGTCTTCAACGTGTCCATTGCTATTTTATTGTTTATTCATTTAAAAATCTCCATTCGTGTAAGTGTTTCTCTTGAATTTTAGTTATGTGGAAAACAATTGTAACAAATGAAGGAAAAATTGGCCTAGCTGTCCCTCTGGAGACACATAGGCAAAACTAAGTATGACCCCATAAAATGCAACATCCTAAAGCACATTCAAACTTTTCCAAACTACAAACTTTTTAGTAAAACTGCAAAACTATCATTTGGAAAAATAAATTTTTAGTTTGAATTTGGAGTTGTCATTACTTTTACATTGTTCATTCAAATAGTTGCAGAATTTCATGAAACTTAACATAAAATATATGCCTATAAGCTTCTCATCAAACCAATTAACAAAACAATTTAGTGATTTTTTTGAATTTTTTCATATCTGTATCCTGGCTTTCTAATGTTTGTAGGTATGTCTTAGAGCCTAAATTATGAGCGTAAATTTCTGGTTTTCTGTTCTGAATTGCAAATTATTTTGTATTTTATTCCAAGAAATATTTTTAACTCTGCTTGGTCGAAAAAATTCTCTAGAAAATTGTAAAATTAGTGATCATATCTAAGGGAGTCATCTATTTTAGTACCACGTTTCCCACTTGCAGAACATGGATTTCTAAGGACACATGGATTTATTGTGCCCTCCTCTTTATTATTGCATGTAATTAAAAATCTAAGTGTTCATTATGAACTAATCTATTAGATAATGATTATAGAAATGCTAATTCATGCTTTACTTAAAATTTATTTAATGCATTAATATCTCTTCCAATGCATTAAAATGAATTTCAGGTATACCATTGGAAATTAAAAATTTGCACTTTGCTACCGTGATGGAGGCGATTTTGACTGAGAATGCCATCCCCAAATTGTTAGATGGTTCAACTGAGATTCAACCTCTACTGCAAATAGTCAACATCGGATCTATCTATTCATCAAAAACCGGCTCTTCCCACTATCACATCACTCTCTCTTACGGGACTTATCAACACAGGATTTTTCTACCATTTTCTTATGGCGCACAAGTTGCATCTGAAGACATCCAGATCGGTCCAATCATTTCACTTACAAAATCAACTTGCACAGTGTCCCAAAGCTTTTATTTCAAAACTATTTCTGAAATCAAATCCACAAACCCAAATACACTTGTCGATGTTGTTGGTGTCATTAGCTCCACCTCCCTTGCTCTACAATAAGAAGAGGAGATGGAACTGAAATATTAAAAAAAAAACTAACATTGAAAGACAAGTCAGGTTTCAACATTGATTTAACAATATGGGGAGATCAATGTGTCTCTATAGGAAAGGACCTTGCTGAAATTCACTCTTCTGACAACCCACCAATCCTTTTTTTCAAAGGAGGTCGAGTAACTGAATTTAATCGAATCACTATTGGGACAATTTCCACCGCCACTCTTCTCATAAATCCAAACATTGAAGAAACTCAACAACTCCATACTTGGTTCTACGATATAGGCAACGACTCTTCATCTCCGTCATTAAGTAGAAATTATACTATCTATTGCAAGCGAGCTTTACCACAAAAGACAATTCAGGAAATATCTAGCATGGAAGTCTCCGAGAAAGCAGTATGGGTTTCGGTTCGTGCCACAATAACTACTCTACACATGGACGATTTCTATTTCCTTGCTTGTTCATTGGATTTCAATGGGAAACAATGAATGAAAAAAGTAAGCCACCATTCTAACAATCTTTGGCGTTGTACAAAGTGCAACGGTGAATTTCCAGAATGTGACTACCATTACAAACTTAAAATCAAATTACATGACCACACTGGACATCTTCAAAATGTCACTGTCTTCAATGATGCAAGAAATAAGCTCATGGGCATCACAGCTAAAGACTTGTTCCTCCTTTCTATTGAACCAACTAATCTTCAGAAAATATGTAGACGTATATCAGGTCGACACTTCTTGTTGTCACTTTCCATAAAAAAAGAATACTACAATGGTGTTGAACATTTTCAACCTATTCTGATAAGTTCAGAAGAAATTCAATATGATGCTGCATGCACAGAGATCCTAAACGACATTTCCGCACTTACCATTTCACGACACTCTGTTACTCGTCACCTTTGACCTCTATTTTTATATGTACAACTTTTTATTTCTCTAGATAGAAAAGAACATCCATATATAGTTCCCTTCTCCATACCATTGTAAAATACAACCATGTTGTTGTCCTGCACAATTACTTTTACAATACCATTTTTGAATAATTACAGATATGTATATTTACCCTTTCACATTTCAATAATATAGATACCTATGTTTGGCACTACAAAAACGGTTTTTACCAACATCTATTTCAAAGTCATTTGAAACTCTTTCTAGCACTTATTAATAGTTATGGAGAGACAAACCCTTGTACCCTTGTACCCTTGGATGCCTTGTCATAGTTACAATCAGGTTGAAATAGGTGAGATCATGCACCGTAAAATTCTATTCCATAGTTATAGATAGGTCCTAAATAGGTTGAGGTTGGAACATTTACTTGCTTATAAAATATCTAGCTATTTTGGATTCAGATGATTGTGGATGGCTGCATTTATTGGAGAGTTGTGTTCTGTCAACTTACCATTTTTTTGGTTACATTTTTTGACATTAGATATTCAAACTCGTTTAGATCACCTTTGGCTATGAAACCGACATTGTCAGGTATCTATTCTGTCAAATTCACCATGGACTTGAAATTGGTCTCATCCCCAAATTGGTAGCATGTTCTTCTTTTCGGAATGGACTCATAACTATTGTTGAGTTTAGCTTCTCATTTTAAGGTCTTAGTATAAGCACACTAAAGTCTCTATCAATTTAGGGCGCTGGCATAGTCAATTTATTCTATCAAAAGGTATTATAGACCCCACTTTTTGTGTTTTTTTGCTCTTAGTCGACAACCTTTGTGTGATTGTTGGTGGTATCAACCTTTTATCTATAGTGAATTTTTGAGTCTATTACCAGAAATTTTGAAGACATTTTCCTACTTGAATCCTTTTGCCTGAAATTGATCAGAATAGTTCATAACAGATCCTTGTATTTCTTATATGATGACGTGATTAGTTCCCATTTGTGTTGCTAAACTGAACTCAAACCTTCTCTTCACCAATGAACACATCATCTTCTTATTCATTGGCATTTACTTGTTGATTAATGATGCCATATGTTAATCTCCAAAAATTCTTCAACAATCAGGTTAATGAAATATTTAAATCCTTTCTGTGGTCACTATTTTACTTTTTTCATTTTTATTCCTTATTAGTGTTTAGTGATGCCTATACGTGTTGAAAACTTATTCTTAAGTAGATTCATATTAGAAAAACTAAACCGCAATGTATTGGATATAATTGTTGCTTGCAGTGGAATGATGCATACAATCTGAATGTTGACAGGATAGAAGGTATAAGGCTCTGTCATGAGGAAATAGGAACACCCACTCACTAAATTAGGACCCTGTACAGTACTCCCTATGTAGCAAATTTACCTTTTGTTGATCTGAAGCCATGACACAAACTATGCAACTGTAACTCTATTCATTCGGAAATTTCCCTCAATTGCTATTTTGGATATCAATCTAAAAAAAGAGAGAAAATGTTGTCATCATAATTGTCATATTTTGTTTCTTCCTTGTACATATGAGGGTCATCTGATGATGAATTTGCATTACTCCATATACATTGTCTCTTGTTCAAAAAGATAAATCAAAGAGTGGTATGTTTTCCATTCAATTGCAAATAGATTTGGCATATTCATAGATCTGTGAATATAAATAATGTATTGCTGCTTTGTATGACATATGGTCAGTACTTGGTATTACTCTACAACTTTGTTTCTAGATTGAACTATAAATTGTGCAATAATTTTACTAAGCAACCATACTAAAACATCCTTGTCATTTAATTTTGATACACTCCTAACTTGCATCCTATATGTAGTATAATATGATTCATTCTCCCATTTTCATTATTAACAAAATGTAATTTAATTGGGTTTATGAATTCTTTGGGTAAACTCCTGGCATAAAATGTTAAATTTTCAGACCATGGTAAGTGGGTTCTATGATTAGCTTGACAGACTCATGGTTTGGCTCTAAAATAGTGAATGAGCAACCATAATAGTGAAAGTGAAGGTTTTTTGTACAATGCAACATCTCTACTAGTCCTTCTGTGATGTTGTTGCCCTCCATCTTGGCTATGGGGACATTGCTGATCATTTCCATGTCAGATAAGTATGTTTTCTTTTTAATAGAATTTGTTGTATTGAGATTGGCCTGTCTTTGGGTTTCTGCTTCTGTTTTCTAATTTGGGTATTTGTTTTCTGATGTGGGTTGCAGATTGTATGAAGATAGAGCATCGTATGTTTACAAAGATGGGCACTGTTCTGTAGGATTTCAATCCAAATCATACATTCATCAATCCAAAATGATGGCAGAACAACTGATAGAGAAAAACAAGAGTTTCACAACTTGCTTCAAGAATCTGTGTATTGGTCATCAAAATTTTCCCTTTATTTCTTTTTGAGTTTCAACAATTGTATGCATGATGATGGCAGAACAACTGATAGACAAAAACAAGAGTTTCAGAACTTGCTTCAAGCACCTGTGTATCTCTCCTTGGTCATCATAATTTTCCCTTTGTTTCTTTTTGAGTTTCAACAATTGTATGATGGAAAACCTTCTTTGTTTGAGAGAAATAGAAACTTGCAGCAACAAGTCCCTTTTCAATTGCCCCACATTGTGTATTCTTGATTGTTTCTCCATGGTTTTCTGCTACTTTTTAATTTTTCCTCATAATGAGGCTGTTATTAATATAATTTTTTGGTTTTTGTTATTTGAAATTATAATTTAAATTGAAAAAAACTTTTTTCCTTATAGTAAGAACATTTATCATAATTTAGCTAAATCGATTTAGCTGTCAATTCAGTTGTCAAGTTGTTAAATGAATAGTGGTATTAGCTGATTGCTACTTCTTGAGCACTAACACCCTACATAATTTCTTCTGCTAATATGAAATGATCCACCTATGCCAGCTAAAATTATCATGACAAGAAGATCCTTCTGGATACGTACTACTGAAGTTGAGAATAAGAACTTTGGTCACAACTTGACTATTATATATTTTCCATACTGATCAAGGGAAACCTTAACATGAACCCTATATAATTTGTCCCTGTTTTGTCCCTATTTCAACCAATATTTTGGGATGAAAATCATATCATTTGCAGGACTGCTAGGGACAATTTCATTGCTTATTACTGAATTTTGTTTGGAAATCTTAAATCAGTTTTGGATCTTAGACTGTATTGGTTTGTTCCAATCACAGAGTTTTCTCAAAACTCGAGAGACTGGTTATTTTCAAAAAGTGCAATTCTTCAAATAAATAATTGAAAAAAATACTCCTATTGACCTCTCTTTGCACCTTCTACGGCAACTGCTAGTATATCTGCTATACATTGAGAAACTAGATCATAGTCATAATTGCAAACATAAAATGTTCGCACTTCCATTACCATAAAAATTGAGATTATGGTTAGAAAGGGTCAAACACATGTTGAAACCGTGACCATTGTAAAATTTAAATTCGAGGATGACATCGTTTCCTAATTTCTATGTTGATCATGCGAAATGACTTTGTATTTCCTCTTAGAGGTATTTCTTCACTCTGATTGCCCATGATGATTTCTTGATGAAACAACTTGAAGAAAAATACTTTAGCAACTAACTATACTAAAATCAATTTTGGTTACTCTAATTCCAGTATGTTTGAAGAAGATCAGATCAAGCATTTAAGCCATTTTATTTTGTGTCTTAACTAGGAATAAAATTCCCCAGTCTGAAAATTACCGCTGCAGCTTTTATTCTAGCAATAGAAAGAAGTAAATTAACCTAGGTCGAAGGGTACCTCAAGATGAGCGTACGATTCTTAGAGATATGGAACATTAGTGTCATATGTAGGTTCTAGGGTGCAACGTGACAATTCTCAAGGATTTATGAAGGGAGGAATGCGCTACCATCTAGAGGTTAGTTTATGATAACTAACAATGTACGGTAACTACTCAGTGCACCATTCCTAAAGATATGGAACTTTAGCCTCATAGGTAGATTTTAGGGTGTCGTAAGTACTAACGATTGGCATATCTGCATAGGAGATATTTTACGTCTCCCTTATCGAGGAAAATACATCTATGGTTGAGTTACTTGATGTTATATATTTCTCTTATTTGATGTTTTGGAAACAAATATGACTCTGATTTGAAATTGTTACAATAGAAATATTATATTTTTATGGTGCTTATTTTGACTTTAAAGGTGGATTTCTCCTTGTTTAACTCATTACTTCAACATTGAAAAATATGGAAAGTATAAAACACAAAATATATTTTAAGGAGAAATCTGAGAGGTGAAATCTCCCAAGTCATTAGAAATCCGAAAAGTCTAGAATCAATTATGTGAATCCAGAGGTATAATGTATATTTGTTTTTAAATCGTTTGGCTTTTCATTTATGTTGATTATTAGAATGCCATTTATATGGAGTACGTATTTACAATTTTATGATGTTCTTAGTTAATTTATTATTTTTTGTATTAAGTGAGCTCAAGAGAAATGGTCTCTATGGCCAAATTCCTAGAGATATTGGATATTTCTATTCTTTGAAAATATTGGGAGGTTTTCTTTCTCATATTGTTACGATATTATGGGTTTGGATTCTTTGTTAATGCAGTGGACTGGTTCTTTTAGGAAGGCCTCATTTAAGTGTTTATACATCCAAACAAAAATAATAGTGAACTGCAAGTTGGTTTAAACTAGTTTAATCATATCCCAACACTTAGACTCTAGTTTAAGGTCGCTATGCTATTTTTTTTTATAGATAAATGGGTCACAATAACGTATTATGCTAAAAACAAGAATGTATTTTGATGAGATATAATATGACCGGAAAATCTGCTATGTTCCACTGAACATCTCTGTCGTGAAATCAAATAGTAATTAACATAATGGTTTCATAGAGTTCCTTGAGTTGATTTCATATTAAATTTTGTTGTGAAGATGAATGTTATAATTATTTATATGAATACATTTCTTTTTTGATACGAAGTTGAAACGGCTTGATTGTAAGTATTGTAGTGTCATCTGGTTGTGAGCTCTTATAGTGGGTTTTGTTCAATTTGTAATCATTTCTATATTTCGATCTGTATTAGAAAATAATGGCAGTTCGTTAACACATAGACCAAATTTATAGGATTGTGAATAATAAGAAGTTAATGGGACCTATTGCTTCGACATTCTCTCAGTTTCCAATCTTGAAGACTATCTAAGTTCAGAGTGATAGTTTGAGTTTTGATCTATTTTTAGTTCTTTACTTTTTCAAAATGTTTATAGGATGTGGACAGTCTGGATTCCAGAGATCCCATCATTAAATTATATGATTTTTCATTTTTCTAGGGACATGGCACATAATCAATTAGATGCACAGGCTTATATATTCGAATGAAGATTTGAAATTATCGTAAGAGTCTGGATCCTTTTCAATTGTATGGCTATGTTTCCTTGTTATTCAGAAGGTGTCATCATTTTCCTATTAAAGTTTCGAAGGAAACTTTAAAGTTAATCAATGTTGTTCTTTCCTGTTTTTAAAAACCAAAATTGGGAGTTTCTCTCTGAAATTATCATATTTTTATAATTTGCAAGCGGTTGTGCAACAACTTCTTAGTTGGGACACACACCCCTGACTTGTGTCACTTGATAGGGTTGTGGTACTTGTAGGTCAGTACACTTGTGCCTTCTAAAGGAGACGTATATTTTTTAAAGCATCAATCTTTGAATTGTTGCATCATAGCATAACAGTTGCAGTACATCAAGGTAGTTTACATCAAAGAATATTGGTGGTAGCTCAAATGTTTTTTACCTTTAAACATTTTGATCTTTGTCACGCAGTGGTGTTGTGAAGCGACAACTTGGCGAGAAATATTCCCGATAATATTGGAAACTATACAAACTTGATATTTCGGATGTTTTTTCTAATTTTACCGAGTTATAAATGGACAAATGGTTTGACAACTACATTTTCATGCATGGATTTTATGATTCATATTCAAGACTTATTTTACTGGAGTTGTTATCAGGGACTTCTCATACCATCAACTAATAGTAGGGATCCCTTCGACATTGGATTTCTACAAGTCGATACTCTGTAAATATAAAATTTTCTAGAGGTAAGTTGTGTTCTGGCGTCTTATAACATCATTAAATCTAAAATGAAATTTTGATTCATGTTTTTGACTGTACAACATGTCATTAAATCTAAAATGTTGTGTTGCAGAAACTAGGAGGAATCAATGCCATTTTGGATGAAGCTTGGTACACACATGTTCTCTTCCCTGAAAATTTCTTCAATAAACGATAAGCACAAAATCTTGAAAGCCGTTCTGGCGTCTTATAACATCATTAAATCTAAAATGAAATTTTGATTCATGTTTTTGACTATACAACATGTCATTAAATCTAAAATGTTGTGTTGCAGAAACCAGGAGGAATCAATGCCATTTTGGATGAAACTTGGTACACACATGTTCTCTTCCCTGAAAATTTCTTCAATAAACGATAAGCACAAAATCTTGAAAGCCGTATTCATTTTTATGTTTTTTTTAAAGCAATTTACAATTTTGTGGAAGTTATTTTTTTCTAACATCTGGATTATAGTTGGTTATTGTGCAAATGGAACATTCGATTATAGATGGATCTTTTTTCTCTAGTCAATTTCATAAAGAGGAACAAACTTGAATGCATTTCATTTTAGCTCTTTTTCCAAAACGTTGTCTTGGTTTTTTTTTAATGTTTCCAAAATCAGTACATGAATCTTTTGCACAAAATACTTACGTAACCTTCAATAATCACAAATACTTCAACAAGCAAAAACGTTTTAGAACCGATTTTACAGTTTATTATTATGTTGGTGATATAAGTAACTGGTGGCTTTGACCCTTACCATTCAATTGTTTTTATCCATAACCACTTTCATACATTTTCCAAATATTTAAGTTATTTCTTTTATGTTTTTGTAAAGGAATTAAAGCGTAGCATGGAACACATGTGTGTGTATTTTCTATTTCTTTTCTTCTGAATGGGGATAATTCTCTGGAATTGTAGGGTTGGGTTCCATTTTTCTGAGTCTCTTTATGCCATATGAGTGGATTTGTTGATGCATTGAAATTTCAGGAATAGATGGGTTTATTGTCGCATATGAATGGGATGCATCCATGCATTGAAATTTGAGATGTTGGGTTTATTGTGCATATGAAATCGACATGTGTTCATGATTTTCAAATTTTATTCTTAGAAAAGAAAAGATGATTTGGTATAGAATATGAATGAGATGTAGTCATGCATTGAAATTTTATTGAGAAGATGTACATATTGGGTTTATTATAGCATCTCAATGGACTTATTCATGCATTGAAATGTCGTTATGAAACAATATATGGCGGGTTTTTGACAAGTTGACGAATTTATAATGTGGTATTTATGATTATTGCAATGTGTTTATATATTGACATTTCAATAGAAAATATGTTTATTGTAGCCTATGAATGGGATGCATTCATTATTTGAAATTTCAAAATATGGATAAATTGTGCATATGAAATGGCATCTAATCATGCGTCGAAATTTATTTCAGAGATAAAAAAAATATTGGTTTACTCTTGCATATGAATAAGATGTATCCATTTATTGAAATTTCATAAAGAATACATCAAAATTAGGTTTATTGTAGTAATTGAATGCATGTATTCACACATTAAAAATCATTAAGAAACAATAGATGATGGGTTTCTGTCAGCGTGATTAATTTAGAATATGGTGCTAATTTTGATTATAAATTTCATGGAAACAAGAAATCCAGAATTGACGTAGTTGTATTTTTGGAGCTAAGCTTCTACATATTTGTAGCAATTGCGTTTGTGATTAATGGTAGAGGTAGTTTGTGAAGAATTTATATTGTGGATATATATTTTATTGTGCATTGTTGGATTTCATTTTTTAATACAGTTTACATCATGCTTTTTTAGATGTGATTTATTGTGGCTTTTCAAATTTAAAATTTAGAGAGTAAAACAACGTACATAGATTTTATAATAGGACTGCTCCAACTAGCGGTTGGAAAAACGGATAGTTTGACTAGAATAGGAAAATTATTATTATTATTATTATTATTTATTTATTTTAATTTTGATTATGTTTTTATTATAAATTCTATATAAATAAAATATTAAAAAATAAAAATAAAAAATAAAATAAAATAAAATCAAATAAATAAATATAAAATTAAAATTAAAATTAAAAAAATTAAAAAAATTAAAAAATAATAATAATGAAAATAAAAAATAAAATAAAAATAAAAATAAAATTCAAATAAAAATAAAAATTAAAAATAAATTAACAAATCAATAATACTAAAAATAAAAATAAAATATAATAAATAAATAAATCCAAAAATAAAAATAAAACAAAAATATAAATATAACTAAATAAATAAATAATAAAAATAAAAATTCAATAATTTAAAAATAAAAATAAATAAATTATATATATATATATATATATATATATATATATATATATATATATATATAATATATAATAAAATAAAATAAAATAAGAACAAAACAAAAATCCTAATCAAAACCAAATAAGAAAAATAAAAGGAGCACACCTCGAAAGAGGAATCAAGATCGACTAAGAGTGAAGTGCAGGAATCCAGCATCTGCTAACATTCCACCCATCATCCCTATTAAGGTTGACCAGCCTCTTTTCTATTTCCAAGACTTCCCTTAACTTTCAGTGGTGGAAGTGGTCAATAGTTGCAATAACCTTAGTATCTTCAATACAAATATGGTGATTTGTTTTTTCAGCATGCTCTGCCAAGGCAGAGGACCGAGATCTACCATGTCTAAGGTCAGCGACATGTTCATGAATTCTTTGGTTAATAGATCGACTAATTTCACCAATGTAAGGTGTCCCACAGGAACATGGAATCAAATAAACACCATTACCATCCATCGGGAAAATCGGGTCTTTAACCGATCTAAGAGAACCACGGATGGTGCAGAGAGGCTTGAAAGTTGAAGAGGCATTGTGTTTCTTCAATATCCTTGTGATTTTATCAGTAGTACCTTGGATAAAAGGAAGGTGAACTCCAGATAACCGATCGTAGGGATCTTTCTTAACCTTTGGACCTTTCATAGCTTTTTGAAAAGCTCTAAGACACTGAGCCCTGCTATAACTATTCTTACAAAAGACATTAAGGAGATGCGATTTTTCACCTTCAAAGTGGTTCACAACAGAGATTCTAAAGGCTCTGGTTGCTAGGGTACTGAGAACCCCAAGATTCTGAGTCGAGAAATGATGAGAACTAGCATGCAAATATTGTTCAGTATGGGTCTTCTTTCTAAAAACTTGATGAGAGAAGGAACCGTCATCATTTCTCGAAAGAAGGACATCCAGAAAGGGCAGGCTACCATCAAAATCGAATTCCATGGTAAACTTAATGAATTTTATCAAAAATAGTTGAAGAAAAAATTTGAGGGTGAATATGTTGTCCTTAGGCAGCGTTGCCTTTCATTACAAGTATAAGATTCCCTTTGAGGGAAGCTTTATTGCAGCCAATATGCTATTTAGACAAAAAGGAATTTCTGATCCATGAGAATGAAAATGTGGAAACCATATATATATATATATATATATATATATATATATATATATATTATTTATAAAATCTTACAAATTTGAAAACATTCACTGAGTTTTCATCTATTTGTTTGCTATTAACAAGCCTTGAAGGCCACACTTGCCAGAAATTTCACAAGGTAAGTTTTTATTGTCGATTCTTTTTCTCATTTCAGATTTTATGTATCAAGTACAGATATTATGTGAAGGTTCTGACTAAAATATTTTGTTGTTATAGGTTGACTTACAACAAGAGGTTCATTCCCTTTGGCACCCTTTATTCATAATAGTTCTTTATCTCCTTCACTAAATTATGGTATGAATGGTTCAAGGGAGAAGGATGATACCTCATCCTCATTCATTTCAAGCTTCGTATGAAATTTTGTCCTTAAAATTTCCGGCCACCTATAAGATTCCTGGTAAATTTCTTCTTCTTGCTTATTTAAGCATGTTTTTTTGTTTTTCTCTATTCAATGCACATAGTGACAAAATCTAGAAGAAAATATACATTATTTGCACTCTTTGATCTTTAATGGAAAATAATAACTATAATTTTAAAGGATGTTTTTTTTGTAATTTTACAAACAATAGCAACTTGAGAACATTATTGTTGTGATATCTTTGAGAACATATTTGTAGTGTTTTTCGATCTGCTTGACGTTTGCTCTATGTTTTGGCCTTTTATCCTCCTAATTCATTATGTTATAAATTTTGGTTTTTTTTTTTTTATCTTTGCAATGCTTTATGTTATAGGGTTTGGCCTTTCATCAAAATAACATATGATATAGAAACCTAAGTGATTCTTCTCTAAATTCTTGAATGGAACCTCTAGCAAAGTTGTTAGCTTAGGTTAGCATTCCAAACCCAAGGGATTTCAAAAAAGGCACTTGTTGTCATGAAACTAGCCAAACCCCCAGCAAAAACAACTAGTTGAGCTCACCCCTTGTGATATTCTATCGCCTTTTATCCTATTAATTCTTTTAAGAGAAATTATAGTTTCTTTTACTTGTATTACATTAAAAAATAATAAGTAGACAAGGTTTCTTTCTCACTTTCACTTTGTATGTCCTGACTCTCCATGACCAAATCCTTTGGCTACCCTATAGCATGGCAAATTGACCAAAGAGAAATTAGAGGAATCACGTTTCTTAAGAAAAATATTGGAAAACTTGTTAATGGCCACATTTTTTATGATTTTTTTCTCACAATTATGCATGAAGGTGAATTTTTCCAAAATATGATAAAATGTTTGGATATTTTTTGTGAGATTTTGGGTCCAACATTTGACGGGTTAATGGTTTGAGAATTTGTGCTTGAATTTGATAATACCAATGAAATTTTTCCATTTTTTGGGTGTTATTTTTATTCTTTTAATCTTGCATCATTATTCTTTGGTAATAGATGTTTTAAAGAGATAGAGAAAACAAATTCAGGTGATTGAGCAAGCAAATGAAACTAGAAGTCTAACCAAATCTAAACCATAGTACTAGAGATCTTACAAATTATTATTAATCCCACCACCCCCCCCCCCCCCCCCCCCCCCCCCAACTAACAAGTTCTTATAAAATTATGATAAAACTACTCCATCCTTCTGATGGGTGAAGCTCAGTGGGGAGAGGTTTGTTCATGGAGTTCTTTGTAGCATGTGTTTCTCCCTAAGGGAGGTCATTTTAGGAATTATCAATCATAAAGATTATACAGAGAAGATAGGTGGAATTATAGAGGAAGATATTAGATCTTTGTGCTAAAAATATAATCATATATATAGAGAGAAAAGTGGTTGAGAATATTGTCTTATGCAATTCTGTAATTACAACAACACCATATAGCAAAAGCTGTCAAAGAGGCCCCAATTTTAAGGAAGAGATGCTTGCATCAAGATTCAACATCGATTGAAGTGCAGACATTGGAATAATGTGTAGTGTAGAATATAAAGAAAATTTATGGTTTTTTCAAGCCATACCTAAGTTCGGAGGTTGGCTAATTCATTACATGGTTATATTTCAATGAGCACACTCCTTGGTGGTGATTGATGCTTGCTGCAAATGTTGAAATATTTTGCATGAATCCTTTGGTTTTCACCACTCACCTTGACAAAATGAGGATTAAGATTTTCAAGGACTTATGAACTCCTTGAGAGAAAGATATTAGGATAAAGGTGTCTCGGAATGAACTTAAAGGCCAATTTAAGAATGCAACGTGGATAAAATTATTTAGGATTAGAAGTTGAATCATTCCATAATAAAAACTCTTCTAGAAATATAAGCTTGCTAATACTTACTGATGGTTGATGGGCACTTTGTAGATTTATCTCATGCTCACAAATCATATAGCCTTAAATATATGCTCTCGAATTGGCACTGAAAAGTCAATGTTGTTTTTTAGCCCCACATTAACTTCAAAAAAACTTGTTTACATGATATTTAGTTTACTTGTTTGTACTTATTTGTTTATGCCATCTTGGTGTCCTCATACTTCCTTAATTAATTTGTGGTGCCATTGGAAGAAATTAAGCATATTATTTGGTATTAGAAAAGGATAAACCTAGCTTGATGTGAAGCCAAAACTCTGTATGGCCACTTATGTTGGAAAAAAATCATGGGGTTCATTGAAATTGAACCTTGCAGTTGAAATTTGACGGAGCTTAAGGAAAATTTAAAATTTTTCCAGTTTCACACCCATTACCTACCATTTCAACTGGTACTATAAAGGGATAATCATTGTTTCCGTGTTTAAGGATCAGGTAATAGCCAATTATGAGGTTCATCATTCCACAAAGCTCTTGCTTTCATATTTGGTATCCTCTATGGATTATTCATTCTTAAATTCATTGATTGCACATAATTGCATGAATCTGCTATGAAAATACGACAGAATCCCTCATGTGAGTCCTTGGAAAAGGATATTATCTACTCATTTCTGATTCTTATTGGTATATCTCATAATTTTGACTACATATGAATATTTTTTGGGATGAGGAGAGGCGTATTATTCTGAGACCTGATCATGGCATGGTTCGACATTGCCTTATACCATTGTCATTGAAATAATTGATCAAGTAGCATTGGATTCAAATCTTCACCCAAATATGGGTGATTAACATTGAGTAAATTGTCTTCACTCTCACGCCACCCCTTTTCTTCAAAAAAACTCTTGAAAAATTATGGTCATTTTTCATTCAACATACCCTAATCACCATAGTACTTTGGCATATGGTAGGAAATCTTCTTATTAATTTTCCGTCTAGATAATGAGAGACATAAGATCCATTTGGAATTTGCAACTTCTCATTTATTGATTTAGTATGTCATGTACCTGGTAAAATATCCCCACACTTTCAACATGATTCAAATGTAAATCTAGTTCCAAAAAAAGCAACACAACCATTTTCTTCAATTATTAGTTTTAAGACCACCCAAAGTTACCCCACAATATTTTGGGTAACATCTGGCTCCAACTTCGAGATATGTGTTCTTCTTGGGAGCACTTGAGAACCTTAGAATATCATCCTTTCCAAAATATGTCTAAAGTTAAATATGTGATATAATGTAGTCACCTTAAGCTCTCAAGGAAATATCATTTTCCTGTGTTATAATATCATACAAAATAGGTCAATTTTGAAGTTTTCTTGCATGTAGGTTGTAACTTTGTTCGATATTGTCACCTTTTCACAAAAATATTTTCAATTTTTTTATTTTCCTGAGCTACCACATATATTTTCTCTAGCAAGCCTTACATACCATTCTGATAGTAAGGATTCTTCATTATAGTTATACTTATAGCTTCTTCCTTTTGATGAATCGAAGAAAATACCTACATCTTCCCACAAAATATTGTATCTTTTCGTAACTATACAAGGTTTATACGTACAACAATATCTATCTTTCTTCATGTCTTGTTCATCGACATGAAATTCACACATAGATGTAGATTAGGATAATCCTATTTTCTTTGGATTAGACTCATCATCCTCAATTGTTATTTTTGGGAGTATGCAAATAGGAACACCATTTACGCTTCTGTAGTCTCACTCATGGTGGGTTTTCCTAGGATGTTGTAGAAAGTCTTTCAATAACTCCCTATCCTAATAACTATGATGTGTGGTGTGTAATAGTGAAGAAAATTTAAAGAAGTATTCTAATAGTTAGAAAGAACTTTGTGATTACTTTAAAAACCAAGGGGTTTACTTTAGACCTTGATGCTAATTCTCTTTGTAATTTTCAAGTTTTCTTCTGCGAGATAATTGTGAGATGGTTGTCACTAGATAATTGAATAGTGAAACATCTATTTTGTCAAAGAATTCGAAGGCACATATTTGTTCTATAACCTCATAAACCTTGTGGCATGGGGTTTCCCCGTTTGCATTTCCTTTTTTCTTGAAAGGGATGCCGCATTTGCATTTCCCTTTTTCTTGAAATGAATGGCCCATTTGCATTACCTTTTTTCTTCAAAGGGTGCCCCATTTTGATATTTATAACATTTTTAATCATAGGGGTAACAAGGAAGGAACTTCTACTTAGAGGTTTACAAATTTTCCAAATTCATATTCCAAGAAACCATAGATGATATTATCAAAACCCTCATCAATTTCAACATTGCCATTTTCCATTTTCAGCCTGACACAATCACTAATCCTTTGAATTGCAAGATTTATCCACATCCTTCCTACTTGTGCATTTTGGGTGTTCTCTTGGCATAGAAACCACTTTACGTTTGTGATATCTGTTGTTGAAATTACCGAGGAAAATTTCTATTTTTATTGTAGTAATACATTTATGCTCATGTTTCAAATAAAAAACAAGTGTCTCTATGTGTTTCTAATTATGAGAAACATATTTCAGGTCACCAATATTTATAACCTCTTGGTCAATGGATACTTTACTTATGGTCCAATTAGCTCCCTGTTCATAATGTGTCATCAAGGACAAGGGATCTCAGGACATGTTTTCCATAGTCATAATCATCCCTCGTATTAATATTTTTACAATGACGCTCGTCATCCACATTATAATAAGGGTCAAAATCAATGACTTTGGAATTCAAATTTTCTTCTCTTCTTCGTTCACCTTGGGGAGATCATCATTTTTCTATATTCGTTGGCTAATCCTCTCTATCCACATCACTTTTTTTGCCCATTTTCTAGCATGGATATATGTTAATGGAACCCTTGCTACCAATAATAAGGGGGAGGATATATCTATCCCTAGAATGAACAACATGGCTCTGCCAAAATTCTGGGCATAAGTTTTCCTTCAAAGGAGTAAATTCATCATCCGAACCTAAATTATAAAACTAGGAATCCTAATTTTTCTATTTCTATGTAAAATTCTCTTATTATATTTAAAATGCATTTTTTATGTGAATTTCTCTTATTTTCAACTACTACATCAACTCATATTATTGTATATTTTATGTATTGCATAAAAATCTTGAGTAGGAATGCTCAATTATATTTCCATTGAAATCATGTAGAGACTTTATTTGCAGTATATTATGACTTTTAACATCTTCATAGTGGAACTCATGAACACCAAAGATTCCATCATCCAAATTTTTTGTCGATAAATAATTGGTAGAATATAAATTCCTTTGTCAAGGATACAATCACACAAAGGGATCCTTCCAGAAAGTAAAATTTAAAGTGTACAGAAGTCAACGATGGTCAAGTCCATCCAAAAGTGGTCAAAATTTAGATTTTTGTACCTACAACATAATTTTCGCCTCCTGCAACAAGCCTACCATTTTTTTCCTCCTTCAACTCTGAAATTTCACACACATGGGAATTTTTCTGGAAAAATTCCTTCTCCTTTGACCTTGCTTTCTCTCTCCTTGACTTTGACTTATTTTCTTTTATTTTTCGCTTATTTTACTCCTCCTTTCTTAAGATATCAAACTTGCTTCATGTAAATTCCAAATTGAGGTCAAGATGCTCTTATATATACACATCTTAGAATGTTGAATTACCCCAAACAAGGTCAACTTAATGAGGCGGGGCCGACTTGGTCTTCTAGGTACTAAAATTAACATTTTGGCTCAAAACAAAATTCCTTTTCCTCTTTCTTATAAAAGAACGAAATGTGAATTGACTTCTACATTTATGAGATATATTCTTTTTACTTGAAAAACCACAGAAGAATGAAGAACATGATTGACCTAGAAGAAAAATCAACTTGAGCACGAAACTCATGCTTAAAATAATAATTAAGTTTTATTATTTTTACAAAAATATATAGTCATAATTACAAAGGTAATTATGCAGACAAATGCTGGTTACATTCTCCAACACTCTCCCATTATATCCCTCCGTTTCTTGGCATAGGAATAACTTGAAGGAAGAATGAAATTCTAAGATAATATTTTTGTTTTTTGTGAGAAAGGTTTTCTGATTGGGCAACAAAATTTCAGGGTTTTGGTTTTGAACAGGCTCCCATCTGGAATAGTGATGTACTTTTCATGGTATCTAAGGTTTCCTTTTGGACGAAGTCGGGAAAGAAGTAACGAGACTTTTTGTTCTCCTATACTCTAAGCAAGAGAGAGGTTTTGTCTAGGTGTACGTATCTCCTGATGAATGTATGAAAAAATTATCTAGGGATTTTTTGGCACATGAAGGACATTTGAAAAGCCACTAAAACTTGTGTATTGTCTCTTGTTATGGCATAAGAAATATCTCTAGAAGGTAGTGAAATTACTTGAGTCCTGGAAAGTGAGGTCCTTGCATGTCCCTTTCGTCTTAGCTGTCATAGAACGAGCCTTGGTATTATCTCATCAAGCTGTACCAAAAGTGGATGGTTAGCTGGAGGCTTAAAATGCAGTGGAGTAGTCATTTGACACTCACTGGAGGGTTTCAAAGCCTAAATACAATCTCAATAATATTTTTTTGAGGTGCGAACTATTCATGTTGAGCATCAAGGAGGGTTTCCAAGTTTTGGGGATTTTATTCATGTCTTTTAATCCATTTTACATCATTTATTTTATTTTATTTTATTTTTTCTGAATAAGATTAAATCTATTAAGAAAAGACCATATAGTACAATCAAAGCTTTTCCAGAAGGCAAAGAAAAGAAACAGGGGAGCCAGAAATGATAGATATCAACCTCGGCCCCTATAAGCAACCTAGTACAAGCAGAAAGTAACAAGAAGAACTGAAAGCATAAAGCGATACAAAGGGGTCTACAGAGATTGGGTAGGAACCTAACGACACTTTTTCACTTTTTTTCTGTTGACCTTAACCCAACCATTGTGATCTAACTGGACAGGAACGAATTGTTGACAATTCTATTCTAAAGGAGGAGCCTCCTTATCTGAATCAGAGGAAGAGGGCGCATGTGAACGATTCTGTGATATCTGCAATGCTGAAGGATCCGTAGGGCTGGCCGAGGGGGGTTCCTTTTCCTACTCATCATTTTCTTCATTCACATCTTTTTCCTCCTTGTCCGAGCTAAAGGAATCAAGGTCGTCCATGGGAGGTGGATCACATGGCTTCCAGCTCTTCGATTTAGATTTACCTTTTTTATTCTTCATTTTGTCGAGGAACGTGGCACATGAGTTTTGGAGATGTCCCGTCTGATGGCAGTGACGACACTGGAAGGCTGTGTTCTCATAGTCCAAGGCTTGGGTCCAATGGAAGTCCCCAATTTTGGGATTTATCTTGTCAGGTAGTCCATTACTGATATCTATTTCTGTACAAATTATACCAAATGTGTATATTCCTTTCTCCCCCCTTGAGGCATCTATGGCCAGGAAGCGGCCTAGAGTGTTCCCAATTCCTTGGAAGACTGCAAAGTGCCAGAGGTGCGCAGGTAGATTTGGAAGCCTGACACAAATGGGAATTCTAGTGATGACATCAGTGAAAGGGTCGAAATCTGGAGACCAAGGAGTAAGGAAGAGCCCTGCTGAACCCCAGAACCAGGGGCCTTCCGTTAATGCCTTCTGATAGTCTTCATTGAAAGCAAAGGCCACAATGAAGAAGCCTTTCGAGCAAAAGAAGACCTTGCAGTTGTTGGTCCAGTTGGAATGGATCCACTGATAGAGATCTATAGTTCAAAGCCATAGGCCATTAAACCTACAAATGATAGCCTTTTCTGCAAATGTCTGAAATTGGTCCTCCAAAGTTGGATGAGAGATCTCAATGGAAGGGGTTTCCTCCATTTTGTCCACTAGGAAAGGCTTGGGAGCCCCAGCTGGTTGAGCGGCTCTCTTAGATGGCTGCGAATGAGCCACTTCCTTGTAGGAGAAGGTAGGAGCCAAGGAGGACTGCCCAGCAGCGCCTCCTCTCAAACAAAGAGAGAGCATAACTGAAGAATCTTTTTTGATATTGTAATGAGAAAGGGGCAGCGAATCTTCAAGTTTTTTACCTTTGTAAAGTAGCCTCATGAGATTTGAGGGGATCCCCAATCTCAGTTCGAGATCTTGAAGAACATCCAACATGGAACATGATTATCTTTGAGTTTATCTTCCATTCAATATTTGGAGAAGAAGTCGTATACATGCCAACAAAGGCATTCCCTACAATTTGTGAGTGTCATTAATTCAGATCCTCCAATAGAAGGATCTAGTCTTGTAGAAGGAGGCATATTGTCATGAAGCCAACTCTGTAACTGGTTCAAAATTGACTTCTTAGACAGTGTAAATCACGGGAAGTGTAGGAAACATAACTAATTTAAGTTGTGACTCCTGGTTAGACGAACTCATATTGTGGAATTTGGATTTAAATTGTGGTTTATAGTTCTCATCACTGGGGAACTGAAGTTGTTTAAATTGAATTTCATGTTGTGACTCTAGGTTTATATGATATTGAGTAGTGCATTTCCAAATATTGTTGTATTTTTGTTTATTATTCTAGATACCTTTATTCATTGTAATCACTGAAGACATAGTAACTATTCTGAATTAAAATTCAAACACTGTAACAGAAAAAGAAAGGTTAATTATAAAAAAATTCTAGGGTGACTTATCATAACACTCTACAATATTTTCTGTGGTAGTGGTGCATTGATGGATTTCTTGTGTTAAATTATTGTACAAGATTGATAGATTTTGTTGAAAATGAGGGAAAAATTACCCTAGTACATTATAAAGAGGTCAAAAATTCAAACTAAAAATATGCAACCAGGAGGGTTGCAATAGAAACTAGATTATATTGTTTTGTGCTAGTATTAATATAGATGAAGTTTCTTTATGTTAGCTTAATGTTGTTTTGTGCTAGTATTAATATAGATGGGGTTTATTTGTATTAGCTTAATGTAAATATATAGATATTTCTCACTAAAATGAGCATTGTGGTTGGATTTCTATTTGGTTGTTTCTTTCTTGATGCTTCATACTTTTCCTAAAGTCTTGATAGCTATTTAGTTTTCTTTTTAACACTTATAAGTGATTTTATGCAATGGAATTCATGTTTTTCAAACATAGATACTAATACGAAGATATTTTAATTTATTAAGGATATTTCAAGATGACCTCTTCTTTAGCAAATGTGAGAACAATTTCAATGTCTAGCTCATTGCGAAACATTTAAAAGGAGAAAAAATTAGGTGCATTTTAATAATTATTGCTGGCAATTGTCTTCTCTTTAAGTCTTTTCATCCATTTATTTAATCGATTAAGAAAAATATGGAATATTAGATTACAAAACAGAGAGAAAGTAGTTAATATATGAGTCATGGAAAATGATTTGTACTTCAACTGTGATGGCTCAACGATAAAAAAAACTACAAGTTAGAGATTTTTTTTTTTTAAAGGAATGTCACCTACATGTAAAACTTTTTTGTGGATGATATTTCATTTTCCAATAATATTTTATGTTAATGTGTGGTTTTAATTTTTCATGGAGGTTTATTTTGGCATATAATCCTGCATTCAATTGCACTCTTATTGAAATCCAATTCTAATTATCTTGCAGGAAAGTGTGAGCAAACTTGTTGATGTTGTTGCAGTCACCCGTAGACAGAAGGGCATAAATATTGTTTTGGATATAAATTATGGTTCTCCAAAAATAGTAAAAAAAGTCTTAATAGTAGAGAAGTAGGTAATTAGATCTAGTCGACAAAATTTGCAGACTAAAAGGTCAAAGGAAATATATTTGTTACGCATCGGTCTACTTGTCATTTGCACTAGTCACATGAGAGTACTAAATAAAGATATTAATAATTATAAACAAGGAGTTGTGGTTGAGCCAAGTTCTATTGTAATGGGTAGTCTTTAGAATGAAATGTGTTTCAATGCCATGGTTTCATCTTTTTGACAAGTTCAGTTAGATGACCTAGTTGAAAATATTGGGGCCAAGTTTGTAGGACAAGCTAAAACAACGAAAAATAGTTTATTTTGGGATGGAACTACCACATCTATTGATGCTTTCACAGGGTTTAGTAGGTGAAGGTCTAAAGGTACTTTTTCTTCCACTAGTATTGGTTTAAGATCTATTTATTTTTATTGGTTTTCATGGTGTTCTCGTTTTCTGTTTTTGTTTGGGATTTAATGAGTTTAAGATGGTATTTGAATGAAACAATTTAGGTATTTGAAAATTTTGATCCTTTTGTGAATTTTTATGAGCTTGTTAAGAAGGAATCAATAAATAAAGATTGTATCTTAAATTTCAGAATTAGAATTTGATATGAAACCTTTTTTTTAGGTTGTTTCAACAGGTGAAAATCCCATTCAAATTACTAGGGACATTGACATGAAAACAAAGGAGCTTCTTTCAAAACTCAAAAATTTTTCCACAGAGGTAAATCCTCATGTTTTGATTAGGATGATTTTCTATTTTTTAATGGTTTGGTGTTGCATATGATTAAATGAATTAGTTTCCTAAGGAATTTTTGGTTGCAAAATAATTTCCATTTTTCATACAATATTTGTATGAAAAATACTTAGATATTTAATACGTGTAGTTATTTAGTCTTATATTTAAGGTGCACTTTTATTCCGGAAATAGTTGATGCATCATTATAATTTAATCCTTACTCCAGGGTAGAATGTTGAGGAGTTCCTTGTGAAACATTTTTATTTTTGAAAATTTTGTTATGTGTGAACGGTTACGCATGTTAGAAATTTGTAATATATATTATTTTCCAGATTGAAGACAAAAAATTAGTAAATTTTTCAACAGTGAGTGTTGTGAATAATTATGAAATGGTAAAAATGATAATGAAGGCTATGAGAAAAGTTCGAAGGAAAGGTGTTGTGATACTTGAAGAGGGAAAAAGTGCATAAAATATTCTCTATGTTGTGGAGGGAATGAAATTTTCTAGTGGTTTTATTTCTCCATACTTTGTGATATCCAATGAGAATATTTTCATGGAGTAAAAGAATGGCAAGGTAATTGATGAAAAATATGTTTATGAGAATATGAAAAATATTTTTTTTGTGTTGTTATTCCTTTTTTTTCATTGTAATGTGAGAGAGAATAACTGAAAATAACTCTTTCTTAAATAATACCCTCAATATTTCACCACCATACACACTTTCCATAAATTTAGGTGGAACTTTGATGTTTTGCAAGGTTCCAGCTAGGTATAAACCTTGTTATATCAAGGTTCCAATATATTTTATTTGGTTCGTAACACTTTCTCTCATGAAATTGTGAAATGATTTCCTTGTCGGTTCTATCTTACAAGTATGCATGTATCATCTTAACAAGTTGATTTTGGGTTTTGTTGGTTTGTATGAAATTGTATATTTTGTGCCCTAAGTTATTTTTTGGTTTTCTTATTAAAATGGGATTTTTGATATGATGATTAAAAATAATGATGAGCATTTTCAAGCATATTTTATGATAAATGTCACAACTGCAAGAGAAATGATCACAATATTAGAATATGCCATCCATGGGAAGTATCCCATTTTGATCATTATGGAGGACATTGAACAATAAGCTTTAGTTATTGTTCTTGTCCGTTAGGTCCTTATATTACTAGTATATCCCTTTATTGTTGTTAGTGTAACCCCCTTATTATTATTGTTGTACCCCTGTAACCCCCATATTATTATTATTGTGCCCTTACATAATTATTGTTTGGTTGACTAGGATTACATTGTGGCTCCATGAAATCCTATATATAGAGAGGAGGTTTTTTCATTTTTGTCATCCAAGAATTGTTCATTTATGTAATGTATTGGAGATTTCCGCCTAGAATTGGCTATTTCTATGTCATTGATATGTATTTTCTTCTATTTTTGGAGCTGGTTTCACAACATTTGGTATCAAAGCTTTGGATTCTAGGGTTTCGCTGCTCCAAATAGGTCATCGTGGAATTTTCGCTATAACATTTTTTATACAAAGGTTTAGAAGCTAAAATTTTTAGAGGGAAAAACTGAAATCCAGAGGAACATATTTGAAAAATTTAAGATCGTAGTTTGCAATATTTTCAGAGATATGGTCTGTGCAAGTTAGGGATTTTTGCAGGCTCCTGAATTTAACCTAAATAGGTCATCATGGAATTTTTGCTATAACCTATTTTGTATGATTGTTTAGAAGCTTAAATCTTCAGAAATAAGATCTGTAGTCCTGAGGAATACTGTGGAAAAAATTTCAGAGCTAGGTTCGCAATATTTTCGAAGATATGGTCTTTGGAAGTTAGGTATTTTTCAGGCTCCCAAATTTCATCTCAAAGAGGTGACCGTGGGAAAATTGTCATAACTATTTCTCTAAGCATTAGATTGGAATTATGTAAAATTTTAGCTGCAATTAAATGGAATTTAGTTTCTTCTATATCCATTTTAGAGCCAAAAGAGGAAACACTAACATGTGGCAGGTCGTACAAGTTCACTTTACTGAACCAATCCATAATTAGGTCATCGTAGGAGATTGGGCATAACTTTTTTATTCAAGAATCCAAATCAGGTCACACCTATGTAATTTGAAAGACGATGCGTAGGGCTACTTCAGGGCTAAGTTTGAGATATTTAAGATTTGAAATCAAATATATAATTCAGTTTCAATATCAAGCTCCTCAAAATCTAGAAAAAAGTGTGTTTTTTTTTCAAATTGCATAAGAATTGTTTGAAAAATCAGTTCTACGTGATTCCAAAGGCCTATTGAATATAGATATCAGTAGTGGGTTCTAAAATTCCTCCTAAAAAGAATTCAACACCCATTAAGCCCTTACAGTACTCTACTATGACTCATGAAGATGAAGAATTGCAACATCATCTATCAAAATTACAAGATCAAGTGCACCAAAATTCACTCTCGCAAAGAGAAACAAAAAATGAAATGGATGTTTTGAAGAAAAATGTGGAAGCTAAGATGGATGGTTTGAAGAAAGGCATGGAAGCTATGATGGATTGTTTGAAGAATGGTATGGAAGAAAAATGGATGGTATGGAAAAAAAAATGAAAGGTTTGGAGGAAGACATGGAAGGTTTTAAGGAAGGTTTGTCAAAGTTGATACAAGAAATGATTCCTACTGGCGAAAATATAGTAGATGAAACTCATGATGAGGAAAAAATAAATGTTAATCATGATTTCATAAACTTTAATGTTGGATTAAAGAACCACCATATTCCAAATATGGATATGAGGAAGTTTGATGGCAAGGATCCCGTAACGTGGATACTACAGATGGAGCAATATTTTGATCTCAATAATATGCAAAACACACAAAAGGTATGCATTGAAAATCTATATTTAGAAAAAAATACATGTGTATGCTATCGAGAGCTTTGCTTCCATAAAAAAATTGGCACCTGGTCAGTTTTTATGGAGGAAATGATAGCACAATATGAGGATACAAAGAGAAACACCTTATTTATCCAATTGATAAATCTCTAACAAAAGGGTTTAGTGGTGGAGCACATTGATGACTTCCAAAAATTGAATATAAGGGTAACTGATATTCCTTAGGAACACAGGATTCATGTATTCATAGGGACTTTAAAGGATAGCATCCAACATGAAGTTCGTGTTTGGGAATCAGATTCTTTAGAGAAGGCATTCAGGTTGGAAAGAAAAATTGAATGTAAAACTATGGTGACAAGGAAGCCTACCACTCACATCTATAAAGATGGAAGTGTTGCTACTCCCAGACTTCCGCAACCTACAAGGTTGACACCACAAAAATTGGAAGAAAAAAGCGAAAAGGGGTTTTTCTATAGTTGTGATAGAAAATACACTAAAGGTCATAAGTGTGCTGAGAAGAAATTATTTTATGTAGATGGTGAAGAGGAGGAATAAAATGAACAAGAAAATTCAAAAGAAGAGGATATACAACGGGAAGAAACCCTAGAAGAAGAAGAAATGAATCCGACCATATCATGTAATGCATTGGCAGGAATTACCACTACTCAAACTCTCAACATAAAGGACATATCAAGAAGAAAAAGGTAATAGTGTTGATTGATTCGGGTAGTACCCAAAATTTTATTTATTGTAAGGTAGCCAAGGAATTGAATTGTTTCCTATACCCAACACCAGAATGTCAAGTGATGGTTGCAAATGGAGGAACTATAAACTACTCTGGAAAATTCCATAATATCAAGCTATCCATGGGGGAATATGTATTGAATAGTCCAATTATTTCCATCCCAGTGGAAGGTGCCGACGTTTTACTAGGAGTACAATTGTTACAATCTTTGGGAATGGTAGCTTTTAATTTTCAAGAACTTTTCTTGAAATTTTTTTTGGAAGGAAAGGAAATCGAATTACAGGGTATCACAGGGAAGCCAGGAAAGATAATAAACTCTAATGTCATGGAAAAGCTTTTGAAGAAAGAACAATGAGGCGTAATTTCACAATTATGGTCACTAGAAGTTCTAACATCAAAATCATCTATTTCTCCAGATCTCAAAAATGTATTGGACAATAATTCCAAGGTGTTTGACACTCCCAAAGGACTCCCAACTATTCATGATCATGATAATGATATTCATTTGATTCCAGGAAGTTTTCCTCCAAACATCTGGCCTTACAGATATCCTTATTTCCAGGAGAGTGAAATTGAACGTATGATTGCAGAAATGTTAGAGGCTAGTATAATTCAACCTAGTCAAAGTTCTTTCTCTGATCTAGTAGTATTGGTGAACAAGAAGGATGGATCATGGCACATGTTTCCAGATTATAGGGAGCTTAATAAGCTCACTATTAAAGATAAATTTCCCATTCTTGTGATTGATGAATTATTGGATGAATTACATGGAGCAATTTATTTTACCAAGTTGGATCTTTATTTAGGATATCATCAAATTAGAATTAAGACTAAATATATTCCGAAAACATCATTTCAAACTCATGAGGTTCATTATGAATTTTTGGTCATGCCTTTTTTCCTTCCCAATGCACCTTCTACATTTCAAGGGTTGATGAATTCCATTTTCAAACCCTTTCTTACAAAATTTATTCTAGTATTTTTTGATGATATACTAATCTACAACAGCTCCTGGAAGGATCATGTTCAACATGTTGATAGGGTGCTCAAACTATTGGAGGAGAGACAATTATATGAAAAAACATCCAAATGTTTCTTTAGAGTACAAGAGGTGGAATACCTGGGTCATCTTGTCTCTCACGAGGGTGTTAAGGTAGACCTTAACAAAATTAAAGCCATTAAGGAATGGAAAGTCCCCACAACCATATAGTAGTTGCATATATTTCTCGGGTAAATAGGGTATTATCGCAAGTTTGTTAAGACTTATGGGAGAATAGCAGCACCTCTAACAACATTATCGAAGAAAGATGCATTTTCATGGAATCTTGAAGAAACTAAGGCCATTTAACATATTTAAGAGGAAATTTTCCTAGCACTAGTCTTAGCTATGCCAGACCTCACAAAAACCTTTATTGTGGAATGTGATGCCTCGGGAAATGGAATTGGTGTTGTTTTATTGCAATAAGGAAGACCCATTACTTTTGGAATTCATTCAATCAAAGGGAAGTATTTACAAAAGGCTATTTATGAGAAGTAAATGTTGGGAATACTGCATGCACTAAAGAAATGGAGACCTTACCTAATGGGAAGACACTTCAAGGTAAAAACTGATCATGATAGTCTTAAACACTTTTTGGAACAAAGACTATCTTCATAAGAGTAGCAAAAATGGGTTAAAAATATGTTGGGTTATGACTTTGAAATCATCTACAAAAAAGGGAAGCTAAATGTTGTTGCAGATGCACTCTAAAAAAAGGATGAAGAGGTGGAAAAATTTCTTTGTGCCATTTCTATTATCCAGCCAATTGGATAACTGAAGCAAAGGATGAATGGAAGAAGCAAGAATAAATGTGGACACTCATTCAAAAGTTGTAGCAAGATCATAGTACATCTGATACATTTAGTCAGAAAAATGATTTCTTATGGTACAAAGATTGCTTATATATTTGTAATAATTCCCAAGTAAAACAAAATATTCTTTTGGAATTGCACACTTCTCCTTCAAGAGGACACTCGGGATTTTTAAAAACTTACCACAGGGTGAAGAAAATGTTTTTTTGGGATGGCCTTAAATCTAATATTCAAAACTTTGTGGTAGAATGTTCATTTTTCCAGCAAAATAAAGTTGAGACAATTAATACCCCAGGTCTTCTGCAACCTTTATCCATCCAAGTAAACATTGGGAGGAGATTTCAATGGGTTTTATCACATTTTTACCTAAGTCCGAAGGAAGGAGTGTCATCATGGTGGTAGTTGATAGACTTACAAATAATGCACACTTTTGTGCATTATCTCATCCATTTAAAGCAAGTATAGTTTCTATTGCATTTATGGAAACAATTCAAAAGCTACATCGAAACCCAAAGATTATTGTAAGCTACAGAGATCCCATTTTTACCGGAAATTTTTGGACAAAATTATTTTCTTGTTTGGGTACTCAACTAGCTCATAGCTCATCTTATCATCCTCAATCCGATGGTCAAAAAAGATAGCGAATAAATGTTTGGAAGGATACCTTCGTTATTTTGTATCTGATAAGAAAGCACAATGGTTCAAGTGGTTACCTCTCGCTGAATGGTGGTATAAAACTTCCTTCCATACTACAACAAAAATGACCCCATTTATGGCACTTTATGGATAGCATCCACCACCCATCACGTCTTCTTTAAGGGAAAATTCTAGGGTTCAAGCAATGGAGGATCACATCGAGCATCAACAAGAAGTTCTCCAACTCCTAAAGGATAACCTAAATTTGGCACAAAATCGAATGAAACAACAAGAAGATCAACATCACAATGAGAGAAGTTTTGATGTGGGAGACTGGGTATTTTTATAGCTGAAACCATACAAAAAAATGTCCCTCAAGTAAGATAAGAAGGAGAATAAATTATCACCAGAGTACTATGGTCCTTACAAGGTGTTGCAAAATATTGGTACTATGGCATACAAATTGGAGCTTCCTACTTCTTCGCGAGTGCATCCAATTTTCCATGTTTCATGCTGAAAAAAGGTTACAGGGGACAAACTTCCAGTTCAAACAATATTGCCAAAACTTGATGAGGAAGGAAAAACCATATTGGAACCTGAAGCAGTCACAGAAACAAGACTCAATAGCTATGAAATCGATCAATCTGAGAGTATCTCATCAAATGGAATAACTTACCCACTTCAGATTCTACATGGGAGGATGAGAATTTTATACAAAAGCACCCAGAGCTACTCAAGCGTTTAGGACAACACTTTTTTGAAGGAGAGGAGCATGTTAGGTCCTAATATTACTATTATAGTCCCTTATTTTTGTTAGTGTAACCCCCGTATTGTTATTTTTGTACGCGTGTAACCCCCATATTGTTACTATGGTGCCCTTACATTATTATTGTTAGGTCTTCTAGGATTACATTGTGGCCCCATGAAATCCTATATATAGAGAGGAGAATTTTTCATTTGTATCATCCAAGAATTGTTCATTTATGTAAAGTATTAGAGGTTTCCCCCTCGAAGTGGCTATTTCTAAGGTGTTGATCTTTCTTTTCCTCTATTTCTAAGGCGTTGACCTCAAAAATATGTACCTGCACCTCTTTTTAAATTTAAAGGTTTTTTATTGGTTTAAATATTATGACATGGAAATTACATGAAAATTTCATGGGCAATTTTAGGCTGAAATTTTCTCTAATGATTAACATTGTAATTTCAAAGGAAGTTCGTTGTGTGGAATGCAGAGAACTTCCACTCAATGAATTTCTTGCGTAGTGAAAAGGTCCTCTACAATCCAAAAAACTTCCTATGTTTCTACATAGAATGATCCACACCCTATCACACTTTGTTGGAGCCACATCAATGAAACACATGCCGCAAACACTCACATCAAAATTTGATATAGCGAGGAATTTTTTTTTCCAAACAATTTATTTCTTTTGAGTCTAAATTTCAAAATATGGAAATATAATATTCAATTTTTGTGAACAACATTTCATGAAATATGCTACTTTGGGTGGTGAAATATAAGAGGTCTCATTTCATATTTGTGAGAAAAAAATCTCAATAAATGATTTCATTATTATTATATTTTCTAAAAGAGAGTTGAATTAATGTTGATGGGAAGGAGTCCATGGGGTCTTAGATAGATGTTGATTGGGTGTTCTATTAAGGAACTTCTTGATGTGAAGTCATCATTTCAATTCCCAACCCTGATAGGGGTGATATATTGGACCTAAAGAAGTAGTCCTGCGAAGCTTACAAAAAAAATGGTGACAGGAAGGCAAATTGTAGTTTTCTTGGGAGCGTTATTATGAGGAATATCAACATGAGCTTTTTTCACACAAATACTCCCATATCGCTTATGAAAAATTGAATAAATCTCTTGAGAAGTGAAGCCATGGGAAAAATGAGTGAGGAACTTTCTGAAGTCCATGGGGTTTGTTCAACTTCCATGTTGTGACATTTTAAGGCTTTTGTTTTCATCACCTGAAAAACTCCTTTTTGATTTTTTTTTTTTAAATGGAAATGACAGGTTCCTTGATATGTTTGAATAGCACGTAAATTTCCATACTAGTTTTTTAAGTATTAGTAACACCAATCTTGAGCTCCCATGCCTAGCAAGTTGTATATTTTTATTTCTTATATTCTTAATGTTCAAAATTAGTGTGGACTCAAGATATTATTCCCTGGAATTCCCAATATTCAGGTGGCCCGATATTGTGTGTAACATTTTGCATAAATAGGAACACACACATGAAGGGTTGATGGATTTCCCTATCCCTAAGAAATAGAAGGCACCATTAGGTGATATTGATATTTTTAATGTTTCATGCTCTTATATTTCATATTATTGAAATCTGTATGAATCTAATATATATATATATATATATATATATATATATATATATATATATATATATCTTTAAACTTCACAATGTTTGTAATGTTGAGGTGACTAGTGTTATAGATGGCTTTGTCTTAGTATGATTACAAAATTATCTAGTAGTTTAGAACATGGTTTATTGCAATCCATACTTGATATGGTTATATAGTAGTTGAAAATATCGCTGGCCTTAGGCAATGGGAACCCAAGAATAAGAATATACTACATCATTTCAACTACTAAAATAGTGTTGTTGTTGTGAGAAAGACTAGAACTTGAGAGTTCTATAATAATGAATTCATCTTTGTTGAAACAACGTTCCACATGACACACGAATGTGATGCTTCGCTTTGCAATTCTAGAAAGAAATGGACCATACTGCAATAAATCCATAAAAATCCCCAACCTAAAATGCGAAAGCCAAATTTACACATAAGGAAAGAAAAAAAATCACAAAATTCTTTCTGAGGAGTTCAAAAAATAAAATAGTGGTAAAAGGAATCCATTAATTGGGTTATTAATAACTATTTTTCAAATCCGTAAAATTGTGAAAGTGAAATTTGTGCTTGGATTCTTCGAGTCATCCCTTATGGTTGTTTTCCACAACATGAGATTTTCATTGTGTGGATTGTAGACGTCAACACTTCGGTAGTTTAATGTTGTAGAATCTAATTCCAATCACTTGCTAGATGTCAAAATGGTTGATCCAAGTGTCCTAGTTCAGTTTTTTTTACAACGTAATGATTCTATAAGCCTTCAAGAAATGCAGTGAAAAATATTGATTTATCTTGTGGTCAAAGTAGTTGGTGATTTCCAATGCGCTTGCAACTAATAAAATGATAAAGCAGATTTTTTAAGGTACTATCGGTAGTTTTTTGTATTCCTCCACTAAATGACCAACGAAAAATATTAAAAGATTTATTTTCTCGCCATGTAAATACATCCATGCATATTCGAGGCAAGGTTTATTTTTGAAAAGGAGATATATATATTTTTGATCAAAGGTATATAATTTGTATTCTAAACAAAGGGAAATAATTTGTTTCAATTTTTCGAAAGGAGCCATATATATTCAATCGAAGGTTTACAGGCTTCATTTAAAAAAAAAAGGATTTTTTTTTTTAATTTGTTTCAAATGTTTTTAAGAGATTTTATATGAAAGAGACTTTATTAAAAATTCCTCATTCATGGGCTTTAAAAGATAAGTTTAAGCATTTTAAAAGAAACTCACTTTTTTTTCAATGTTATATTAAAAATGGGGGAATGTTTATGAATGTTGGGAATGTAATTTTTTTTAAATATATTTTTCTCCTCGCATTAAAAAAAGAATTAAAAGTATGTTTGAGTGGTGAAGTATTTCAATGGCCAATTTGAGTGATAAAATTGAATTTATTTTGGATTCATGAATTTTTTTTAAGCAAGTGAAGGAGAATCAATTTTGGATTCTTTAGCCACCATTTTTGCATACTCCACCCATGAGCCATAGCCAGAACCATTATTTTTAGATCCAAAATTTGACATCGGAGAATCCATGATATGAAACCAGCTCCAAAAATAGAATAAGAGAGATCAATGCCTTAGAAACCAACGACTTCGAGGGGGTAACCTCCTTTTCATTACATAAATGAAAAAATCTTGGATGAAACGAATGAAACAAGCTCCTTTCTATATATAGGAGTCCATGGGGTCACAATATCATCATAGCCGACCTAACAATAATAATGTAAGGGCACAAAAATTATAATAGTGGGCTATTATGGGGAACAATAATAACAATATGGGGACTATAAGGGCACAACAATAGAAATAAGGGGGGTAAACTAACAACAATAATAGAATGCACTAGTAATGTAGGGCCCTAACATGCCCCCCTCCTTCAAAAAAGTGTTGTCCTCAATACTTCAATACTTCTAGATGCTTCTGTATAAAATTCTCATCCACCCATGTGAACTATTTGGTGGTTAAGTTCCTCCAGTCGATGAGATACTCTGAAATTGATTGATTTTGTATATGCCGAGTTCTTGTTTTGGTGACTTGTTTAGGTTCCAATATTATTTTTCCTTCCTTATCAAGTTCTAGCAATATTTTTTTTAAAAAAAATTTCTCACCTATAACCTTCTAAGCATGAAACATGGAAAACTGGGTGCACTCAGGAAGATGCAGGAAGCTCCAATTTGTATGCCATAGTACAATTCTTTTGCAACACCTTGTAAGGACCACAATACTTTGGCAATAATTTATTATCCTTCTTAGCTTGGATTAGGGAGATTTTCTTGTATATTTGCAGCAGTAAAAATACCCACTCACCTACATCAAAAATTCTCTCACTGTGATGGTGATCTACCTGTTGTTTCATTCGATTTTGTGCCAAATTAAAGTTATCATTTAAGAGTTGGAGAACTTGTTTTTGATGCTCGATGTCATCTTCCACTACTGGAACCCTAGAATTTTCTCTTAAATATAATTTGATGGATGACAGATGATATGCATAAATTTCCATAAATAGAGTCATTTTGATGCATTTTGAAGGTATTGTTATACCACCATTCAGCTAGAGGTAACCAATCGACCCATTGTTTTTTTTTATCAGATAAAAAAAAAAGAAGATATTCTTCCAAACATTTTTTGACTATCTTAGTTTTCCCATCGGATTGAGGATGATAACATGAGTTATAAGCTAGCTGAGTAACCAAATAAGAAAATAATTTCATCCAAAAATTTCCAGTGAAAATGGGATCTCTATCGCTTACAATAATATGTGGGTTTCCATGCAAATTTTGAATTGTTTTCATAAATGAAGTTGTGACTTTACTCGCTTTAAATGGATGAGATAATGCACAAACGTTTGCGTACTTGGTAAGTTTATCAACTACCAACATGATGACAGTAATTTCTTTGGAATTAGGTAAACATGTGATAAAATCCATTGAAATCTCCTCCCAACGGTTATTTGGGTCTTAATTGTCTCAACTTTATTTTGATGGCAAACCAAACATTCCACCACAAAATTTTGAATCTCAGATTTAAGGCCATCCCAAAGAAATTATTTCTTCACCCTTTGGTAACTTTTTAAAAATCTTGAGTTTCCTCCTAAGGGAGATGTGAACAATTCAAAAATAATATTTTGTTTTAGTTGGGAATTCTTACAAATATATAAGTGATCTTTGCAACATAAGGAATCATTTTTTGAGCTAAATGTATCAGATGTAATGAGATATTGTTGCAACTTTTGAATGAGTGTCCATACTTCTTTGTTATTCTTCCATTCCTCCATTTCTTCACTTATCCAATTTGGTTGGATAATAGAAATGGCACAAAACAATGCTTTCACATCCTCATATTTTCTTGAGAGTGCATCTGCAACAACATTTAGCTTCCCTTTTTTGTAGATGATTTCAAAGTCATAACCAAACATCTTTGTGAACCATTTTTGCTGAAACTCTAAAGATATTATTTGTTTAAAAAATTATTTAATACTATCATGATCATTTTTTACCTTGAAGTGTCTTCCCATTATGTAAGTTCACCATTTCTTTAGTGCATTTAGTGTTGCTAACATTTCCTTCTCATAAATAGATTTATGTAAATAATTTCCTTTAATTGGACAATTTTCAAAAGCAATGGGTCTTCCTTATCGCATTAAAATAACACCAATTAAATTTTTTGAGGCATCACATTCCACAATAAAGGTTTTTCTGAAGTCTGGCATAGCTAAGACCGATTCTTAGCACATTTCCTCTTTAAGATGTTCAAAGTCCTTAGTTGCTTGAGGAGTCCATGAAAATTCATCTTTCTTCAATAATTTTGTTGAGGTGTGTCTATTCTCCCATAACTCTTAACAAGCTTGCAATAATATCCTATTAAACTCAAAAATCCTCACAACTCCTTTATTTTTGTGGGGAATTTCCATTCCTTAATGTATTTAATTTTGTTAGGGTCTACCTTAACACCCTCCTGATATACAATATGATCCAGATATTCTACCTCCTGTACTCCAAAGAAACATTTGGAGGTTTTTACATACAATTTTTTCTCCTCCAAATGTTTGAGAACCCTTTCAACATGTTGAGCATGATCCTTCCAAGACCTGTTGTAGATTAGTTTACCATGAAAAAATACTAACACAAATTTTCTAAGGAAGGGTTTGAAAATGGAATTCATCAACCCTTGAAATGTAGAAGGTGCATTGGTAGGGCCAAAAGGCATGACAACAAATTCATAATGAACCTCACGAGTTCGAAATGTTGTTTTCGTAATTTCTTCAATCTTCATTCTAATTTAATGATATTCTAAACAAATATCCAACTTGGTGAAATAAATTTCTCCATGTAATTCATCCAATAATTCATCAATCACAATAATGGGAAATTTAACTTTAATAATGAGCTTATCGAGCTTTGTATAATCCAGAGACATGTGCCATGATCCATCCTTCTTGTGCACCAATACTACTGGAGTAGAGAAATAAATTTGACTAGGTTGAATTATACCAACGTCTAGTAGTTTTGCAATCATAAGTTCATTTTTTCTCTTTCGGACATAAGGATATCTGTAAGTCTGGATGTTTGGAGCAAAAATTCCTGGAATTAAATGAATAGCATGATCATGATCATGAATAGTTGGAAGTACTCTGGAATTTTCGAACACCTTGGAATGATTTTCCAAGACTTTTTCGAGACCTTGCGAAATAAATGATTTTGATGTTGGAACTTCTAGTGAGCATACTTGAGCAATGGTGCCTAATTTTTCTTTATTCATAAGATTTTTCATGAAATTAGAGATTATTGTCTTTCCTAACTTCCATGTGATATCCCATAATTAAAATTCCTTTCCTTCTGAAAAAAATTCAAGAAAATTTCTTGAAAATTAAAAGCTATCATCCCCAAAGATTGTAACCATTGTACTCCTACTATAACATCATCACCACCCATTGGAATGGAAAGCATTGGAATATTCAATACATACTCCCCCATGGTTAGCTTGATATTATTGCACTTTCCAAAGAAATTTATAGTCCCTCCATTTTCCACCATCACTAGACACTCTCACGCTAGGTATAGGAAAAAATTCAATTCCTTTGCTACCTTACAATGAATAAAATTATGTGTATGTTAGGTCCCTATATCACTAGTATAGTCCCTTATTATTGTTAATGTAACCCCCTTATTGTTATTATTGAACCCTTGTAACCCCCATTTTATTATTATTGTGCCCCTAAATTAGTATTGTTAGGTCGGCTAGGATTACATTGTGGCCCACTAGGATTACATTAAGGCCCCATGGACTCCTATATATTGAAAGGAGGTTTTGTAAATTGTATCATCCAAGAATTGTTCATTTATGTAATGTATTGGAGGTTTCCCTCTCGAAGTGGCTCATTTCTAAGGCGTTGATATCTCTTTTCTTCTATTTTTGGAGCTGGTTACACAACATTTGGTATCAGAGCTTTGTATTCTAGGGTTTGTTTTGCTCCAAACAGGTCATTGTGGCATTTTCGCTATAACGTTTTTTCTACGAAGCTTCAGAAGCTGAAATTTTTAGGGTGCGAAGCTGAAATCTTGAGGAATTTTGTCTAAAAATTTCAGAGCTTGGTTCGCAATATTTTCGGAGATATGATCTGTGGAAGTTAGGTCTTGTTTCAAGCTCCTAAACAGGTCATCGTGGAATTTGCGCTATAAAACATTTTCTACGAAGGTTAAGAATCTGTAATTCATATGGTACGAATTTGAAATCCTAAGAAAATTTGTCAAAAAGTTTTAGAGCTTGGTTCGAAATATTTTTGGAGATATGATCTGTGGAAGGTAGTGCTTTTTCAGGCTCCTGAATTTCATCTCAAAGAGGTGATCGTGGGGAAAGTTCAATAACTCTCTCTCTCGACATCGGATTGGAGTGTCATAAAAAGTGGTTGCAATTACACGGACTGCAGTTTCTTGGCTATTAATTTCAGAGACGAAGGACGAAACAGTGACACGTGGCAATTCGTACAAGTTCGCTCTATTGAACCAGTCCAAAATTGGGTCATTGTGGGAGATTGGAAATAACTTTGTCTTGAAGAATTCAAATCAAATCATACCTGTGGCATTTGAAAGGCAGTTCAGAAGGCTACTACAGAAGTGAATTTCAGATATTGAAGATTCCCAATTACAGAGATAATTCAATCTCAATACAAAGCTCCTAAAAAGAAAGTAAAAGGTGTGTATTTTTTTTCTGAATTGCATAAGTCTTGTTTGAAGAATCAAGTTGAATTGAATCCAAGGGAATTTTGTAGAATAGATATCAGTATTGGATTCTAAAATGGCCCCTAAAAATAATTCAACTCCCATTAAGCCTTTAGAAGGCTCTACTGTGACTCATGAAGACGAAGAATGGCAACATGAGATATCAAAATTACAAGAGCAAGTGCAACAAAAAATTTCGCTCTCGCAAATAACAATAAAAAATGAAATGGAAGTTTTGAAGGAAGTGGGCATGGAAGCTAAGATCGATGAAAACATGAAAGACAACATGGAAAACATGAAGAATGATCTAAAAACATACATGGAAGGCTTGATGACAAGCTTAAAACAAGAAACGTTCAATAGTAGTATTAACGATGAAACCATGGCAGTGAGAACAAAATAAATATTAATCGTGTTCATAACCTCTATTAATGTTGGCGGAAGAACATATATTCCCCCCCCCCCCCCCCCCCCCCCCCCCCCCCCCCCCCCCCCCCCCCCCCCCCCCCCCCCCCCCCCCCCCTGGTTATAGTGATGAAAGATCATAACACTGAATACTAAATTGATATATTACAAATCTCACAATACAAAAACACAAAAATTTTACATGCAGAAAACTTGTTAGAACAAAACCATTATTTATGCCAGTATCCAAATGGCTTTATCCATCAAAACATTATGTAATTAATTTGGAAAATATCAAAGGATATGAGATAAAGAGCATGATACTTTAACTATTGATAATCCTACAACTAAAAAGATTTATTAGTAGTACATTGAACATAAAGAAATTGAACTATAAGAATTGTTTGATATTCCCGAAGGACTCCCAATCGATCTCTTCATAGGCACTTTAAAGCATAACATCCAGCATGAAGTTCGTGTTTTGGAACCGGATTCATTGGAGAAGGCATTCAGGTTGGCAAGAAAAGTTGAATGTAAAATAATGGCGACAAGGAAGCCTACCACTCAATTCTATAAAGAAGGAAGTGTTGCTACGTCTAGATTTCCACAACCTACAAGGTTGACACCACAACAATTGGAAGAAAAAATAGCAAAAGGGCTTTGCTACAGTTGTGATAGCAAATACACTAAAGGTCATAAGTGTGCTGAGAAGAAATTATTTTACATAGATTGTGAAGAGGAAGAAGAAAATGAACAAGAAGAGGATATACACTAGGAACCAGCCCTAGAAGAGGAAGAAATGAATCCGACCATATCGTGTAATGCACTGGCAGGAATTACCACTCCTAAAAATCTTAAGATATAAGGAAAAATCAAGAAGAAAAGGGTAATAGTGTTGATTGATTCAGGTAGCACCCATAATTTTATTCATTGTAAGGTAGCCAAGGAATTAAATTGTTTCCTATACCCAGCACCAGAATGTCAAGTGATGGTTGCAAATGGAGGAACTATAAATTTTTCTGGAAAATGCCATAATATCAAGCTAACCATGGGGGAATATGTATTGACTAGTCCAATGCTTGCCATTCCTATGGGAGGTGCTGATGTTGTACTAGGAGTACAATGGTTACAATCTTTGGGGACGGTAGCTTTTAATTTTCCAGAACTTTTCTTGAAATTTTTTTCAGAAGGAAAGGAAGTTGAATTACGGGGTATTGCAGGGAAGCCAGGAAGGATAATAAGCTCTAATGTCATGACAAAGCTTCTAAAGAAAGAACAGCGAGGCGTAATTGCACAATTATGCTCACTAGAAGTTCCAACATCAAAATCATCTGTTTCTGCAGATCTCCAACAAGTCTTGGACAATCATTCCAAGGTGTTTGAAACTCCCAAAGGACTCCCACCTATTCGTGATCATGATCATGCTATTCATTTGATTCAGGAAGTGTTCCTCCAAACATCAGGCCTTATAGATATCCTTACTTCCAAAAGAGCGAAATTGAACGTATGATTGCAGAAATGTTAGAGGCGGGTATAATTCAACCTAGTCAAAGTTCTTTCTCTGCTCCTGTAGTATTGGTACACAAGAAGGATGGATCATGGTGAATGTGTCCAGATTATAGAGAGCTCAATAAGCTCACCATTAAAGATAAATTTCCCATTCCTGTGATTGATGAATTATTGGATGAATTACATGGAGCAATTTATTTTACCAAGTTGGATCTTTGTTCAGGATATCATTAAATTAGAATGAAGATTGAAGATATTCCAAAAACGGCATTTCGAACTCATGAGGGTCATTATGAATTTTTGGTCATGCCTTTTGGCCTTACCAATGCACCTTCTACATTTCAAGGGTTGATGAATTCCATTTTCAAACCTTCCTTAGAAAATTTGTGCTAGTATTTTTTGATGATATACTAATCTACAGCAGGTCTTGGAAGGATCATGTGGAACATGTTGACAGGGTGCTCAAACTATTGCAGGAGAAACAATTATATGCAAAAAAATCCAAATTTTTCTTTGGAGTACAAGAGGTGGAATATTTGGGTCATATTGTATCTCACGAGGGTGTGAAAGTAGACCCTAACAAAATTAAAGCCATTAAGGAATGGAAAGTCCCCACAACCATAAATAAGTTGCGAGGATTTCTCGGGTTAACGGGGTATTATCGCAAGTTTGTTAAGAATTATGGGAGAATAGCAGCACCTCTAACAACATTATTGAAGAAAGATGCATTTTCATGGACTCCCGAAGCAACTAAGGCCTTTGAACATCTTAAAGAGGCAATGTGCCTAGCACCGGTCTTAGCTACGCCAGACTTCACAAAAACCTTTATTGTGGAATGTGATGCCTCAGGAAATGGAATTGGTGTTGTTTTAATGCAGGAAGGAAGACCCATTGCTTTTGAAAGTCGTCCAATCAAAGGAAAGTATTTACGAAAACCTATTTATGAGAAGGAAATGTTAGCAATACTCCATGCACTAAAGAAATGGCGAACTTACCTAATGGGAAGACACTTCAAGGTAAAAACTGATCATGATAGTCTTAAACACTTTTTGGAACAAAGACTATCTTCAGAAGAGCAGAAAAAATGGGTCAAAAAGATGTTGGGTTATGACTTTGAAATAATCTACAAAAAAGGAAAGCTTAATGTTGTTGCAGATGCACTCTCAAGAAAGAATGAAGAGGTGGAAGCTTTGCTTTGTGCCATTTCTATTATCCAACCAGATTGGATAACTGAAGCAAGAGATGAATGGAAGAAGGACAAAGATGTATGGATACTCATTCAAAAGTTGCAGCAAGATCCTAGTACATCTGATACATTTAGTTGGAAAAATGATTCCTTATGGTACAAAGATCGCTTATATCTTTGTAAGAATTCCCAACTAAAACAAAGATTCTTCTGGAATTGCACACTTCTCCTTTAGGAGGACACTCGGGATTTTTAAAAACTTACCACAGGGTGAAGAAAGAATTTTTTTAGGATGGCCTTAAATCTGATATTCGAAAGTTTGTGGCGGAATGTTTGGTTTGCCAGCAGAATAAAGTGGAAACAATTAAGACCCCAAGACTTCTACAACCTTTATCCATTCCAAGTCAACGTTGGGAGGAGATTTCAATGGATTTTATCACAGGTTTACCTAAGTCTGAAGGAAAGAGTGTCATCATGGTGTTAGTTGATAGACTTACCAAGTATGCACACTTTTGTGCATTATCTCATCCATTTAAAGCAAGTACAGTTGCTACTACATTTATGGACAGAATTCAAAAGCTACATGGAAGCCCAAGGGTTCTTGTGAGCGACAGAGATCCCATTTTTACTGGAAATTTTTGGACGGAGTTATTTTCTTGTTTGGGTACTCAATTAGCTCATAGCTCATCTTATCATCCTCAATCTGATGGTCAAACTAAGATCGTAAATAAATTTTTGGAAGGATATCTTCGTTGTTTTGTATCTGATAAACAAACACAATGGGTCAAGTGGTTACCTCTTGCTGAATGGTGGTATAACACTTTCTTCCATACTGCAGCAAAAATGACCCCATTTATGGCACTTTATGGATATCATCCCCATCCATCTCATCATATTTAAGAGAAAATTTGAAGGTTCAAGCAATGGAAGATCACATCGAGCATCAACAAGAAGTTCTCGAACTCTTAAAGGATAACCTGAATTTGGCACAAAATCGAATGAAACAATAGGCAGATCAACATCGCAGCGAGAGAAGTTTTGACGTAGGAGATTGGGTATTTTTACGGCTACAACCATACGAACAAATGTCCCTCAAGCAAGCTAAGAAGGATAATAAATTATCACCAAAGTACTATGGTCCTTACAAGGTGTTGCAAAAGATTGGTACTATGGCATACAAATTGGAGCTTCCTGCTTCTTCGCGAGTACATCCAGTTTTCCATGTTACATGCTTAAAGAAGGTTATAGGTGAAAATCTTCCGGTTCAAACAATATTGCCAGAACTTGATGAGGAAGGAAAAATCATATTGGAACCTGAAGCAGTCATGGAAACAAGAACTCGACAGCTACGGAATCGATCAATTTCAGAGTATCTTATCAAGTGGAAGAACTTACCCACTGAAGATTCTACATGGGAGGATGAGAATTTTATACAGAAGCACCCGGAGCTACTCAAGCGTTGAGGACAACACTTTTTGAAGGAGAGGGGCATGTTAGGTCCCTATATCACTAGTATAGTCCCTTATTATTGTTAGTGTAACCCCCTTATTGTTATTATTGTACCCTTGTAACCCCCATTTTGTTATTATTGTGCCCTTAAATTATTATTGTTAGGTCGGCTAGGATTACATTGTGGCCCACTAGGATTACATTATGGCCCCATGGACTCCTATATATAGAAAGGAGGTTTTGTAAATTGTATCATCCAATAATTGTTCATTTATGTAATGTATTGGAGGTTTCCCCCTCAAAGTGGCTCATTTCTAAGGCGTTGATATCTCTTTGATTCTATTTTTGGAGTTGGTTACACAACAGTGTACTACCTAAATTAATAAGCACTATTACATTTTTCTTCTCGATATGTCCTTCTATATTGAGAGTTTGAGGAGTGGTAATTCCTACCAATGCATTACATGATATGGTCAGATTCATTTCTTCTTCCTATAGGGTTGGTTCCTAGTGTATATCGTCTTCTTTTGAAGTTTCTTGTTCCTTTTCTTCCTCCTCTTCACAATCTATGTAAAATAATTTCTTCTTAGCACAACTATGACCTTTAGTATATTTTCTATCACAACTATATCAAAGCCCTTTTTTATCTTTCTTCTTCCAATTTTTGTGGTGTCAACCTTGTAGTTTGTGGAAGTTTAGGAGTAGAAACACTTCCATCTTTATAGTTGTGAGTTGTAGGCTTCCTTGTCGCCATACTCTTGCTTAAAAATTTTCTTTCGAACCTAAATGCTTTCTCCAATGTATCAGGTTCCCAAAGGTGAACCTCATGTTAGATGTTATCCTTTAAAGTCCCTATGAATACATCAATCCTATGTTCCTATGGAATATTATTCACCCATATATTTAACTTTTGGAAGTCCTCAATGTGCTCCATCAGAGAACCCTTTTGTTTGAGATTTATCAATTGGCTAAATAATTTTTTTCTCTTTGTATCCTCATAATATGCTATCACTTCCTCCTTAAAAATTGACCAAGTGACTAGTGGTCTATGAGAACAAAGCCATTGATACCATACAAGCTGATTTTGTTGTAAATATAAAGTTGCAATGCGTACCTATTGTCTGTTTTGCGTATTATGGAGCTCAAAGTATTGCTATATTTTTTGTATCCAAGTTATCATATCCTTGCCTTCAAACTTACTCATATATATCTTTAGAATATAGTGGGTCTTAAACCCAACATTAGAGTCTCTGAAATCATGATTAACATTTCTTTTTTTCTCATCATGAGTTTCCTCTACTACCTTTTCACCATTAGGAAGCTTTAGTTGTAGAGACTTTTCCAAACCATCCTTCAAACATTCCATGTATTTCTTGTACTCCCATATTCGTGTTGAGATGTATTTCAATAAGTGTGTCATGAATATATAGATTTCCAATTTAATTTTTCAAAAGATTTATCTCAATAAGTGTTTCATGAAGATATAGATTTCCACTTAGATGTTTAACGAGATGTATCTCATTAAACGTGTCATGAATATAGATTTTTCCACTTGATTTCTTTGGGACATAGAGACTAGCCTAGCTCTTGTGCACTATTTTAAATTCTAGATTTACTTAGGAACTAAACCCAAACTAGAACCATTGGAATGGTATTTATCTCAAGTTTACAATTAATTATTGAAATTCTTGTACTCAATTCTCCCTTATTGTAAACTAACTAAATTGTATGAAAATAGCATTCATGCACATGGATAGCATTAAAATGCCATATTTGTGGCATTTAATGTTGTTTTACCATGTTTATTGGAATTTTCCTTTGGTTTAACTATTAGATGAAAAATTAATGTTTCTACACACATTAACTAATATTAGTCTAGAAAAATAATTTTTGAAACTTGCTATTGCATTCATTGTATGTAATTTATTAATAATTTCATAGATAGAAGCTCATATGGTAGCTTCAATGTTTTTTTGAAAACTTATTTTGGAAATATGTGGGAGAAGTAACATCAACTTGCTTAGTTCTCGCATTGTACCGTTTTCTAGTAATATTTCGTTCAAATTGTAGTTTATTTTTTTTCTTCCATATATCCCATCTTAAAAAAAAAAAACAATCAGATTCTAGGTAATGAATTGCAATAGAAACATTCACAAAAAAACTATAAATAGATGCTTGAAATAATTCATTTTGAAAATTAACAATCAAAATAACAATGCAATAATGATGATACGATTGATGATGTCTTGAAAACCAACAACCCTTTTAGGCTTGAAGCAATTGCATATACTCTAGGTGATTGTCTTTTCAATGCAATTCAAGTTATTTTGAATTTTTCTTTGTTCTTATATTGAATTGTGAAATGGAACAATATACCACTTCCTAATTTTTCTACAACAAGATCACATAGAGGAAATAGAATCATTTGAATATGAGCTAACACCTAAATTTCTATATGAACTTCATGGAATTCATGATGTTGAAACATATTTCCATAGGATGCATATTTCTACTTCAAGTATTCTTAGTGGAAATGAAAGAGGGATATGGGGAGATAAATTTTGTAGACATCAAATCATCAAATGGTTAAATCCCCCTATAGGAATATTGTCTATCATAAAGAAAAAACGGTATTTTCTTTCAATTCAAATTAAATAACAAATCCATTTCATATATTGTTTCATGATGTAAACCCTCTTAATGGGAATTATGAGCCATTATTGTACAATAAAATACCTTGGTCCATTGTAATATGCAATGAATATTTATCACCTTTTTGCAAGGTTAAAAAAAAATATTTGCAACCCATACTTGATAAAATGTAAGTCCATCGATTGGATAAAGGGAAAAATACTATATCCATTTGTTGAGATAGTATGTTTACTACACTTTTTCATTTGATATCCCATGACTTTGATGTACATTCTTTGAGACTTTACATTTGTGCAATCCTTTTGCAATGCAACTATTTCTAGTGTTCAAGATGAATTGCATTGTTTACAATTTTTTTTTTTTAAATGATGTCATAAAAAATAAAAAATAAAATGGTTGCAGCTTTGCAATATTATCTTATTAATATGGGAATTTTATATGAAAAAGGTAAGGTTGAAGGTGGATCATTTTGTTTACAATGGGAAGCAATCATATTCAAAGTAAACATACAAGAATGGTATTTTGTAACAAAGAACATTGTCCATTATTTCTCATGCAGTATTGATTCAAATGAAACACGTAATATATTTTCCTTTTAAATAGGCTTATTCCACACCCATTATTAACCTTTCGCAATTAATGCACACAAAAACAATGGAAATATGCATTGTAATATGATGTCATTTGAAATAGGGTCCTTGCATACCCATGATGGACCTTTGTTAGTAAATTCACACATCCATAAAGAAAATATGGACTATAAAATGATGCCAATGAACAAATGTTAAAATAGTAGGATCAATGTCCATATATTAAAACAAGTATTGCATTTATAAATAGGATAAAACTAGAAAATATGACTAAACTAGTTGTTGTTGAGAAATATTAGCAGAAGGAACAATGCAAGAGTGATGTAACCATTGATTATTTCTTGAAAAACAACAACATTATTAGGATTCAAACATTTTCATATACAACAAGTGATTTTCTGTTCAATGAAATTGAAGTTCCTCTGCATTTTAATTAATCACCTATGGAATTGTGAAATGACACAATAGACCACTTCTTGATGTGCCTACAACAAGGTCACGTAAAGGTAGTAGAATCATTTCAATATGAGCTATCACCTATATTTCTATATCAAGTTCATGGAATTCATGAAGTTGAAATGTATTTTGGTAGGCTGCATCTTTATGCATCAATTAAACTTAATGAAAATGAAACAGGGCTATGGGGAGATACATTTTGCATACATTGGTTGGTCAAATAGTTAAATGGTCTCAATAGAATTTTGTTCACTCACAAATCAAAAAAGGAATTTTCTCTTCAATTGAAATGAAGTAAAAAATCCATTGCCCATATTGTTCTTGATGAAAACCCTTTTAATGGACAATATGAACAATTATTGTACCAGAAAGTACCATGATCCATTGTAACATGTAATGAGCACTTATCACCTTTTTGTGAAGATCTAAAAAAATATTTTTAATACATACTTGATAAAATTAAAGTCCACATATTAAATAAAGAAAAAAAATACTATATCCACTTGTGAAGATAGCATGTTTACTACACCTTTTCATTTGAAAGAACATAACCTTGATGTGCAATATTTAAGCCTTTACATTGTGCAATAATTTTGCAAAGAAACCATGTGTAGTGTGCAAGATGAATTACATTGTTTACATAAGCATCTACCAAATGATATCATCAAAATAAAAAAGGTTGAAAATTGGCAAGAATATCTTATTAATATGGCAATGTCATATGAAAAAGGTAAGGTTGAAGGTGGATCTTTTTTTTTCAATGGGTAGAAATCATATTCAAAATAAATATACAGGATTGGTCTTCTATAGGCAACAACATTGTCAATTAGTTCTCATGAAACATCGATTCAAATGGAACATATAATATATTTTCATTTCAAACGGGCTCACCCCACACCCATTACATGCCTTTGCTTATATAAACATAGAGAAATAATATAAATGTGCGTTGTAATATGATGTCATTAGAAAAAGGCTACTTGCGCACCCATTAAAGACCTTTTTTAACAAATACACATAGTCATTAAGAAAATTTGCAGTATAAAATGGTGCCAATCAATAAACATAAAAATGATATGATCAGTTTCAGTATATTAAAACAAGTATTGAATTCATAAAAAAAATAATAAGAAACATGTAAAAAAAAGTTTCAAAGTCATCATTGTTACATACCGAAGAAGAATCCAACAAAATTTTACCTAGAGAAGATTGAAGAAACACGTGGGAAGAAATTCCTAGTATGAAAACTATTGAAATTTCAAAATAATATGACAAACATTGGATAAGAGTTAGAAAAAATATACGAGAACTCATCTGAAAAACATAGAATTCTTCCCAAGAAAGTAATATGCGAAGTTTGAAAAGAGCACTTCAAAATGGAAATTTTCCATAATTTTCTTTACCTAACCAAATTATATGCAAGATGCCATTGCGAATTGTAATGACACTCGAGGAACTTGAAGAACGCCTTGTAGCACTAAGAATTTATTTTGAACAGATAAGAAAATGCGGACACAAAGTATAAAAAATAGGCTTAATAGGATCAATTATAAATTTTCATTTTTAAACAAACATTGTTCAAACTAAATTGCCACAATCTATGGAAGACACAGCAATAGTTGCAGTTGCATTGAAAAGATGCTTGGAATACAAAAATGCATTTGAAACAGGAAAATTTCATGTGCACACTATCATAAAACCTTTGAAAGAACTATGTTCTTGACACCTTTATACAACTCAAAACATATGCATAAATAGAAATTGGGACAAAATTCTAGAATCGACTACCTTGAACACATCAATTGAAAATGTCTACATTGAACAAAAAAATGAAACGAGTAGTGATTCAGACAATGAAACAGAACTGCAACATTTGTGCATGGATTCATAGGATCCTAATGCATACATAATTCGTAAGACGGTTAATTAAATTTTCTTCAGCTCAAGGAGAACAACCCCTTCGAATTTTCAAATAAAAATATGTAGAAGAAATGAAATTCCCAACCATTTTATTTGGAGATGCACGTGATAATGACGTTGTTGAAATATTTGCAACCAAAAAATAGTCCAACGGGATTTAATGCACTATAGTGGTGACTTTCCTTACCATACAACTAATTTTTTCTTCAAAACATGTCCTCTGTTGCATTTCAACAAGAATTAGGGGAGGGAAGTTAAAAGGAAGAATTTATTGGCAAAGGATGTTAAGTACAAACCAAACCTATAAAATCTACTTGATATTGGTTACATAGATTTCAATAACCTAAGGATTTATCCATATTTCCTAAAACAAATAAAAAAAAAATATTTGCATGATATGCCAACAATGGCCCTGAACCTTTTTTATCACATTTACAATTGAAATAAATTGTTGGACTCCATTGGAAAACACATGAACCAAATTACACACCAAAAGGAATAAAAGAAAACATATTGAAACAATAGAGGATTGTAACATTGACTAACTAATTAGAAGGGATTCAATAAATTTCTCTCATTACTATAGACATTGGATAAACACTCTAAAAAAATTGATATCTCAAGAAGAAACATTCTTTGGGAAAACAATTGATTTCTACTTTGTAACTAAATTTCAAAATAGAGGAACTAAACGTGAACATGGGTTCTTATGGGTAGAAAATCCACCAATATATGGCATAATTAATAACTCTAACATTGAAAACCTTGTAGAAAATTATTTAACTTATAGCATAGACCACCTTGATCCAAAGGTTGCAAAAACACATTGGAACTACCATACAAAAAGTTTTAAAAGAAAAGAGGCTCACATTGTAGATATAATTTTCCAAACCCACCCATAAAAAACACAAAATTTATTGAACTAATTGAGTTAGAAAATTCCACATTAAACGAAAAAGAAAATTTGTTGTAAAATACTTTGGAACATAAACTATATGACAATGAAACTACTTTTGACAAATATTTAGAAGAATTACACTTAAGAGAGTCAGATTACATTATAGAAATATAAAGTACATTGAAATAACCAATGGTTTTCCTAAAATGAGAACCCTCTCACATTTGGAACAATAAATTTGCAAAAAATATGTGGCATTTATGGAATGTAAATGATGATGCTTAGTTTTTACTTCATGCATATGCAGTTGCATCATACTGTACTTCTTACATGACTAAATTTGACAAGTCAATGAAAAAGGAATTTAAAAGGATACGAAGAGAGCACGAAAAAATAAAAATATATGTTATTGAAATGATACACTCATTAGGAAAACCTTTACTCAACCTTCAACAAATCTCTATGCAACAAGAACTCCATTTAGCACTTCTCTTTTGTTGAATCACAGCTCACAAGAATGCATATTTATAAACAAAGAAGTAATGTATGGACACATATTTATCCTCAAACCATATTTTTTGCTAAATAAAGAAAAGGAAAACTCCAAAAATGTGATGTGCAATTCCATTATTAATTATTGCATTGGTCGGCCTCATGCCATCAAGCATATATACCTTCCAGAATTTGTATCGAAGTACAACAAAAATGGAAATCCTACTTAAAAATGAAAAAAAAAAAGTGATATGGTTCATCAAATACAAAAAACACATCGACTTTGAAAAATATTGCAAAGAGAAACTTTTTTTATATGTACCATTTGAAAACAATGAGAGTGCATTAAAGCAAGGGTTGGAAACATGGGAGGAAACTTATATTTTACACGAGAACATAATCAAATTAAATGAAAACAATTTTACATATAATATGAACCCATTATGGTGACATTTAGAAAATGTCATTGAAGAACTCAAAACTAGCTCTATAGACCCCACTAATTCAATGCAAAAACAAAAATCCTGGAAAATATTAGCAAAAAATATGATTTTAAAAGACCCTTACAATGTTTTCATCGCCATCGAAAAAAGAGAGAATTGAATATGGTGTTTCAATTTTCAGAACACCCATTTCTTCTTGAAAATGCATAATATTGTCAAAAAAGGGGAATCCTCAATAGAGAAGAAGAATAAATCACGAAACACATTATAATGAAAAAATGTACGAACATAGACAAAATATTATATTTACTGCTAACTTGAGGAGTTGACATTGGAAAAACATTTTCAACAAAAGAAATATTCTGAATGCTCCTTCACCTCTATGATGCACAACATTCAACTAACCCTTTTAATCCAAAGGGATTGATACTAGCATACATATGCAAAGTTGCATATAATGCAGGTGGTGCAACAATCCACTCTACATTTTTAAGGCATTTTAACAAGTCTAACATCACATCACTTAATAGTGAAACATTAGATGCACTAGGAAAATTTTATCAAGAATTGAGAATAGTTTTCATTGATGAGGCTTCTTTGATTGGAATTAATTTCTTGTATTGAATTTATGATCTATCTAGGAATATTAAACATGTTTAGACAAAATATTTTGGAAATGTTGATATGTTATTTTGCGGTGATCTCAATCAAGCACAAACTATACAAGATTCCTTGATATTTGAGCAACCTATTGTCAAAAAACAACGAGTTGCATATGAATTTTGGAAACAAAATGCAAAGTGATATTAATTTCATATTACAACGCATCAAACACATGAATCATTCATCTCAGTATTCAATAGAATGTGTATAAACACTCAAATTAAATAATATTTATCATATATAAATAGAAATTGTGTTAGACCTACACCTATCGAACCTACTTTCCCCTATATTGTCTCAAAAAACAAATATTCTGCTTTGCACAACAATAAAATTTTTTATGTTGTTCCCCATGATGAAATTTTTATCAATGCAATCGATCAAGAAGAAGAAAAGAATGGTGATTTGTCTTAAGATTCAGATACAACAACATTTCATTCACAGATAATTCTTAAATTAGATATGTTAGTTGATATGTATGCTGGAAAATATTATTCACAAGATGGTATTGTTAACTGATTGGATGAAATCATCAAGTCATATACAAAAAAAAACAAAATTGATGCCATATGGATCAAGTTCTCTGACGAAAACATAGGGCTTGCCAGGCTAGAAATTTTTCCTACTTATATTGTGATGATATTTCTGAAAATTGGATCTCCATATTTTAAATAGGAAAATTGATAACACTATAAGAAAAAACATGTCATATTAAAATTTAAAAAAAAATTCCTATTCAATTGTCATCTTCACACACAATTTATAGGTCACAGGGCCTTAGGATAGACAACCTTTCATTTGATCCTACTAGAATAAGAAGTCAGGAATTAGTATATACAAATTTGTCTCGTGTAGGGAGCATACAATCCTTGTAGGTCTATTAAACCCTTTGATGAAATAATACTTTAAAGTTAACCATTAAATAGCAACTAAAATGGAGCATCTACAACAGAATGAAAAATGGGAACTAGATTACAATTTTCAATCAGTGAATAAACACTCATGCACATCAATTCTTTCTCTAGACACTCACAACCTAAACACCTACATGGATGATTTTCTTAGTTATAATGATGTAATGGATGCCAATATTTTGTGTTTACAGGAAAAAAAATTGAAACAACATGTTCTCTTACAAAATTTCAAAAAATTCAATTTATTATCAAACAACAACAAATATAGACTACTCATATGTTTGAAAAAACGTTTAATACTTCTTCAACATATGAAATTTGAAAAAGACAATGTCGAAGAAATAATGAAAACATCGTTTCTCATGAAATGAAAATTTCAATTGTTAATATTTATGCAACACATTATGCCACATTGTCCAATATAATAGATGTTCTTGACAAAACACTTCACAATATATATTCTATTGAATCAACATTCCATCATTGCAGGGAACACTTCACAATATATGATCCAAAATTATGAAGGAACACAACAGAATACATAAATAACCGTAAACATAAAAATACAATGGAAATAAGGCTTCATTTCATTAATATAAAATCACAAAAATATTCTTACAAACATGATGGAAATAAAATAGCTAGGTTGTTGGTAGCGAATCTATGAGAAGAGATGTGACATCTACCGACCTCTGAACTATGTTATAATGAGGCTCGAAAGCCTACTTATTATGGAGAAACAATGGAGAACTCTAAACGTCCAAAAACATAACCCTAGGAGATGAAGTGCCAAAACTATGGGCCTGGTTTGGGTAAATTGGTGTTTCAACTTCCCGGGGACATAACTTCGGCATATTATCTCCATTTGTGGCCTAAAAATGACTCCAGATGTTCAGGACCTGAAAAACTGCTAAAAGTAGTAAGTTGTGAAAAAACTGAAAAAGACAATGGTGGGGACCCAAGTGGAATAGGCAGGTGGCCACCAATATCCACGTGGATCATTCCTCCCCCCTTAGGAAGCAATGGTACCCATTGCATTGAGTTCCTCCATGAGATGAGGAAACTTCTGTTGAACTTGGTCCCTGGTGAACCACTTGCCTTGGTATAGGAGCTCGCCAGCTTTGAGAACCTGATACAGTTGGATCTTCTGTCGGCGCGTGTTATTGATTTGCATGTCCATGACACAATATGTGGTGGCCTATTCCATGCAGTTTTGGTTTCACTCTTTTGGTGTGAGTTATTCTGCAATGTCGGAGGTGTCCAATAGAGGTGGGAAGTAGGGACGAAGGCGATCTACATTGAATATTGGGTGTAGACCAAGGAATGGTGGAATACTTAGCTCGAAATCATTGTTCCCTACAGCCTTGGTGATGGTGTACAACACATATCAGAGCAGGCGAATCTTGTGGTGGGGTCCAGTGAGGTGCTCCTTATGCAAATTTAGCACACTTGTTTTCCCACGTGGAAGTTGTGTGGCACCTCATGTTTATCATGTCATTTCTTGTACTTAGCATTGGCTCTTTCCAATATGTCATGAATCTATTAGCGGATGTGCTGAATGCACTCAATGAATTTTTTTGCTTTGTCATCTTCAGAGTGGACATGAGCTGAATTGGCCTGAGTAGCTGCAAATGGCATGGCTACATTAATGGGACATAGTGGTTGGAATCTGAAGCCCAGCTGAAAGGCGCTGTGGCTAGTTGAGTTGTGGAGAGCCCGGTTATAATTGTTTTGTACATAGGGAAGGCTCTCATCCCATGTGCATGGATGCTTTGAATTGTACATGCACAGAATGTGTACAATCATCTCGTTGACGACCTCTATCTGGCCATAAGTTTGGGGATGGAAATTTATGGACTTGGTGAGCTTGGCATCCAACATTGACTAGAGGCTGGACCAAAATGTGCTGAGGAAATTATTGTCACGATCTGATATGATAAACTGTGGGATCCCAAAGTTCACCCACACTCGTTCAAAGAAAAATTTACCGGTGGCTTTTTCCGTGATATTCTTTTTACAGGCCGCTATAATGGCCATCTTTGAGAATCTGTCGACGACCACAAAAACAAAAGTCATTTCCATGCTTAGTAGAAGGAAGGCCCACCATGTAATCCATGGAGATGGATTCCCAAGGTCGACTAGGGGTAGGTAGCAGCATATAGAGCCCTTGCTTCTTAATGGTCAGTTTCACAATGGTGCAAGCAGTGCAGGATCTAATGTACTTCCTGACATCCTGTCGAAGGTTTGGCCAGTAGAAAAACTTTTGTAGTACTGCCACTATTTTCTCGACCCCAAAATTTGGAGAGAGTCAAATGTAGTGCGCTTTCCATATCATCTTGGCACGCTCGCTTGAAGGAACACAAAGGTGTCCCAGGTAACATAAAATTTCACCTTGGATTTGAAAATTTGCAACTTGCGTACCCTCCAAGAGTGCCTTGTATGTGTAGCTGAAATCGGGATCACTCTTGTAGAAAAGCAGCCAATTAGAAGCCTCATGCCCACAAGAGTTGAGAATAGTGGTTATGGTCACGATCGATGGTCGACTGAGGTAGTCTGCGACATTATTGGTGCCGCCCTTCTTGTACTTGATGTTCAAATGAAATTTTTGCAGATATGTGGACCACTTTAGATGGTGATCATTCTGCAACTTCCCTTGTGTCTGTATGAACTACAGGGGTTAGTGGTTTTTGTGGATGATTGTCTCCTTCCCCAAAATGTAATGCTTCCATTTTTGAAAAGCCTGCACAATGGAATACATTTCTTTGTCATAAGTGGGATACTTTCGAACTGTGTCGGACAATATCTCACTGTGATATGCCAATGGATGCCCCTGTTGAGTAAGAACTGCCCTAATAGCGTAGTCAGAGGCATCTCTCTCGATCTCAAATGGTTGTTGCAATTCTGTTAAAGTGAGCACTGGGGTAGAACAGAGGTGATGTTTCAATTCTATGAACACCTCCTGTTAATATTCCAACCAACAAAATTTTTCTTTCGCTCCTCCCTTGGTGACTTGACTCAAGAGCCAAGAGATATGAGAGAATCCCAACACAAACCTAGGGTAGAAATTAACAAGAACCAGAAAGTTGTGAAGCTCTGTTAGGGTGGTTGGGGCTAGCCAATCTCGAATGACTTGGATTTTGGCTGGATCAACATGCACCGCCCTTTCATCAATAATGTATCCGAGATATTGAACCTGGGTCATGCCAAAAGTGCACTTCTCCAAATTGGCACACAACTTGTGTTACTGCAGTGTTTGTAGGACTTCTCGAATGTGGTGGAGGTGCTCCTCCCAAGTCTGGCTGAAGATCAGAATTTCATTCAAGTATACCACTACAAATGATTTAGTGAATGGATGTAAGATGTCATCCATCAACCTCATGAAGGTTGCGGGAGCATTTACCAATCTGAAAGGCATGACAAGCCATTCAAAAAGGCCCTCCTTGGCTTTGAAGGAAGTATTCCACACATTAGAGGGTTCGATTGGTACCTAGTGATACCTAGACTTCAAGTCGATCTTGCTGAAATATTTGTCCCCTTTGATTTGGTCTAGAAGGTCATCAATCCGAGGGATCGGGTACCTATTTCAGACAGTGATCTTGTTCAGTGCCCGATAATCAATGAAGAGTCTCCAAGTCCCATCCTTTTTCTGTCCGAACACGATCGGGCTCCCAAAGGGCGATGAACTTGGCCGAATGTGTCCTTTCTGCAGCAGCTCTTGAATATGCCTCTTGATTTCATCATTCTCTAGAACAGAGCACCTATAGATCAGTCCATTGGGTAGCGGCACACCTGGGTTCAGGTCAATGGGGTGCTTGATTTGACAGTGTAGAGGCACCCCTGTGGGTCAGGTGAAGATGTCCCCAAACTCCTCCACAACCTTCTCCATTTGTTTTTTTCATGTAGAGAAGCCATGTCTGGAGGTCATGGTCATATGCTTCTTCTTGCCCTACGGGAAAATCATCAGGAAAACAAATTTCCTAGTTTGGGAAATGAGCTTACTGCATTATTTTGAAGTAACCAAAGAGATAGTGGGAGGCGGTGGTACCTCTGGTATCTTGTACAATTTATTTCCCAAAGTAACAACAACAACATGAGGCTAGGACTCATACACATCATGTGGCTTCCAAAAGTATAGTTGGCCTAATAATACATCAGAAACATCAATAGAAGCAATGTCACACAATATCTCATCCGTGAAGGGCCTGATGCTATAGGGAAGGCAGCACTGCTGGCTGATGCAGAGATCATGTCCTTGGTGAAGCCACTTGATGGTGTATGGTTGTGGGTGGGCTGTGGTCAGAAAGCCCAACCGCTTCACGACATCTGCTGAAATGAGGTTCTTTTGGCTCCCATTGTCGACAATGAGCCGTAGCGGGGAACCCTTTACCTACATCTGGGAGTGGAAGAGACACTCTGCCTCCTCTCGATCTTCTGGTTCCTCCTTCTGGATCTTTGTAGTGGAAAAAGTGGCATTGGGCTCCGCATAAATAATCTGCTTCCCTTTTTCATTCACCTTGTCAGGTTCTTATTTAGAGTCGGAGCATGCATCTAATTCAGAAGCCCTCATCTCAGCCACCAGCAACTGCTTGGCCCAACACTCACTTTTGTTGCGAGTGGAGCTCTTATGGAACTCACACCACATTCTCGTGTCCTTCTTTGGCTTTGCGGTGTTTTTATTTGCTTGTGCCTTTGGCAGGTTGTCTTGGGCCACCATGCCTTGGCTCTATCTTTTGATCTGCAGTTTGGGGCATCTTTCCCTTACTTTTGATTCATAGATTCAAAGTCTTTCTTCTTCTATTTGAATTTCTGCTTAATCTTGGCAACATAGTGGTATGCCATACCAAGTGAGGAGATGTCTAGGAACTCCATTTCCTTCTAAATATATCTGTGCAGACAACCGCGATTAGCATCAAATTTTTCTCTGAATATTTGATAGCCAACTTTGTGCGTAGGGTATGGAAAAGATTCGTTAGCTCATGCACATCTTGATCCCTTTGCTACCGCAGCATGGTCCATTGTATGTACTTGTCCTCATAGCTCCCCATAGGATAGTATTGTTCCTTGATGGCATCCCAGAAATAATTTCAAGTGGGTACAGCTGAGAACAAAAAGGGTTCTGTCTCGAACTTTTTCTCACAGTAGGTTTTCCACCAGTCCTTGACATGGGGGGTAGTTTTGAAGAGTGCAAAAATAATCTTCTCCCTGTCAGAAAAGTCATGAACCGAGAAATGTCCCTCTAACAGATTCAACCATCTATCTATGACATCTGCATCTATTTGATCCTCAAATATGGGAATGTCAAAGTTTACTTGTACCTTAAAGGGATTCGCGCCTCCAGAGTGGCTGCTGGATGTAGATGCGCTGCGGGTGGGTAGTCATTGAAGGATTTGGGAAAAGTTATCCATCATCACGTTCCTTTCTTTTTCGAGGGCCTCCTCGAGCAATATTTTGATAGGATCTCCTACTCCCTCATCTTTTTTTCCGTTCCCCATGGGTGTCTATCGGGGTTTGCGAGGCTGATTTTGCAAAGGTTCCACCAGATCGAGCCCTAAATCTTTATACCCCAACCTCGTTTGGGACATGCAAAGAAGGATCAAGAAAAAGCAGATCACTCTGATACCACTAATTCGGATTTATGTAGGAACGCAACAGAATACCGAAATAACCATAAACATGGAAATACAATGGAAATAAAGTTTCATTTGATTAATATCAAATCACAAAAATATGCTTACAAACATGATGGAAATAAAATAGCTAGGGTGCTGGTAGCGAATCTCTGAGAAGAGATGTGGTGGCTACAAACCTCTAAACTGTGTTACAATGAGGCTCGTGGGCCTATTTATTATGGAGAAACAATGAATAACTCTAAACGTGCAAAAGCCTAACCATAGGAGGTGAAGCGTCAAAACTATGAGCCACGTTTGGGTAAATTGGTGTTTCAACTTCCCGAGGACATAACTAGGGCATACTATCTCCGTTTGAGGCCTAAAAATGGCTCCGGAAGTTCAGGACTCGAAAAGCTGCTAAAAATAGTATGTTGTGAAAAAACTGAAAGAGACAATGGTGGAGCCCCAAGTGGAATAGGCGGGTGGCCACCAATATCCACCTCGATCAATATATCTTCTACTGAATTGGCATTCACTCATTGCAGGAGATTTCAATGTTGACATATGTTAAAGTAACAATAGAACAAAAATACTAAAACACTATATAAAAAGCCACAACCTCGATTTCCTTCTCAATACAAATACTTATCTTCAACATCACTCGTTTATCATGCATGGTCTAACATAACAAATAGGTACAAGATATTCAAACTAAATTCATATTGGTCTAACCATGACACAACTAGTCTCATAATAAATCATATAAATGCAAATCAATCATAAACCATATTCAACTATTCCCATATTTGTAGTTTAATGGTAAGTATTTATTAATCTATTTTCTAGAAATTCTTTTCATTCCTATACAAAGAAGCTTCTAATGCATTTTCCTTTGTATTTCAGAAGAAAAAAATAGATGAAAGTTGTAACCGGCGAAAACGCAAAAGGAAAGTATATGCATATATTGTTCATGTCTCCCTTTTTGTTGGTTTTCTCTTCTATGCATATAATATTGTTGATAACATAATAAAAAACAATTTATCTATTCTTAACTAATCATATGTATTTACCAATCAAATAAGAAATTGGTTCCCGTGTTTTCAATGTAATCATCACTTCCAATGCAGCAAATTACTTGTAGCCCAGAGCAACAAAGCGTTACAACATCAGAACCATAAACATCATTACAAAAAGAAGAAAAAAAAGCAAGTGAATCTACACCTATAACTGACTTACATTTGTCATATGTACAATATACATCGAAATTACATGGATGCACGGCAATCAGATTGGTTCTTTCAAGTGAGCTAATTGAAGAACACAATCAAAATATATTGCCACGAAAAGGCATTGCATTAATAAATTTTCTGATTCAACAAAAAAAAATAGTTATGAACGTGGTGACTGTGACCACATTTTGGTGTCAGATAACAAGTATGGTTGAAAATATTCCTCTAGCATGTACATAATACAAATTTTCTCCCAACACAACAACAAAACAATTGGCAGAAAGCACAAAAACATTCCCAAGCGGCACAATTGGAGCAATTATCACATCAACTCAAAAGTTGGCCCACAATATTTGTTACACACTAGAAATGGAAATTCTGAAGATGGTAAGGGAGTGATAAAATGTTCACGCTTGCGTCATTTACCCATTAATCTTATTATTTCCAATTTTCTTGTCTTTTTGCAATGGCAACACCATTTTGACATTTTTATGTCATAGCTTTAACTATTTGAAAAATTCGCTCCGGTTTACAATGAAGTTGAACCAAGATTGAAAATGGTGATATGCGAACTATGCTCTTCAAAAATATTATAAGAAAACGAGGCAGAAAGCACAAAAACATTCCCAACCGGCACAATTGGAGCAATAATCACATCAACTGAAAGAGTTGGCCCACAATATCTATTACACATTAGAGATGGAAATTCTGAAGATGACAAGGTAGTGATAACATGTTCAAGCTTGCGTCATTTACCCATTAATCTTATTATTTCCAAATCTCTTGTTTTTGTGCAATGACAAGAACATTGACATTTTTATGTCATAGCTTTAAATATTTGAAAACTTTGGTCCGGTTTACAATGAAGTTGAACAAAGATTGAAAATGATGATATGCGAACTATGCACTTCAAAGATATTATAAGAAAAAGAGAACTAAAAGTATTACGTACAACCTAATCCACGTTCATCACACATTTACACACAGAAATAGAACAAGGTATGAAGAAAATCATTGACAAACAATTGAAGGTAAGCAAACATCTAATAATCCATTCATTGTTACATGTTCAATTGTCTTCAAGTCATGTATCGTTTATTATACATATGCTAGCTAGTACTATTTTCTAACAGATAGAAGGAACACTCCTAGGCGCAAATGCATATTCTACACCATTCGAGACCGTTAGTGCACTTTGCAACTGCCCAATTTTACCATTTGCAATTATAGAATATATGTCAATATTCTGTGTCAAATGCAAACAAAAATATCCCTTCCTTTATCTACATTGTATCAATTGTGTGTTAAGAACTACTACCAACAACACTATGTGAGGTTTCCTTAGAAATATACTAGTTCTAAAGCAACTTCTACCCATACTAGCTCAAATGTCCTACCCAGAGTATCTACAGAAAAAACTAGACACAGTTTATATGTTGCGTACTTTTGAAATCCATGGTATCTTCATTATAAATTCGAACAATGAGATACTAGATGTTGATAGCAACCATCAACAACACAAACCTAGCCAAAATTTCAACTAGCATTTTTGGCTTTTCATAGGTATAATCCTTGTCCTTTAACCTTAATTTCTTAATGTTTATATGTTGATTTTCTTTTTTGTTAGTTATTATATGTCATATAAACACATTTTGTATGATTTATCTTTTGCATGGTCTACAAAGAATATTCATCTTTTGTATTATTGCAAATAGAAAGTCATGTTGCAAGTGTTGTTTAAGACATGCAACTGAAACTTTGATGTCTGAATTCCATTCAGCTAAGAATTTGGGTAGATTGGAGTTCGGGAATTTGGTTCATGCAAATCTTTGTTTCATTGGATATGCATAATTTGAATCTGCATTTCCGTTCATTGCAATTTCTGTTCCTAGCAAATCACATAATATTCTGTTTCTTATTCTCTCTTTTTTCTTAAATTTTTCTGACAAGAAACTCAACTTTACATGCTAAAATTTTTTTCGCTACTCAATGTGTTGTTGGTTTAATATCCTTTTTGATGAAGAATTTGGAGAAACTTCATAGCTCAATTCCATTGAGCTAAGCATTTTTGTACACTCTGATTAATGCAACTTTCTGTTTCATTGAATGTATGGATAATTTATTTATCATCTTCTATACATATACAGATCTCATCAGCACTCCACAAACCATGCACTTTGGTATCTTTCTTTGGCAGTCTTAAATGGATTCATCAGAAAACTTATTTACCTATTCAATTGTATGCTCCGAACAGTTTTTGCATGGGTTTAATTAGTCACTGAGATATTTATCAGAACCGGATATAAGAAGGATTTATGTTGTCTGTATTTTTGTCGCAAGGAGGTTTTGCAATGTGATGTCATTTACTTCCATGTCAGATTCCATAAAGCGAGGAGATGGAGAATGTACCAGTAGTCTTTGATACGAACTGCATGACCATGCTTGGGAGAGGGATCAGCTCTTGGAATTGTTACTTTCCTTAGCTATTAATATAATTTTCTGACATATTTTGTAAGCAAGAACCTCAATCATTAAATATTTGCAAGCAGGTAGAATATAGGAAGAACATCAACGAAAGTCAAGATTAGTTGCAATATTGGTGGTTTAATCCACCTTACGAGTTGTGGCAGTAAGATGGATTGATTTTATAGTAATCCAGGGCAATTCTTGAATAGAGTCATTAAGGAAGTGTAATATTGCGCTTGCTATGATTCTTTTGTATGACCTTCTTCTTAAGGACTCCAGTCTATGCTGATCTCATTTGCTAGGCTTAACTGAAACGCATTTTCCATTTCCAAGAAAATGTTATAACTTGGACTATATGTTGCCTGGTCGAGTAGGATTGTTATTAGACAATGGACGTGCATTCCTCATTGGAATATTTATATTTAGGCACATCCATTTGTATTTAGTGTGCCACTACATGCTTCAACGAACAATGTTTATGCAATTTAATAACGGTTGTTTTTTGGTCTATTAGTTTTGCAACAAAGAAGGAAAATATGTTCCTGTGTCTGATATAAATTTGATTGTTGAATGAGTTCCATTTGTCTAGCACTATTTCGCCATATGCATGCTTATTGAAAGCCTTAAAAACCTTTACAATTTGTCATGATCGGCTACATATCAGCAGAATGTCTAAAAGCTTCATGTCATCCTTTTCGAATACATTACTCCATGAATTGGTCAGAGTTTACAACCTGTAGATGGATTATATGAAGTGTAAGTCCTTGATTTTGAAGATATTTTCTGCTAATTAGTGACCTCATTTATTGTACATATCATTTTCTAATCTTTCACTATATTTTTGTTACTAATCTCCATCAATGACTGAAAATACTGAATGGGAGATGTATATATATAGTTTTCCATCTAGGTGGAGTTAATATGGCTATTTATATGTTTAAAATAGGCAGCCTGCCAGTTAGGTTAAATGAATAGAGAAATTGGTCGATCATACGATTATTTCCAATAACATGTGGACTGCTATTGCATATAGTATGCGTTTTGCATTATTTTATTTGAAGTCGAAAAATTCTTAATTAATGTAAGTGTTAGTCTTGCTTGGTTTTGTGCACATTACTGTGTTTACTATCTCCAAATGAGTCCATTGGTCATAGTACATCTCTGCTCTGATAGGGTGATTTTACAGCTGAGAGTAAAGCAGCTGCAAATTTACAAAGGAAATGGAACATCAAATATTTTCCTACATTTTCAAGGTTGTCTATGTTACAATTTTCCTAGTTTGCATTCGCATTCTTAATATTTATTCAGAATCTGTTGTAGGGGCATTTATGTTTGAAAAAAGAGATCTGGTTGGTTCATACTTGATGAGTTTCAGAGGTGATTTTAAAAACTTTAGGGGTTTAAAATTGTGTTATGTTGTGTTGTGTATAAGCTATGTATAGCCTATCTCTAAATGAATCCACTTCAATGTAGTTTCTTATGATGGAATAACTTTCGATGATCTTTGGAAACCTCTAAGTAAACATCATTCTGAATGGTTAATACATTTCAACTTGTCTTACTATTTTACATTTTGTTCTCTTTTCAAACATAACACATTTTTGAGTAATGATTTGTTAGAATTGAAAGTTTCACATGTTTATTCTACACAATCCAAATAGCCAAAAATATTTTCAAGAGAATATAAGTTTTGATTCTCTTCCATTCTTTATCATCTAATTCGATTTAAGTAACAAAAAATCCTCTTTAATTCTTCCTAAATGTATACCTCAAACCATCTTAAATTATTATTATTTTTTCATACTCCTCCATCATCTTCTTCTAATACCTTATGTCTCTACATCTAGTACCTAATGTCTGTATTTTCCATCTTATGAATTCTACATAACATCTTCCTACTATTCTCATTTGTTGACAGCTAATCATAATATGTTAATGTTTTGCACTGGTCCTTTCTAAGTGTAATTTCGTTGGTGTATTGCTCCTCCACCCATTAAATAATAACTAACTTAAATATATATGGCAAATTTACATGTGAGATTCTGTGGTCATTAGTTTTATTTTGTTACTACATCTGTAATTGCCTTGAATTATGATACATTTGATATGATATATTAGGTAAATCAAATTTTCATGACACTTTATATAAACAATGAAAAATTATAGACGCATTGTTTTAAGTTTCAAATTTTTTTATATTTTTATATGATATTTATAATTTTAAAATTTAACTATAATTTATTTAGCTACTAAAAAACTGATTCCGAAACTTAAAAAACTGATTCCGAAACTTAAACAACTAATTGTAGCTATAAGCTTTCATTACAGTTTCACCTTTTTAGCAATTCAAATTCCAATTTCTTTATATTTACACTAAATTAAATAAATAACACTAGTTTATAACCATTATAACATTTTCCCATGTTGAACTATAAAAAGCCTCCAAATCTAAAAATTACATATTACTATATATATATAAAACGTAATAAATTAATTAAATTTTAAAATTTGATATTTTCGCATACATTAGTGAATAAAAAATAAATCTATAATATAAATAATATAAATTAACACAAATTAAAAATATTTTTAATTCGTGCTAAATTTCTCTTGATTAATAATTACCTCGTATTTTCATTGTCATATCATAAATCCATATTATTGTCCACATAGATTGAGCAATTAATAATTTAAACCCTCTGAATTCTTTATAATTTCCACTTCCGTAATACGAACTCAAACAACAAAATAATATTGACGTCCTCATATTGATATATCACCTGCTTTCTATTTATAAAATGAAATTCCAAAATTAAAGTACGAGGCCATCTGTGACAAGGAGGGCACAATGTCGAAATAATGTCAATTTTTTTTTCTTTTTACAAATGGTGAGTCAGTTAATTTTTTTTAGAGTAATTTAAGGAAGACTTAGGATTAATTTTTATGGTTGCTAATATAACACTAGGATATATTCAACAACTTGCAAGTCAGATATACCAGATCTTATGATTCAGCAAAAGTCAGAAAAGAAAAAGCCTACTCAAGCCAAAATCATAGCAAAGCACATACTCAATGAAATTTGAACTGCGATGTCTTAAATATCACCCACCAAAACTTTCAGTTAAACCAAACATCAATGTATGAAATAATGCCAATCTTATTCCCCTGCAAAATCACTCGGTCATTATCACGAGTATTATTAAAGTGACACAGTCAGCATAACTTGTACCTCAAAATTAAGGCATGCCTCTCGATACATTCAACAAACAGAACACGAAGGGAATAAACGGTAACTTAGGTTACGAGGAGCAGCTAGTAACAGGATCAAAACCGATCTTCTTGCTGTTTAGATCGACAAAAACAATGTAGCCTTGTTGCTGAAGACTTCCTATGATGCTGAAATCATTACCTGACGACGGTTGGAACGCCAAGCAAATGTCCGAGTCCGATACTGCTGTTAAAATTGCTTCTTTACTGATAGGCAGATAGAGGCCATCCTGAAAATAGTATGTTATAGATGGAGGTTTTAGGTTCGAAAGGTCTTCGGAATACTTGAAACAAGTGTCCAAGGGGAAGTTGGACTTTTGCACAGAAGGAGCTTCATGGAATTGACTCACAAAAGCGGCTTTTAAAGCATCATTGGCCAGCTGCACTAGTCGGCTGATAACGATTCCGGTGTCCAACATCGTCGCTCCTCCGGTTGACGTGAACTGGAAAGCGCTGGAGGAGACATTGAGGGTGTTGTTCCCCGCGGTGTTACCCTTAAGTCCAACAACACACCACCCAGTAGCTTGAGGGTGTGACACCAGAGCAGTGAACTTGGAGTTTGAGGGAATGGACACATCCTGGCCCAGACTCACTTTTCCTTTCGCTTTGGGGTCCAAGTAATTGTGTAGGCAGTAGGAGAAGGAGAAGCTTTTGCTTTTGGCTGAGAAGAAGCGAAAGGCAGCCCCTTCACAAACCCAGTAACCCAATAGAAGAATTGCCTTGGTATTTTGAGAAATCGGTTTCGCATCCAAATCCGAACTTTTCAACGGACTGAGAATCCAGCCAGAGTGTATCCTCACTCATCTTCGCCATGACAGAGACTTCCTGCGAGGTATCAAAAACCACCGGGATGTTATACTTTGCAGGCTTCCCAAAACCCACATTCACAAGATAGCTTGTTCTCCCGGGTTTTCTGATAATATATTAACTGAGTTTAATTGATGTTTGTACTTGGAATTGTAAAATTATTAAAGCACAAATATGGATCTAGTTGAAAAGTAATTGAACAATTTTTTCAAGTTGAAAAAGAAAAACCATTAGAATTGAGAATGAAATTGATTCATCAATATTAAGTTAAGAATCAATATATAAAGTAATTAAGTTAAGCTTTGTTGTCCGTGCAATAACTATGGATAGTTAAATCTAACTAAAGCTAATGTGCACATGAACTACATGCAAACAGTAATTTAACTAACTAAGCTAATTGCACATCACATGCAATATCTAGAGTTGAACTAAAGCTAATCTAGGTGCATGTACACCAACACCCCCCAAGCATAACTTAGGTGACTGTGATGCAAAATGAATAAGTCCCAACAACATGGCCATTTTAGGTACTCATATACAATGCTTGAAAAATGGAAAGAGGGAAAGCCTAGTGGGCAGAAAAACTCCTCCTCAAAATATAATTGAAAAGTAGAGAAAAGACAACTGCTAGGTGCACAAATCTAAACTTTTACTCACTGAAAGTCTTGCTGAAATCGGACAGTACTGATGTCCGATGATCCCATCATGGATTTGGAGGAATAAGCTTCATTTTTGGAAGTAGAAGTATCAACTCCCATCTTTGGATCAAGGACTGAATTTCCTTATACATGGTTGCATGCCAATATGGATTCCCTGCAACTTCATCATGCATTTGACGATCAAATTCATGTACCCTATATGAATGCATCAAAATGGTTGTCTCTTGGAATGCATGCATGTGCATGTGTGGCGTTCGAGATGCCTTTGTGGATGCATACATGTGCATACATGGTGCTATAAATGCCTCCTTAGATGCATGCATGGGCATGCATGGCTATGCTACTCATAGTGAATGTGGGGCATCATTAAATTGAGAACGCATCAAATCTGCGTCAATAGTGGAGGAATCAAAGTCCTCTTCTATGATTTTGAAAGTAGTGTCTTCATCATTAGCAGAGGAATATATTTCCTCATGTGAAATGTCTTCTTTATTGGATAAGATAAAATTCTCGTGTGCAACAAGTCCATTAAAAATAGAAGAAGCAAAATCTTCTTGTTCAACACTATCTTGAGAATATTTCTTCACATTTTTTGAGTCTTCACTACTTTTATGACTGCTATAATAAGTCGATCTCTTTGTCTCCAAATGGTGTTCTTCTAGATCCTTTTCATCACCATATAATTCTTTCAATGTAGTCCAGATTTCGTGTGGTGATTCAATATTTATGATCTCATAAAGAATATCATGAGACACAGATAGACACAATCTTCCATAAGCCATGTCAGTTAAGCCAATCTGACTGCTCATCCTCTGAGATTGGTTCTGTCTCAATTCTCATGACTCTTTAGTACAAGCCTTTGCTCCTAAGATGAAGCAAAATCATTGGCATCCATTCATGGTAATTGTATGGAGTCAGAATCGTTGAAGATGAGAACTCCATTTCGGCGAATTCTCTAATATTTGGATCTGCAAATCAAATCTTCGAACAATTTCAAATTCTATGTTTTTCAAACCTGTAAAAAAGTTGTTTATGCAACTTCTCCAAACCCTTGTAGCTTTGATAGAATGTAAAATTATTAGAGCACAAATATGGATCTAAATGAAAAATAATTGCACGAAGTTGCCAAGTTGAAAAAGAAAAACAATTAGAATTGAGAATGAAATTGATTCATCAGTATTAAGTTGAGAATCAATATATAGAGCAATTAAGTTAAGCTTAGTTGTACATGGAATAATTATGAATAATTAAAGACTAACTGTACTTTATGTTCTGCTAATGTGCACATGCACCACATGCAAATAATAATTTAATTAACTTTTTTTTTTTCAGAGGAAAAAAAACGCTGTATATATTAGATAATAATATAACAGTACATGATCATAATGACATCACCGCTGTCAAGAGAGCATATACAAACCAAAATTATCCCAATACAAATCATGAAACCTCCATGGGAGGAAAATTAATTAACTAAGCCAAGTGCAATATTTAGAATTGAACTAAAATTAATCTAAAGACAAGTATACCAACAGAAATTACCTCCAACACGCAATCTAGATACTAAACCATTCGCTCGATGCCTGCTTTCTAACCACAAGTTCCTCCATTCATTCAAATTCCGACAGAGATTGTGATTGCCATGATTTACAGACAATTCCATCACTACTCTGGCTTCCATCGATTCCTGTACAATACTTAAAAAACAATAAAATGGAAACCATCACTTCTGCTGCACTATTCCCCGTATTCCCCGTAGCCATAGCTTCTCTCCTCAGTCTTCAGATTTTAGAGTAGACAGTAAACACGCCTTGTTTCGCATTTTACACGGTTCTTTGATGTCTCAATTTATAGCGGAGCCCACACGCACGGATGCCAACCACAGTTATTTTAATAGTTATTTCGAATCGAGTTGATTTATTTCACATCTTCAAAAATAGTTATTCATATTTATCATTTGACCTCTAAGTATTACTCTGAATCTATTTCATTTATTTCACTTCTTGAAAATTAAATTTCATCTATTTTCACATTTTATAAATATTTAATGTGGATAGGTTTCGTTTAGATATTTATTTGTTTTTTATTTTTGATGTGGCTGGAATCGATTTTGTCAAAGTTGGGGATCATCTATGTTTTTTTTTTCTGCACAATCATCCCTAGAGATTTGAACTTGGGTAGCTTTGCTAAAGAGGCCTATGCTCAATAAGTTGTGCTAATAAGACTTACTTATTTGTGACCACTTCAAAAAATAAATTCATATAAATTAGGTAAGATTTTTAGGAAAATCCGGCGGGAATTTTCTAAATCCATGTTATAACTATCAAAGTTTAATATTTTTGGGTGTCCCCGCAGGTTTTGATGGTCTTGAATCCATTTCGATATTAATCTGATTCAAACATTTACATAAGATTTTTAAATTGTTTTGGCCGGGTTAAGACCAATTTTGTGGTTCGGGCACAACCTCGGCTCGTTAGACAACGCCTTATTTAAATGATAAGAGAATATCCTCAACAAGTTGTGCTAATGACACTTACAAGTGTCATTTATTGTGACCACCTCAAAAACTATTTTCATATATGATCTATTTATTCACATTTATTTCTATGTAGTTTATTTCGATTACTCTCCAACCCACTATGCAAGAGATGTTGTCATGTCTTCCAGTTTGTTTCAACATATTGATTCAATCAAAATATATTAAATTACAAAAAGATGAAAATAAAAAATGATTAATGTAATGTAAACATTTTAACTGTGTTAAAATAAAATAAAAATAACCTATGCTAAAATAAAAAATGTAAGTTATTATTGTTTCCTATTATTTTTTGTTGAGTATTTAAAGTAAACTTTACTTGGTCTTGTTACTAGTAATTTACAAGCTACACCTTTATGAGAACCCGTGGTATTACTCATGATATTCATGTGAAATATATCCTAATTAAAGAAGGAATTAAATAAGCTTATATCCATCTTAACTCTAAATCTACCAAGCGAGTCAAATTGCACAAATAAAATAAAACTAGCAATTGCACCATCACCAGATGTTGCAAAGGAAACGTCGTAAGATTCTTAAAGTGATCTAATAGTTGCTAAGAAAGATATTTGTAGTGAATTTGGTCAATTTTAGTAATCTAGAATGAATAGAAATGTGTTGTAGATATCTGTAGTGATTTTGGTCAATTTTAGTAATGTAGAATGAATAGAAATGTGTTGTTAAGTACATAATTGTGTGTCAAATAACTAATGTATGAAGACTTTGATAATCAGAAAAGTGACACAACTATGTCAAATAGAGAAAGTGTCCAATGAGCATAGTCGAAAAAGAGAATAAACAATATAAAATAGAACTTAATTCTTCTCCATAAAATTTGAACCGATAACCTAAAAAAATCCTATCCCTCATCATAAAAAAAAAAAAAGTATATAAATACAATTCAAATAATTTTTATAAATTAGTAAAACAACTTTTCAAATAAGTTAACAAATAAAGAAATTTAATTTGCCAAAATATTTTAATCACGAAAAACTGAAAATGAATCCAGTTCAATTCAACTATATTTGAAATAAATAAGATACAACTATGGGTGATTTTTTTTTTTTTCTAAAAGTTGATTTCATAAATTTCAAACCTAGCTGAAATTGATGGATAAATTTTGCACAATCAAAATGCTCTAAAATTTTTTGGTGTTGGTGCTGAATCTATGGAGTCAAAAAACTAATTTAAATAACACAAATAAAGATTTCACCTCAAATATTTTAGAGGAAACAAAAAAAACGACCAAAATCTCAAAAAAAAATCAGATTAAAGAAAACTCTTTTATCAAAGAGTCTTCGGTGATTTGTAAGACAGGGAACTAGAAATTAATTGTGGAAAAGGACTGAGATTTAACTATTATAATCTTACCTAGAGGCCTGCACGCGCCTATTTGAAGACCATCTGTTCTCCATGGAAAGGAAGAGGCAGGGCACCACGAGCACTCCCAAAACAAACGAGCAAAGCGTGCTAGCTGCCAGATAAGCTTATAAGCGAGAGATATTTCTTTATAAGAAGAAGGAACCTGATATAACCTGCTGCTAGAGAAGCTTATAAGTAAGAGAGATTTCTTTATAATAAGAAGGAACCTAATATAGCCTGATGCCAGAGAAGTTTATAAGCAAGAGAGATTTCTTTACAAATTTCTAAAATAGGAGCTAAAAGTGTAAACTGAGCAATAATATACTCATGTTACAGTAGGATCTCTGATTCTAATATTGCATACATGTTTATTAAAAGTATACTTTCATCTACAATTCTTACACTAAGCACAAACAGAGATGTATCTTAAACATGGCAATCATAATTCCTCTAACTGAAGTTTAAATTTCTAGCAAATGCCCTTCTAAGAATTCATAGACACATATAGCCGATGGAATTGAGTCCCAGTTAATGTTCAACAGTGCCATTATTCTTCTAATGATCCTCCACAGAAAAATAGGAACTCTAAATGTTGTTTTCTTGGTCTTACTCTCCTGCCATCAATGTCAATGCCATAGGAAATTTGAGCCCAGGCACTCAAGCTATGACTTTCAAAACCAATCATCCTCAAATATAGTAGCTATCTTTAGAATTTTTGAATGAAGTAGAGGGAGTTTCTCCATCAAATACTCAAAACCCTCTTAACACATAACCTCTGCAAGATTTTGTGTAGAAAAATTGAGACATGCAACTTTCAAGTCAGTTGCATTGCAACTCTCAACCAGATCAAGAGTGGATGCAACTATAGTTACAGATATGTTTCTCCATAACTTTGATTCAAAAAGTATCTTCAATCGCGGCACACCATATGTATCTGCTAGGGCAAGAAAGCGTTCTTTCAATGTCTCAATTGTTGAAGAAGAAGAAGAATTGGGCGACGACGGTTCTTCATCAGGAAGGGTGTCTCTATAAATATAATGCAGCATAACCTTGAATACTCTAGGCTACATCTCTATAATAACAACTTCATTATTCTGCTCTGAAGAGTCAAAAAAAATTTCTCTGAATACTGGGGATTGTGCAGCCAAAACGAGTTTATGGGCATGGAATTTCTCCCCATCCACATGAAAAATTTCATCTGAGGCTTCTTGATTTCCTAAAACTTCACCAAATTGGGAACCTAACTGTGATTTAGGAGAAGGTGCTGGAATAGCTGCTGAGTCCAACCTAGCGTATTCACTAGCAGAGATCTCAAAAAAAATTTACGGTATGCTGCAAGCCAGAGCCATCCTCGTCGACATTGTTAGGAGCGAGGATGATGACTATGCAAAGTCGCAACTGCCTGGAAACTGCTTTACAACTGTCAACTGGTACAATTCAAATCCATGGATGATGATGATTCAATCGTCTAACAAAAGATCAAAGAGCTCATATTATGACACAAGGACACCCAGGAGGGTTGTTTTCAAACAAAGATGCCTACGACATAAATATTATGATGTGGTGTACAAGATGATGTTTTGATTTGGAATTTTTAAAATTTTGATGATTATTTAATGCTTTAGTAGGTTTTTTTGTTTTGTTTTTTAGTTAGATTAGATCATGTTTATATGTGGTTTGAAAAACTATTATTAGATTTAAGCCATATAAATTATTATTAAATTTTTTCTTATTAAATTTATAACCAAAAACTTTCACATCATAATAAATACTATACTATATATATATATATATATATAATAAAAATAAAAAATAGTTTTAAATTGCACCTGAGTGATTTTCATCCTATCTCAAATTTAAATTACAAATTTTTTTTAGGCTCATCTTATCTCAAGTTTAAATTACAATTTTTTAGGTTTTTATCCTCGCTCAAGTTTAATCAAAAGCCCAAATCATATCATTAAAAAAAACAAAGTTTGTTTCTATTTTATGTGGTTAATATGGAAGCTCATTTATGGGAAGTAAAGACATTCATAATATGAAGTAAAATTATAAGTGGTATTTGTAGTTTGAAAAAGTATTACTTAGGGGTATTTAAGTTATCAAAATCAATGGCATGGAGTCTTGGTTTTACAAGCCTTTTAATATGATTGGATTTTTTCCCATATTGTTTGGAACCTGTAACTTTCACATCATGGAGTAACGTACCAATACATCTCTTCACCGTTTATTTTAAGGCCAAGCCCCTGAGAAAATTATAAATAATTTTAAAAAATCATATAAAAATAGTTCATATAATTCTTAAAACTTTGTATATTATAAAAACTTAATATTTAAAATAAAGATGATGATGGTTATTGTCTATTAAGACCAATACATTCTATCGAACCTTAAGAGAGGAGAAAGAAACTAAGTTTAATTCTTCAAAATATTGTTTCTATTGTAAAAAATAAGGGAAATAAGTGCTCAAATATCGCTATAGGTGGGTTGGCTTAATAGGTCAAGAAGATTGAAAGAGTGGCAGATGGTAGGGAATTGAGAGAAAATTTGAGTAAGAGTCGGGTAGTCTAAAAGGAAGTATTTTTCATCTTCCACCTGCTTAGAATCGCAAATATAATAGATTCTATTATTCCAAGGGGTCTTGGGAATAGGCCATCGCCAGGTCTCACTCCGTAGCTCATGGAAATTATTTCTTATCTTAGCGATGTTCCTTTTTTTCTTATTGCTGGAAAACACGCAGAGATAATTCTGATTATCAAGGGTGGGGTTGATCACTTCCTTATAGTATCTTAGCTTCCTTTTCCCCTCCAGCTCCTAATCCTCCCACAACTTGTCCTTAAGCTTGGAGGCAATAGTATTTTTGATATTATCTTTGCTTCCCACACTAATATTTTCCTTAATTCCCTAATGGTTGAGCCAAGACTGGGCATCCTTATGCCACCCGCGCTTGAGGTGAAGGTGAAGGTTTTGAATACAGTTAGAAGCAATGTTAGGAAGCCTTTTTGATTCCATTTTGTCAAGATTCTTCTTATACATCAGATATCTAAACATAGACATACTTTCAATGGGGAAAAACCAGATTCGATCAAGAGGATAGGATAGGGAGTATTTCCCTTGATATTAAGGTTGTAGGTTGTGAATTTCTTTTGAATCATCTCAATCATCCTCCATGACTCTCTGGATATATTGTAACCCCAAACTTCACATCTGTATAAGACAACAGGGTGACAAGGGTCTCAAAGAGGAAACTATTTTTACTACAGACGTAAATATCGACCGACTTACAATTGTTTTCAAGCTCATAATAATTCTTTCAGCCCCCAATAATCCTTTTCTCGATGCTATAATTCCAGTTGAGATGATGAGGGAAGTCAATGCCTAAATACTTATAATAAGAAACCTACTCTAAGCACTGGTTATTATACATGAAAATACCATGGGCAATATTTTTAGATTTAATGATCATGACTTTTGTCTTGTCGGTATTAACTGTCATACCGATGTTGGAGAGTAGTCATGAAGAATCTGGAGCTGTTTGGCAAGGTCATCATGGATTTTTGCAATAAGAACGATATCATCGGCATAGAGGAGAAGCTTAATGAGAACACCAACAAGCTCGGTACCCTTTCACCCTATAGATTCTAAATACTCCTCTAGCTTATTGATGTATATTACAAAAAGGGTAGGGGATAGGGGACACTCTTGCTTAACTCCAATATCACATTTAATGTCTTTAGACCACCCCTCGTTAGTCTTAAGCTTGGCACTGATGGTCTCATAGAGACCGATCACAAAAATCCTCAACTCGGGCAGGACCATGATCTCTTTAAGTCTCTCCCAAATTTTAGCTCGAGGAACAATTTCGAAGGATTTTATAAAGTCCACAAAGCAACAGAACTGATCGGCTTTACTATTGCGACATTCCTCCACAATGATTCTAAGAGTGACCAGATGGTAAATAGTCGAGTGAAGTCTCCTCAAATCAACATGTCCTTTAGCTATTTTTCCGTGGCTTTCAAGCTAAAGGCTAAGATTATTCTCCAAAATGAGCCCGTAAAGCTTGGCCATGATTTGGAAAACTATAATGGTCTTGTAGTTAGATGGAACACTCGTGTCCCCATTTTTAAATATAGGTACAATAAGGCTCTGTGTCCAAAGCCGAGGGAAGCCATGCATTACAACCAAATTGAGAAGCTTATGGAGATAAGGAATGAGGATATATATTCCCATTTGAAGGATCTCAGCGTGGTATCCTTCAATATATTTAGCTTTCCCATTAGCAAGCTTATTAATACCAGACTCAATGTCGTAGAGAGAGAATACATCTTCCTTAATTGGAGTGATTAAGGTGCCCATAGTGTTCGAAGAGTCATACAACTTCTTAAGATAATTGTATCATTTTTCTAATGGGATAGAATGGTTATCTTAAATGAATGAAATTAATAATTAAAATAAAATAAAGGTAAGGTTTTGGAAAACCATATATTTGCCCATTATATTCTTATATAATAATGTATATAAAATATAAAATAGAATTAATAATTAAAATAAAATAGAGGTAAAATACTTAATTTCAAGTTCATGGTATTTTGGCTATAGGTTTTGAAAATCCATGGTTTTTTTCATGGTATTCTTATTAATTAAATAAAAATAAAATTAATAACATGAATTTTTTTTACTAAAATAAGAGAAAATAGAAAATAACTTTAAAAGAAAAATAGCTTCATGGTCTGATCCATGGTACGAGAACCCATGGTATTCATGCTAAATATAGTCTATTTAAAGTGAGAAATTAAACCAACATAGATCCATGTTAACTCCATATCTACCAAGAGCATAAAGGGATCAAATATCCTTAATTAAGATGGGTCTTTTTAGATCCTTTTTTGTGAAATATTTATGTTATCTTATTGCATCCATAAAGTATGACACATATGTTTTAATGTAATTTTTAACATTTTGACTAAGTCAAATTAGAGAAAAATTAAATTAAATTAAAAGATTAATGTTGTGTGATGTAATTTTTTTAACTCCCTCAAAATAAAATAAAAATAATAAAATAAAACTAACACTATAAAAAAATAAAAATAATAAAAAGGAAAATAGCCCATGGTATTGAGAACCCATGATATTCATGTTGAATATATCATACTTAAAGGGAAATTAGACCATCCTAGATTCATCTCTGTATCTAACAAGTTGTGGAAAGAGATTTGATCCCTCCTTAGTTAAGATGAACTTAGGTTGGTTTATTTATTGCGTAGTAGAGATGTTGTAATGTAATCTTTAACATTTTGAATAATTCAAATTAGATTTAAAAAAAACAATAAAAGATTAATGTAATGCAATGTAAGCATTTTAACTCCATGAAAATAAAATAAAAATCAAAATAACCTTCTCAAAATAAAAATGACTCGTAGTATTGAGAAACCATGGTATTCAAGTGAAATATAGCCTATTTAAAGGGGAAATTAAACTAGTTTAGATCCATATTAATTTCTCTTTATATGTATATCTATTTTAGAGTGAAAAGAGATTTGATCCCTCTAGCTACTTGATAGATCAATACTTAAGATGAACATTTTTATACATATGTTAGTAAAAAATTTTATTAACTTGATTAAATTTCTAAAATATTTTTCGTTTTCCACATTGAGTTAGTCACCTTTTATTAGACCTACGTCTATTTTGAAATAAGGATTTCCATTCTAATTTAATGATCAATAAACATTACATTAATTATCAAACTATTTTAATATATATTTATGAACATTTAAGAATAATAAGTGAAATAAAAAATAAATTAATACCAATCCTATACCTTTTTTAAAGAGTATTCTAACAAGTCCACAGTTTTGTCTATAAAATAGTTGAAAATTACACTCTTATCATAAAAAAATCTGGAAAAAAATTAACTCAATTTTAGGTAAAAATTATTCAAAAACAATTGTAGCCTCGGTAATCAACTCCCATTTTGTATTCTATAATGGTATCGTTAAATCAACCTTATAATCACCATAATTCTTTAATAATTATTTAACCCTATCTCATAGGGATTTGGAAGGATCTTATAAAGTATTAATGAAATCGTGGCCCATCTCTCTTTTCAAATATGGATTTGGGTAAGGAGAACTACATTTTGTACTTTAAATTGACAAGTTTAACATGAGATGTAATTTTACAATTTTCAAGTTATTTCACTCATTTTTATTTTCGTGTTCTACAATAAATGATTTATAAAAAATGTTAGATAAATGGTATATATTTAATCTTTATGAAATATTTTGGAATATTTTATTATTATTAATTATGAAATAAATGTTGGAATTTATCATTATATTAGTTATTATTTTCTTTCTCTTTTAATTAAATAGATTAATTAAAATTAGTGGAAGACGATGAGTTCCTGCTTATTATGGTTTACCATGTGCTATGTTATTGATAATATTATCACTCTAATACAAGAAGATAAATGTGGGAAGAAGTGAAATGGAATATGCGAACTGAAGTAACAAGGATGGCCACTTTTTTTTCCACATACTTCTTGGTGATTTCATGCACTCTTGTTGGTTTCAGTGGGTATTTTTTAGTTTTTGGTGTTTTTGTGTACTACTTTCTCCCTTGGTGCACTAAGAAATCACTTTTATGATTTCCTCCTAAAGATGACTCCCTTCCCATCCTCTAAGTTGAGACAAATTTTGGGATTGATTTTAAGTGCGATATATATAATTTATCTTATGATGGTGGTGACTTTCTGAACATCCAAACTTAAATCCTAATGTTTGGGTTGAAGAATTTTAAAGAGTTTGTGTCTACCGGTGAGTGTCAGGATCCTAGGGTAGAGTCAGGAAGGACTCTAACTACACAATTGTGGAAGAGGTTGAATTTTTCTAATCTTTTCACTAGAAATTTTAAGGATTTTCATTTAATATGTTGTCGTAGATGGTGGCGATGCATTGGGATTTTGTGTTGTTGGTGTTGCTAACAACCCATTTATTCTCTTAGATCTATTGTTATGTTGGTGGGCTTGGGTTTGACTGTTGGTCCTCCTCTTACTTTTTCTCGATAATCATTTTTGCGGGCCTGTGTTGCTTAGGTAGGGTGGCGATGATTTCTTGACGACTCGTTTTAATTTTCCCGTGATATTTTTATCCCGAACATCTTTTTTCCTGAGGTTTTTTCACCTACTTTATTTTATGACTTTTGGATGGTGGGTATTTCTGGCCTCAGTTGGTAATATTGAGGATTTTGGAAGATATCTCGTTAGAAGTGGGGGAGGATTTTTTTCCCTTTTCTTTACTATTTTTATCTCACATTCCCTTTGTGGCATTTTTTCTCCTTAAATGTGTCTCGAGTGTTGTATATACCCTAATCGAGTCAGTGCAATTTGTTTCAATGCTTGAACCATCAGAGATCATATTAGAACTTTATATTTTTTGTTCTTATGATTGTAGTTTTTTGATCTAGTTCCATCGTACACGGGCTGTTGTTGAGAACTTGGATAGTGGAATCCAATCACTCGACACGGGCGTTTTGTTACACGAGGCTTTCATCCAGGCCACATTGGAGTTTCAGCTGACCTACTGAAAAAATATAACTTCACTTCATTTCCTAGATATTTGGATATGTTAAAACATCTATTCACCTTCGATCAACCTCTGCGAGACCTTTCCTTCATGGAGAATGGTACATATCACTCACAGCTTAACATGCGGCACCTCGAGTCGAGAAAGAATTGGGGAAAGGTAATCAGTTTGTCCTCTGATACCAAACTTTGGAGTGTTTGTTGCAATGTTTTGTGGAATCGTGTGATTAGCCTTCCAAAAATGGCTTTGGTTAGGCATTGAGTTTTCACAGACTTTCTAGAATACAATATGTAGAAGTGGTTGAAATTGAAGTGGGCTCCTATCTTGGGGTATTATCCAAAGAATAGTAGGTTGTTGAATTCCAGGTACAATTTTTATTTTCTACACCAGGATGGTTCTTATCATATCTTATTGTCCCCTTGGGTGCAAGGAAAAATTTTTCTCCAGCTTAATAGATGGTATGTCAGTTTTAATCCTATCCTCCATACCCATAAGAATAATTTGGTTTGGGTGAAACTCCCGAGGATGCCGCTAGAATTACAGACATAATAGGAATTTACAGAGGTTGGTAAATTTATAGGTTATTCTATCTAAATGGATCCTTGTTGTTTGGGGATCAGGGATAAGAAAGGGTCATGGATCTTAGTGAAAATAAAATTATGAGGAGGTCTCTCAAGAATCATCGATTTGTCTAGAGGACTGATTCGACTCAGAACATGCTTTCATTATTGGATAATTCATTTTAGGTTCCTCCTCTATCATCATACATGACACCTTATTGACATATTTCCTTGGATAAGTTAGGAATTTGCATGAGACTTTAGGTGTTGCAATGGGCATGGATGACAAGGACAGATGCCTTCTTATAATCTATGGTTCAAATATAGAAAAGGTAATGCCTTTTGATAATCTGCAGTTAAATTCTAGAAATTTTATTATTACTCTATCTAAGATTCCCTTTTTCATAACGATTTTATGCCTTCATCTTATTCTACATGTCCCCCCTCCTCCCCCACCTTTTCGTCTAAGCGGTTCTTTGGTGTGGGTTATTTTTCTGAGAAATTGGGAGGACATATTCCTCATACTTCATTAGCTGGGTGGAATGGCCCTCCTCTTTTGACTGCTCCTCCACCATCATCAGAGTCCCCTCACACCTCTGTGAATCCTTTGGACCACACTGTTGTTCCTTGTCATCATTGTATCCCTCCTCTTAAGCCACCTGTACGAGATCCCCATCCAAGCGGTTTATCTTTCTTGTTGATTAATATTTTTTCCCCTCCCTTCTCAATATTTATGATTCAATAATCCTCTCCCCATAACTCAGTTGGAAGTGACCTTGATTTTTTGATGTTAAAACCTGTAATGGAGCTATCTTCTCTAACAATTCATAAGGGAAAGCAGAAATTGAAATCCTGGGTTAGTACTCCTAACTTAGATCTAAGCATCATTATTCGAGGATGAGGGAGGAAGGGGAGAAAAAATTTAAGAGGTATAGCATCAAAGAAAACTATATATTTTCTTGGTAATTCATATTTGAGATATGTCCCCATCATACCAAATTTTGACTCCGAAGCCCTTAGAGAAGACGTTCGCATGGTTAGCATCCATAATGAATTGCATATCTCTCAACCTTTGTGGTGTAGGGGATGAAACCAATGAATTATCCCTGCAGCATCTATTCCTATCTATTCGGCCTTACATTATCATTTTCGAAAGAAACAATCACAAATTATGTTAATTTTTTTGCATACTTCGAGTCTATCTAGCCAGATTGGCATAGGGTTGATTTAGGTGGATATCGGTGGTCACTGGTCTATTCCACCTAATCAGTTTCATGAGTTTTCTTATTTACTATTTTTAGTATGTTTTCGAGTCTTGAACTTCCGAAGCCATTTTGAGGACCTAAAAAAATCGTGAGAAAAATTGTAGCCATGAGAGAGATATTTCCAATGAGGTATCATACATTCCCAACAGAGATAATATGACCAAGTTACAACCCCGAGAAGTTGGTTTCCCAACTAACCCTAACGAGGCCCATAAACTCTTGGTGTTATATCTCCTTGGGTTACGGTTTTGGTTGTTTAGCATTTTCCCTTATTGTTCAATAATAAAATTTCCCTTTATCCTCATTGTAACATAGTTTAGAGGCATGTACCCACCACATCCCTTCTTAGAGATAAGCTACCATTGCCTGAGCTAGTTTGTTTTCCATTCTGTGTGTAAGGAGTTTTTAGTATTTGATATTAATGACATGAGGTGTTATTCTTACTACATCTCTACGTTTATGTTTATTTATGTATTTTATTGTGTGTCTGCATAAGTCTAGGTCAATGGTATCATAGAGGTCTTCCCTTTATCGATATTTATTTGCATGTCCCCAACGAGGTCAGGGTATAAAGAGTTAAGGCTCGATCTGGTTGAACCTTTGCAAGATCAGCCTCACAAACCCCGATGATCTCCCACAAAGGAAAAAAAGAAAGATGAGGGAGGAGGAGCTATTGTCAAAATCTTGCTCAAGGAGGCCCTCTAGAAACAAAGGAACATGATTATGGATAACATTTCCTAGATACTTCAACGACTACCCATCGGTGGCGTATCTTCATCTAGCACCCACTCCGGAGGTGCCACTTATTTGAAGGTACAAGTAAACTTTGACATTCCCATATTTTAGGGTCAAATCGATCCTGACGTCATAAATAGATGGCTTAATTTACTGGAAGGGTATATTTTTGTCTGTGATTTCTCCAACAGAGAAAATATAACCTTTGTGCCCATCAAAATTTCCCCACATGTCAAATATTTGTGGGAAACCTACTATGAAGAGAGGGATGAGGAAGAACACACACTTTTTTAAATCACACCCACTTGGAATTTGTTCCAAAATAGCATCAAGGTACAATATTAACCTATGGGAGCTATGAGGCCAAGTACATCCAATGGACCACGTTGCGACAAAAAAGGGATGAAGATGTGTAGGAGCTAATGAATTTATTCCTTACCCTGCACACAAGGTTAGGTATTAAAGGTTTAGAGAAGCACTTGGTGCTCAAGTATCATAGTTGTTTGAATAGATCCATTCAGGAGGAAATGGAGTTCCTTAAAATTACCTCGCTTGGCCAAACATATCGATATGCCACCAAGATCGAGCAAAAAATTGAGTAGAAAAAGAGAAACTTTGCATTCGAAAATATGAACCCTGGGAAAGGTGCCCCCAAACCACAAAAGAATGAGAAAAGCCAAAGTGAGGCCACTTAGGACAACCTTTCTAAGTAGTAAGTGAAGAACAACACTGCAAAGAAAAATAAGGACACGAGGAAGTGGTGTGAATTTCATAAAATTTCCACACACAAGATAAGTGAGTGTGGGGCCAAACAGTCCCTGGTGGCCAAGCTAAAGCCATCCAAATCAGATGCATGTTCTGATCCTGAGTTAGAACAAAAAAAGGAGAATGAGAATGGGAAGCAAATAATTGATGCGGAATTGAGTGCCATTGTTTCCACCACCAAGATCCAGAAGGAGGAACCAGAAGATCTGGAGGAGGGGGAGCGCCTCTTCCATTCCCAGATGTGGGTGAAGTGTTCTCTAATGTAATTCATTGTCGATAGTGGAAGCCAAAGGAACCTCATTTCAGCATATGTTGTGAAGAGGCTTGGCCTCCCAACCACAGCACACCCGCAACCGTAAAACATCGGATGGCTTCACCAAGGAAGAGATCTATGTGTCAATCAACAGTGCCACCTTCCCTACAACATCAACACGTATGAGTTATTGTGTGATATTGATGTTTCTAATGTATTATTAGGCCAACCATACTTGTGGAAAAGACATGTTGTGTATGAGCCTAGGTCTTGTTATATTATTATTACTTTGGGAAATAAGTTGTACAGGATACTGAAGGTAGTACCTTCTTTTACCATCTCTTTGATTATTGAAAAGTAACACAGTAAGACTATTTCCCAAACCAGGAATTTTTTTTTCATTACAATTCACCCATAGGGAAAGAATAATATTGTGGCCACAGCCTCCAAGCAAAGCTCCCCTATGCTTCAGCATCAAATGGAAAAATTAGTGGAGGAATACAAGGAGATTTTCTCCACACTCATAGGGGTTCCTCTACACTATTAGGTCAAGCACTCCATTGATATAACCCTAGGTGTGTTGATTCCTAATGGGATGATATATCGACATTATTTTCTGGAAAATGATGAGATCATGAGACAGATCCAAGACCTGTTGCAGAAATGGCACATCAGGCCAAGCTCCTGACCATGTGGGAGCATGATCATGTTGGTTCATAAGAAGGATGACACTTGGAGACTATGTATTGACTATCGGGCACTGAACAAGATCACAGTCTGGAATAGGTATCCAATCCCATAGATCGATGACCTCCTAGTGTAGATTAGGGGGACCACATATTTTAGCAATATTGAATTGAAGTCTGGATATCACCAGGTAACAATCAAATCCTCCGATGTATGGAATATTGCCTTAAAATACAAGGAGGTCCTCCCTGAATGGCTATTCATGCCTTTTGGTTCGATGAATTCTCCAGCAACCTTCATGTGGCTAATGGACAACATCTTGCAGAATTTCACAAACCCATTTTGTTATAAAACTAGCTCCAAAAATAGAACAAAAGAGAGATCAACACATTAGAAATCATCCCCTTCAATGGCGAAACCTCAAATACATTACATAAATGAACAATTCTTGGATGATACAAATGACAAAACATCCTTATATATATAGGATTCCATGGGGTCACAATATAATCCTAGCCAACTGAAAAATAATAATGTAAGGGAACAATAATCACAATATTGGGGTTACAGGGGTACAACAATAACAATAAGGGGGTTACACTAGCAATTATTAGGGACTATACTAGTAATATAGGGAACTAACATGCCCCTCTCCTTCATAAATGTCTTTTACTCAACGCTTGAGTAGCTCTGGGTGCTTCCGTATAAAATTTTCATCCTCCCATATAGAATCTTCAATGGGTAAGTCCTTACACTTGATGAGATACTCTAAAATTGATCGATTTTGTAGTTGTCGACTTCTTGTTTTCATGACTACTTTAGGTTCCAAAATGAATTTTCCTTCCTCATCAAGTTCTGGAAATATTGTTTGAACTGGAATTTTTTCACCTATAACATTATTTAAGCATGAAACATACAAAATTGGTTGCACTCGCGAAGAAGAAGGAAGCTCCAATTTGTATTCCATAGTACCAATCTTTAGCAACACCTGGTAAGGACCATATTACTTTGGCGATAAGTTATTATCCTTATTAGCTTTCTTGAGGGAATTTTTTTTATATGGTTGTAGCCATAAAAATACCCATTCTCATACATCAAAAATTCTCTCACTATGATGGTGATTGCCCATTGTTTCATTTGAGTTTGTGTGAAATTTATGTTATCCTTTAAGAGTTGGAGAACTTCTTGTTGATGTTCGATGTGATATCCCATTGCTTGAACCTTATAATTTTCTCTTAAATATGATGTGATGGATGGTGGATGATATCCATAAAGTTCCATAAATGGGGTCATTTTTTCTGCTGTATGGAAGGAAGTTATATACCACCAGTCAGCGAGAGGTAACCACTTAACCCGTTGTGTTTTCTTATCATATAAAAAACAATAAAGAAATCCTTCGAAACATTTATTCAGTATATCATTTTTATCATTGGATTGAGGATGATAAGATGAGCTATGAGTAAGTTGAGTACCCAAAGAAGAAAATAGTTCATCCAAAAATTTCCAGTAAAAATGGGATCTCTATTACTTACAATAATCTTTGGGTTTCCATGTAGCTTTGGAATTGTTTCCATAAATCCAGTAGAAACTATACTTGCTTTAAATGGATGAGATAATGCACAAAATTGTGCATACTTGGTAAGTCTATCAACTACCACCATGATGACACTCTTTCCTTCAGACTTCGTTAAACCTGTGATAAAATCCATTGAAATCTCTTCACCCTGTAGTAAGTTTTTAAAAATCCTGAGTGTCCTCCTAAAGGAGAATTGTGCAATTCAAAAAGAATATTTTTCTTTAGTTGGGAATTCTTACAAATATATAAGCGATATTTGTACCATAAGGAATCATTTTTCCAACTAAATGTATCAGATGTACTAGGATCTTACTCCAACTTTTGAATGAGTGTCCACACTTCTTCATCCTTCTTCCATTCATCCCTTACTTCGGTTATCCAATCTGGTTGGATAATATAAATGGCACAAATCAAGGCTTCCACCTCTTCATTATTTCTTGACAGTGCATCTGCAACAACAATTAGCTTCCCTTTTATGTAGATGATTTAAAAGTCATAACCCAACATCTTTCTGACCCATTTTTGCTGCAATTCTGAAGATATAATTTCTGACAAAAATGTTTAATATTATCATGATCAATTTTTACCTTGAAGTGTCTTCCCATTAGGTAAGGTTACCATTTATTTAGTGAATGTAGTATTGCCAACATTTTCTTCTCATAAATAGCTTTCTGTAAATACTTTTCTTTGATTGGATGACTTTCAAAAGAAATGGATCTTCCTTCTTGCATTAAAACAACACCAATTCCATTTCCTGAGGCATCACATTCCACAATAAAGGTTTTTGTGAAGTCTGGCATAGCTAATACTGGTTCTAGGCACATTTCCTCTTTAAGATGTTCAAAGGACTTAGTTGCTTCAGGAGTCCATGAAAATGCATATTTCTTCAATAATCTTGTTAGAGGTTCTTTTATTCTCCCATAATTATTTACGAACTTGTGATAATACCCTGTTAACCTGAGAAATCCGTGGTGGTGTACTTGGATGAAATCATGAACTTCATACATACTTGGGAATATCACCTCCACAACATCTGACAGGTCCTCCAAACAATGCAGCAACACAAGTTGTGTGCCAATTTTGAGAAGTGAAATTTTGGCATGACCTGGGATCAATATCAGTGATACATTATTGATAAGTGGGGGCTGCATGTGTATCCAAACAAGATCCAAGTCATTTGGGATTGGCCACACCCAACCACTCTAACCAAGTTTTGCAACTTTCCAGGTCTTTATAATTTCTACCATAGGTTCATGTTGGGATTCTCTCATATCACTTGGCCATTGAGTCAAGTCTCCAAGGGAGGAGCGAAAGAAAAATTATTTTGGCCTGAAACTCAATAGAAGGCATTCATAGAGTTGAAACATCGCCTCTGCTCTGCACTAGGGCCCGCATTACCAGAATTTCAACTCCCATTTGAGATCAAGACAACTACCTCTGACTATGCTATTGGGGTAGTCCTTGCTAAAAAAGGGCATCTAGTGGCATATCACAGTGAGAAAATTTCTGAGACATTGGAGAAGTACCCCACTTATGACAAAGAGATGTATTCCATTGTGCATGCTTTCCAAAAATGGAAGCATTACATTTTGGGGAAGGACATGGGCATCCACACAGACCACCAACCCCTGTAGTTCATACAGACACAAGGGAAGTTGTATAATGATCGCGAATAGAAGTGGTCCACATATTTGCAATAGTTTCATTTGGAAATCAAGTACAAGAAGGGAAGCACCAATAATTTTACAGGCAGCCTCAACCTACCACTGATCGTTGTGCTAACCATCATGCTCAACACTTGTGGACACAAGACTTTCGATTGGCAAATTCTCTACAAAATAAATCCAGAATTCGGCTACACATACAAGATGCTCTTGGAAGGTAAGAAAGTTCCAAATTTTCATCTCTGGGATGCACTAATACGTCACCTGGGACACCTTTGTGTTCCTTCAAGTGAGCGCTCTAAGATGGTTTGGGAAGTGCACTACATTCAATTTGTTGGCAATTTCAGGGTCAAGAAAAGGGTGACAATATTGCAGAAGTATTTCTATTGGCCAAAACATTGACAATATGTCAGGAAGTACATCAGATTTTCACTGTGTGGGCCATTGCCAAATTGACCATCAAGAAGCAAGGTCTCTATAGTCTACTTCCTACCCCTAGTCGTCCTTGGGAATCCATCTCCATGGATTACACATTTGGTTTTCCTTCTAATAAGCATCAAAACAATTTTTTTTTTGTGGTCGTCGACAAATTCTTGAAGATGGCCATTATGGAAGCCCGCAAGAAGAATATCACAAAAAAATCTACTGCTAAACTCTTATCTGAAAGAGTGTGGGTACACTTTTTGATCCCAAAGACTATCATCTAAGATCGGGACAACATGTTCCTCAATACATTTTGGTCCAGTATTTGGTTGATATTTGACACCAAGTTCACCAAGTCCACAAATTTCCATCCCAAAACCAATGGATAGACAAAGGTCGCCAATAGGATGATCGTACACATTATGTGCATGTAAAACTCAAAGCATCCATGCACATGGGATGAGATCCTCCCTTATTTAAAACACAACTATAGTTGGGCTCTCCACAACTCAGCCACCGACAACCACTTTCAAGTGGGCTTGGGATTCCAGCCACTATGTCCCATTGAAGTAGCAATGTCATTTACGGCTACTAAGGAATATTCGAATCATGTCGAGTCTAAAGATGAAAAGGTGGATAAATTCGTTGAGTGCATTCAACACATCCTCCAAAAGGCTCTTGAAATATTGGAAAGAGAGAATGCTAATTACAAGAAGCGACATGATCAACATCAGGTGCCACACAACTTCCACATGGATGAAAAAGTTTGGTTACATTTTCCGAAGGAGCACCTCTCTAGACCCCATTGAAAGTTACACCCAATCTGACATAGTCCATATACCATCCCCAAGGTCATGGGATACAAGGATTTTTAGCTTAGAATTCCCCCATTCCTTGGCCTACACATAGTGTTCAACGTGGATCACCTTCAACCATACTTTTTACCATTACTGGATACATCTGACATTGCAAAACAACTCACCTAGACAGATTTAAATTCACACTACATGGAATAGGCTGAAACAGATCTAATCATAGACACCCATCTTAAAATCACTTGCCAATAGAAGATCCAATTATATCTGGTTGTAAATGTTGGCCAAATTCTTGACTAGGGAAAGTGGTCCACCAGGGACCAGGTTCAAAAAAAATTTCCCCACTTCATGGAGGCTCTGCATGAAATGGATACCATTTATTCCTAAGGGGGGAGGAATGATCCAGGTGGATATTGGTGGCCACCTGCCTATTCCACCTATTCAGTTTCATCAGTTTTCTTATTTACTATATTTACCAATTTTGAGGCCCTAAATAGTGTTTTTTAGGAATGATTCCTCCAACAATTTGAAACAAATCACAACATGAGTTGTATTCCTTGGAGATATATTTCCAATAACGTATCATATACACAAAAAAGAGATAATATGAGCAATTTATGACCTCGGGAAGTTGGTTTCCTAGCTAACCCTAACAGGGCCCATAAACTCTTGGTGTTACATCTCCTCGGGTTATGGTTTTTGTTGTTTATGGTTTTATCTTATTGTTCAATGATAAAAATTCCTATGAGCCTCATTGTAACACAATTTAGATGCAGGTATCCACCACATATCTTCTTAGAGATAAGCTACCATTGCTCGAGATGGTTTTTTTTCCATTCTGTCTGTAAACATTTTTTGGTATTTGATGTTAATGAAATGAAGTGTTATTCCTGTTGTATCTCTTCATTTATGTTTATTAATTTATTTTATTACGTTACTGCATAACTTCAGATCAAATTTGGTTGTGAGCTCTTCTAGGATTTCAAGTGAACTTGCGGCACTCTGGGCCCCAAGTGGTCTAATCTAATAGCCCATAATTTATATTTTGGAATCTTAATATTAGGTCACTTTCCAAGGGTATCCAGTCGAGTCCATATATTAAATCTATATGCTCCTTATAAGGAGAGATATGAATTTTGGAATCATTTGAAGGCTTGTTATATATTGAATATAAGATCTCTTATTATTGCAGGGGATTTCAATGCGACTTTGACAATGGAGGAATGTTGGGGGGTTTGAAGTAGAAGTGACCATTCGGAAAATCGACTACAAGCCCTATTTTCAAATAATCATCTGGTGGGCATAAACCCTCACCCTCTTTCTCCTACATGGCATAATGATATAGTGGGGGAGGAGCATATTAGGAAATTTTGTAGCACTTTTTTGTACATGAGAATATGGTTGAGTTACTGGGAAATGTGAAATCATGGGTTGAAAGGTATTTGATCTCTGGTCACCTTCTGATTGTGCTTCAATGGCGTAAGGAAAATTTGCATAAGGGAATCCCATTCAAATTCAATATAGTGTGGTTGGAGGATGAATAATTTAATAAAATGGTTAATTTTACTTAGTGAATGGCGGAGGATGAGTCAGGCATCCTCCATACATGTAATCATGCAAAAGATTAATATTTTGAAGATTTAGGTCAATAATTGGGAGCGTAGTTAAAAAAATATCCTGATTTTGGAACTAAAGAGGATTCTCAAGGAAATTTGTAGAGTTGGAAGGTCTATGGAACAAGATTTACCTTCTCCTTTGTTGTTATAACTCTCAAGGAATTGGAGGTCACAAAGAGGCACATATTAGAGATCCAAGAAACTACTTGATGTCTCAAGAGGAGGGAATAATGGCTTTTTTAAGGTGATAGAAATACTCGTTTCTTTCACCATTTTGCGAATCATAGGAGAAACATCAATATAATTTTCCACATTAAAGAAATGAACGGGAAGAACTGTATTCTATAGGTGAGATTCAAAGAGAGTAATCTCTTTCATTGAGGATTTCTACCAGGCTAGAGTTAACATCATTGATAAAATTTGGGAAATGAAAGACTATTGTTCCATGTTTAATGAAGAATAAAATGAGGTTATTTTTTTCCTTGTTTCTCTATAGGAGATTCTAAAGGTCTTGAACTCATTCGTGGAGGAAAAATTTCCAGGCCCATACAGCTGGACGGTGGAAATTTTCTTCGATTTTTTTATTTGATTGGACAATACCTCTTGGATTTGGTTGAAGAATCTTGGGCTACTAGTCATATTTTAGGGGACATAAAATCCACCTTCACCACTCTTATTCCAAAAAATATTTCTCTTTTGGGTTCTCAAATTTCAGGCTAATATCACTATGTAATATTACCTACAAATTAATGTCCAAGGTTATAGAAGAGAGCATTAAGAAAACCCTCTCAGAGTACATCTCTCGAGAGAAATTCCGCTTCTTGCATAATCACTTGATACATGATGTTATTCCCACGGCTCAAGAATGTATTCATTCCATGTACAAAAATAATATGGAGGCAGTGATTATGAAGGTGGGTTTACAGAAGGCATGTGGCTATGTTGATTGTTATTTCTTGCACCTTTTATTGACTAATATAGGACTTGTCATGCATAATATGGATTGGATAATGTCATGTGTTTCTTCAGTGTGGTTTGATTTTTTTATTAATGGAGGGTAGGTTGACGTCATATAGAGACAATATAGTGTCAACCAAATGACTATATGGATGGAGAATCATGATAAAAGGGTTTGTGCACAACAAAAGGTAAGGCACATATAGGTACGACAGGGGTACAGGGGTGATGCTCAGGAAAATAAACTTGCCATTGGAACAATAAAACTAGGTGAAAAACTGATTTTACTGTTGGATGGAGCGGGATTTTCACATTTAATTAGGTGATATTATAGTATTTTTTACCATTATTTTGAAGGTAAGTGGAAATTAATTACAATACACCCATTTTTACCAAGGATGGCTTATAAAATGAAGGGCATGGGGAAAAATTGGCTCCCTTGCTCTCCGAATATTTTATGCCATGATATATTCGTGATTTCTACCATAGTGTTGTCTGTAAGTCTTGTATGTCTCACCGAGAATCTCCATCTAACATCAGTAATCTAGAGTTTATCTTCCGACCGAGAATGAAAGCCACCAATCCTACGTAGGAACACTCTACGCCCTCATTGAATCAACTGAGCTCAGATCAGATGACATTTGAGAGTTGATCCTTGAGGTGGACGAAGTCATTTCCACGACACTAGGGGAAAAGGAAGATGTCAAAGTGGGATTTCCTTGAAGGCGTGCACCAGTCTGCGAAATGCAACATCACTACGTCAAGCCACTAAGTATTATTCCCCCATTCGTGAGTCATCAAAGAGACCAATGACTGCCATAGAGGAGGCTATGCTTGTTAAACCCATCTCTTGGTAGCTACCATATGTAAATCCACACAAGCCCTCAATGTGCACGCCAAAGAATGTAGAGTACAAGAATACTTTCAGATGCCCTTTATCCCACAAGACATTCCCCTTGTTGGTGATATGTTCAGTAAAATAATGCATATTGATTTTGATGACCATGAATTTTCAAATGTAGAAACGTTCCCTGAGCTAGGATTGAATAATTATTTGGAATGAGTTCTCTATGAATAAGTGCCGAAGGTTGAGCCGATGACTTGGGTGTGCAGGATGAATAGTGCCAGAATCCTAAATTTTCTAAGGATTCCGGATTTTGGAAGATACCCAATCACCGAAATTTGTTGTGCCAAGTACTAGCCTTAGTACATCCAAGCTCCCTGTGGATTCAAGGAATAATTATGATATATGTCACGTTGATCCATCGGATCACTGGCCCACCCAAGAAGGGGCCTCATCCGATGAAGGGATTCAGAAAAATTAACATGCTTAAGGTGGAAACAGATGTAAAGATGAAATATAAGGTGGGGAGGAACAAAAGGAGATTCTTGGTTCATACAATTGTTGATTCAGGAGTGCGCCTGGGAACTCCAGTCATCAGTTGCAAGTTAATGCAAAAATTTAGCCCAAAAATGGTCCTGGTGCACGTCATTGATTTGGCAGGAAAATGTGAGAAAGGGGTCAGTTATAACTATTCCCAATACTTGTGTGAAGAGTTCTTGGAGAATGTACGTGAGTTGCAAGAGCTCGGTAAATATTTCTACTACTCTTAGCTATTTTTTCTAATCATGTTGGTAGCATGGGAGACTCCGACAGATGCAGTCCTCCCTGAGATAGAGTTGGGTGTATGCGAAGGAGTGAACTACACTAATCTATAGGATTCCCATAATCCCCAATGTGTAAAGGAAAATAAGATCTTCTGGGTACTTTTTAAAGGTGCACTGGCTGTTGCCATCCATTCCCAACCCAAACTCTCACCAGTAGTGTACGAGAAGTACAAGAGCATCGTTGAATTCCAGGAAACCTTGCACAATGTGCATATCAGGGGGCGCAAGAACCCAACATGTTATACCTTGTTGGTCATGGTAACGGTAATAAAATTTGACCAGGTCGTGGCGACTTGGTTGAATGCATGGAAATTCAGGCTCGGATCCACCCAGCCCAGTACGTCATCTACGTTAGGAAAGACACAGCTCCGAAGGACACCGTGAAAAAAACTGAGTTGCACACTGAGAAAGAGGTGGAAACGGCCATCGAGAAGATTGATGGAAAAGACACTAAGGCCAAAGTAGAGAAGGATCTTGCAATAGACAAAGATAAAGAACAGGATCTGGGAGGTGAGAAATATGGGGACCCGAGAGGTTTATATGGACTAAATGGGGATGGTTCTGAATCTTTTCGCGACACCAAGAGGGGCGCAAAAAATTCAAAAGGATCACGTAAAAAGGGAAAGGGGTCCAAGGCCAGAGGGGACAAAGAAGTCATGCTTACATAAGAGGACCTTGAAAATATCACGAAGGCAGTCGCTTCTATCTCTGAGGACAGATGGACGGCTATGGAGGTGCAATACAAGGCCATGGTCAAGGCCTTGCAGTCGGGATTGCAAATTTTATAGATGAAGACAGAAACTTTACAAGAAAGCGTGGTTCAAGCAAGGCTGGTGCAAGTGAGCCTGCTAACCACCAAAATCATCTTAGTATCTGAGAGTAGAATATGCCCATTCCAAGGTGTAGTCTTGATCCCTGAACAACTAGAGCTATGCGCGTAGGTGAAAACCTACCCTGAGGATGACATTGACCTCACAAATCTACCTAGTGGAAAGCTACACACTCTCCACATATTTATTCGCCGAGCTGCAAAGCAGGGAGTCGCTCATACAATAGTAGCTAAGAGAAGTTGAGCAGACTACAACCACGAAAACAACATAATTGATCCAGGCAGAAACCGTGCAACAGGTGACCATGGCTCAGTGTGCGGAATTAGAAAACGTAATCGACTGATTGTGTGGAGAGATTTGAGAAGTAGTCATCCCAACCTCCTCTACACCGAAAGTGAATATTGAAAGCCTGGTTATTGCGCTTAAAGCCTCCAGATCTGAGATGCAGATAGTAAACGAATAATTTGAGTAGAAAATTGATGCATTGTAGGCTGAGTTGTAGCCTGAGACTCCCATGGAGGTGTGTGCACAGTGGGCCTCCATGATTAAAGAAACATTTACAAGCATTTCTGACAATTTTGATAATGTCCAAAGCTTTTGGAGACCACCATGTGACTATGGAACTTTTTGCAAATAGGTCCACTTGTCAAAAATATTACTCAGGATCTGTGTGCGAAAGAGAAGGATTTTGATGATCTCAATGAGGCCTTGCCCACATTCATTTTTATCGAGTGCATGGTCCGCCTTCGGACTAGTGAGGTGCTATGATATGAGGTTGAGGAGCTCTGCTGGAAGAAGAATATTGTCACTGATCACATGAAGCTGTGGGTGGACAAGGCAATGAAGTTTTATTAGGACCTAGATGCTACAGTAAGGAACCTCAATCAAACCTTTCAGAGTGTCACCTTGGTCGCAGAAGGGGCTACTTTGGAGAAGCTAGTAGAGACCATGCAGAGCGTAGAGGATGAGAGCGTAGGCATCTTGACGCCCTTTTCTGATACTATTGAAGAGCTCCAGAACAAGATGAAGAACCAAGTGCTGATGTGACTCAAGATGAGTCACAAGATTGTGTTGGGGATCTGTTGGTGTGGGGTACCCTATGTCCGAGCTTTGAAGACTATTTTGACATATTTTTGTAAAGATTTTGTAACTTTAGTCATGCGCATCACAAGTCAATGGGCTTTGGGGTGGGTCAACTCCCCTCATGACTAGGGGCTACAAACCACAAGTTGTAGACCATAGATGAGCGTAGGCTAAAGATATAAATAGGAGTCTAGATCGAGTGGAAGAAGTCATTTTTTGGATAAGAATCAATGTTTGATGAAAGATCTGGTTGTCTTTTGATATTATGTATGGATTGGTCTGGGTAAAAGGCCCCTACTGGCTGTGTGCACGGAGACCTTAGTCCTGGTGTGTGCAGACCCAGCTGGCTCTCTGCGTGAGTGAAGTAAAGCTTGTATGAGGAATAGTCAAACTATTTATGGATAAATTATAGTTGTTGATGATATCTGAATCTGAAATGCATCTGTTGTTTACTATATGATTTTTTATGCATAATATTTCTGATTACTGCATTGTCTATCATTTGTGCAACTATATATAACTTTATATGAATGATTATTGAATGGATGTAGTATAATTGGTTTGTACTAAGATTTTGTTAAGCGTTATTATGTGGATTAAGAACTCTATTTGGCCTACATGCAAGATATCTTGCAAAATTGACTTGAATCTATCTATTAAGGGTTTCCTAGTTAGGCCTTCGTGGCGTAGGTGTGATTATGATTGATTTAGATATAAAGGAAACCAAATCACTTAATTCTCTCTCAAGGTGGGGAAACCTGGTTCCAACACCCCCCCATACCTCTTTGGGCAAGACTTTGACTTGCGCAAGTAGGTGACTGCCGAAAGGGCCAGTAATAAGAGGGTTTTTTTGGTTAACCTCAAATTTGAACCTGGGTCAAGAACCTTCAAGCCAACATAAGCATATAATAATATTTCTACCATTTATTTATCCTTTTTTCCATGCTATAGCTCCAATTGAGTTTTTTATTCTTATCAATTTTGAGATATTTGCATGAAGAAACTTCCTCCGAGCTTTTATTCTCATTAACAAAAGTTTTCCAGGTGATAATTTTGGATTTAATTAACATAACTATGGTTTCTTTAGGGTTGATATCCATTTCCATATTACAATATAAGTAATTGATTAATATTATTTTCTTGAAAATTTATGAGGGACTCTTAACTAAAATAACAATATCATCCACATAAATGAGGATCATGACAATACCAACTAGAGTCATGCTAGTACATTGAAAATTTTATGTTCAGTTCTCTAGTTTATCAATGCATACATCAGAGAGGGTATTGAAGAGGGGAAAACCTTGATTGACTAATGCATTGCATTTAATTTCTTCAAGCCATCCCCTAATGTTGCTAAAATTTGTAATAACACTTTATCTAGCCTTAGTGTGATAGTTATCAACATGAAAGAAACGTAAGAGGGTATTGAAGAGGGGAAAAGCTTGATTGGATAATGTATTACATTTAATTTCTTCAAAAAAATCCCTTGATGTTGCTAAAATTGGTAAGAACGCTTTATATAACCTTGGTTAAATTTGGAAACTAGCGCCAAATTCCACTTTAGACAACTCCTTTGGGGAAGATAATTTTTTCATTGCATTCCTCTTTTCGAGAGGACCAAAAACAAAAAAAATACCACCAAATTTAAATAAGAAAAGATAATTATTTATTTAAAATAAATTCTTCAAGGCATGAACTTATCAACGTGGGAAAATTTTAAATTTTGAAATTTGAATTTCCCTCCACAAGTGTCAAGATCGATTTAACCTTTAATTGTATATATAAGAAACATACAATCTCATTCGTACAATCATCTGTGTTCACTTGTCACTGTGATAGAAAGTCTCTATGGAAGTCAAAGCGATTGGGAAATGGGTGGAATAGCATGATCATATATATCTGTTGTTAGAGGTTCGAGTCTCCTCTAAGGCTGACCGTAGATATATTTCATCGGTTGGTACCTTATATGGTGTTAAAATTCTCCTTTGAATAGGCCACAACAGTTTTGAGTAAGACACAAATTCAAGAGACCTCATCACGCATGTGACATATTTGAATTAGAATAACTTCCCTATATTAAGGTCATCACGAGCACCGAGCTCCATTGTCAGAATTGGAGGTACTGTAGCTCAAATTTATGGCTCATATTAGACATTTATTCAATGAAGAGATTCATTGATGGTTAGCCGTAGTAATCGTAAGTGCTTTGGAGTAGAGGAAGAGGGCTCAATTGTTGTCACTTAACCCTAACCAGAAGCCATACAGATCATAGATAATTTAAGGTACAATGCATTGAAATAACAACCTTAGTTGTTTATAAGGGATCAATTAGGAAAATGGATACTAGGATCCCTTTCAGTATATTTCTATATTAGTCAGAATTTCAGGCTTCTCAAGGCTGTCATGATCACTGATATGGAAAATTAAATTTATCCTATAATATTGTACTCTCTCTTTCTTGATCTTCTATGCATTTTCTATTAATAATAAGAATATTTGATAGAGGATTTTACCCATCTTGTGATTTTCCCTAGATTAAGCCAATTCATGTGTGCTCTTTTCTTAACTAGTCTTCTCTATATATCATTCACATTCTTCCTTCAGTTACTACTAATGTGTTAATGGTTTATGTCATTTTTAATGAAAGTAAAGAAAATTAATATTGGTCTAGATGGATCATTGAAGTAATTGACGTAGGCAAAAAATATGTTAATCAAAATTAACATGGAATCAAAGATTAGGTGAGGACAAGCACAAGCAATAGAGTGGAATAAATCGATCAGTTTATCACCCAAAATTTATGAAGTTATATTCTAAGACCAGGTACAGGATGGCTGCTATTATGTGAGGTTGAATTTCTAAGATCATCACTTAAGTCGATCCCAAGGTCAAACTTGTTCTCTTGAAGTTTTTTCACACTTTATCTATATCTTTTGAGGAATTTTTCCTAAATCTTGGATCTCTTTTCCTTAGTTTAATTTCGGATGAAATTCTATTTCTCTAAAGCCACCATTAAAGGTTGTTCTTGAACCTATCTCTAGAGCCTTATCAGATTCCTTCCAGGATATAAGTATGAGGTTATTCACACCTTTGTCTTAGGGAATAGAGAGGGTTATTCTGTGGCTTATTTATCTATGGAATTTTGTTGGTTAATTCATGACTATATTTCAATTTATATGGATCACTTTTGAAAACCATTATAGTGTCAAAATTTTAAGACAAAGGAAATTATTTTCGTCAATGCACAGAGTATAATTTCCTCAACACAGAATTCACACAGAATTGTGGAAATCTATTTAAACAAGACATTACAATTGCAGAAATAAAATCATGAAGGTATTCCTTTTAATATAGAGTGATGGAGATTAAAATTGAAACTATAGTGGAGAAAATAAAATAAAATAATTTTACTCACAGTGACACAGAGTAAAACAGAGTGGATGCGGTAAGAACGTTACATGAAATTTCGAGAGCAATATCGCGACTATCCAAACTTTATATTATAACTTCAAATAATGAAATTAATTCAAAAAAGGAGGCTATGACTCCTTCACCGGTAAAACCTAAGATTTACATTCACTAGGGTTGCAGAATTAACACATAGTAAAACCTGTAATTATTGTTTCACACGACCACCAAAATTTTCTCCATGATTTTCTCCTTATTGTCTTTTGTTAATTCAAAACATAAATATCTAATACGTTAATACATGCCGGCCAAAATTTAATATGCAGGATAGGTGAACATGTCTTTTTGAACTTTGCAAATATTAAGTGAAGTAAATAACACTTGTGGAATAAATGCTTTCCCATAATATTTTACTGACCATGCATTAAATTTCTCTTTGACTTTTAATTAATTTACTCTGTTGTGGAATGGGTAAAATGTACTCTGCTCATAACTTCATTTATGCGATTTCCTTATCTTCAAACTCAATTCGTAACCTGCAAAAGATTTATCGAGGTATGTTTGTTGTCATAAACTTAAACGCAGTGGCCATGATTAATTTTCAACATTCCCCCTTAATCACAATTGTCTCCATTGACCATTCCCAAACAATCTTTGAGATAAAAAAATAAATCCACGTGCCAATGGCTTTGTGAAGATGTATGAAAATTTCTCTTCTGACCTGCAGTGCTGCAACACAATCTCACCGTTGTTAACTAATTATCTTATGAAATTATATTTAACATCAATGTTCTTTGTTCTCTTGTGAAAGACAAAATTCTTTGATAGTCAAATTAATGAATTGTTGTCACAAAAAATCGTTTTTGTTTTGTCGTGTTCATGACATAAGTCCCACAACATCCTTCTCATCCAAACTGCTTGACACGTTGATGCTGTTGTTCTGAAAACATAATCAACCTCTACTGTTGAAAATGAAACTACCGACTACTTCCTGGAAGCCCATGAAATGGCTCCCAAACCCAAATGAAAACTATATCCTGACGTGCTCTTTCTATCATCAACACTTCCTGCTTGATCAATGTTAGTGTAATGAAACAACCTAAAGTCATCTATTGTGGAGTACAAAATGATATACTCCTTTGTCACATTGACATGCCTTAAAATTATTTTTGCTGCTTGCCAATGTGTATCCTTGGGTGTCTCCATGAACCTTGACACCAAACTCACTACATATATTATATCAGGCTTATTTACGGTCAAATACATTAGGCTTCCCACCATGCTTTTGTATAATGTCAGATTGACATTGTTGCTCCAATCTTCCTTACTCAACTTCAACCCCATGAAAGTTAGAGTTGGTGCTAGCTTGTTTTTCTGCATATTAAACCTCTCTAAAATGTCTACAACATACTTTCCTTCAGAGATAAAAATTCCATTTTATGTTTCCTTCACTTTTATGCCCCTAAAATACCCTAACAACCCCAAGTTAGTCATTTAAAACTCACTGTTCATGACTTATTTGAAATCAATGGTGAGGAAATCATCAGTCACTGTAAAAATTAAATTATCTACATACAAAACGACAATAAGAAGCTTACCTTCACTTTATTTGATGTAGAGAGTGGGTGCACTGTTGGAACAGGGTTCCCTAAGCTGCGTTTTTTATATAATTTTTTAATAGTTGGTCTTGCATAGGGGTTTTTGGGTGGTTCAAAGCTCTCAATGTTTTGTAATGAGTCAAAGGGTATACTTAGGGTCCGCAAATCACATTTCGCCGACCATAGGATATCAAAGGCTACGATGATATAAATAGATATCTATTTCGGTCTAGTAAGTAAGAAGAAGTAATATTGATGCTACAAAAAAATTGTTGAGATCTGTTTCGGGTTGTTTTAGGTAAGGACTCCTGTTGGCTATGTGCACAGAGATCCTCAGTCTCGCTGTGTGCACAGGGTGTGACTTGGGTTTGTAATTGTGTTTTTGGATATTAATGAATGTGAATCTATTCAAGTTCCGTTATCCTATTTGAACTGGTTATGTTGATTACTAAAGTGCCTCTATGTTATTTAAGCTGGGAATGTGTTTGTGATCTATGAAATAGTTGCGATTTTAAAGTTTGTGATGATAATTGTTGATGCACATGTAAATGTGAATGTGTTGATCTGATTAGTTAATAATAATAGCTCTATTTATGGTTACATGTTGATTATACTATTAAAGGCTTGATAATAGGCTTGTATCTATTATAACTTGATACAACTCAGTGAGATCTTTCTTAATTGCCCACTCTCTCCCAGGGTGCGAAAAATTGGTTCTAGCACCCTCCCATACTACTTAGGGTAAGATCTTGGCCTGAGAAAGCAGGTCATTTCTGAAAGGGCCAGTAGTATAGGGCTTGGTTGGAAAAACTTAACTCTAAACCAGGGTCAAGACCCCTAAAGCCAACAAATGGTTTCATTGCTGGGACGAGGAGTATTTTGAAAGAGAGATCGGGTAATTCTACAAGGCTGTTGGAGACTATAACATCTCTTATTCAATTTTTATTTTTATTTTTTATAGGAATTAGTTACCTAATTTATCTCCAACTATATTGGAACCGCGATTTTGTACTGATATTGAAGAGTCTTCTTGACTTCGGATAAGCAATTCACTACATTATTATTTCCTTTGTTAATGTATCCTAGCTCTAATAACCCTTCTGCCAAATGATAATGTATAAACACCCTTTTATTGATCTATGTATAATTATCACGTTACTCATCCCATTAATTTATCTACTCTAATTAATATATATATATATATATATATATATATATATATATATATATATATATATATATATATATATATATATATATATTGTTCCCTTATATGCATTTATTTTTGTTTTTATTTCCTATATGCCAAGATTATTTACTTCCACGAGGTAAACTTTCAGGTTATGTAATGTATTCAATTTATATCATTTTCCATGGTATTCCATTCTTATTTTTAATCTCATACGAAATTTTTTTGTATGAGTTGGCATAGTTACTATTCAACCTATATTACACCGTTATGACTTATGTGGCACTTTTTTTATTAATTGACGATTGGACTAATGGCGTTTAACCATTTCCATATGATCACATTGGGTTTGGTGTCAATTAAACGTGTCCCTTACTTATGATCTAGATATATGAATACCTACCAGATCTGATGTACTTTGATTTTATTTTTATATTTAATCCCACAAAAAGTACTTCCGCCTTTATGGTGATTAATACCTATCTACGTTATGGGTACTATGATATAAAGTCTATAGATTTGCATTGGATTTTTGGCAGTTGGTTTATTGTTTCGATTTCCCAAACGAAGTTCGATCTATTTCTGATGCATTGATCTTATGCCAAGTGGATGGTTGGAGATTCGAATGAGGAATTAGGGTTTTTATGAATAGTCATATTTAATGTTTCGTTTCAGTCTATGTTCTTCCTTTCCCATTTGCATTTCTCTACCTTCCCTTTGACAAACAGGCTCCACCATCTATGGCTGAGGTTCGAATGAATGCATTCGAACTCCAGGCATTAGATTTTCATCCTCTTGAAATCTCTTACAGGTAGCTATTCTCCATTTCATTTTTTCATACGTTTGATTTGTTGAAATTTTTGTAAGCTCACATATCAAAATTGCTTTGAGCATCTTATGTTACCGCTCATATCTTACTCTGCTAATATATATATATATATATATATATATATATATATATATATATATATGTCCTGAAAATGGACTTTCCTGTATTGTAATTTGATTTAACGTTTTCTTTGTTTCATATTTATTTATTCCTTTTGTTTCTATCAACTTTTCTCAATGTCATCTATGTATTTTCTATTCGACATTTCATTTCTATACGCCCTCGTTTCACTATAAAAAAAATGGACGTTTGTTTCCCTACCAATGTACAGACATCAGAAATGTATATTTTTAGTTATACATGTCTATAAAAATTTTATTCGAATCTTACTCAAAAAGTTTTTTCACTAATATGAGACTCTCATGATTTTAGGAGGCGACTCTTTTCGTGGTACCGAAGAATCTACTTGAATTAGTTTTTAACTGTCTATCCCTCTCCAAAATTTGATAGATTATAATTTCAATAGATATAAATTTCATTCTAGTTCTGATTATATTTCGTTTTGTTCTTCTCTTCACTTCGTGGAATTGTTTGATTGTAACTAACCCTCGTCACTTCCTCTACAAATGTTTTGTATTGAGGTTCTTGATTTATAAGGTAATAGTTCAAGTATGGGCTTCCGTTAAGTTCTACCCAATGCAGAATTTTGTATTGTTTTCATACTGTAACTTATCCTTTCTTTGGCTTGGTGTCTTATAGGTAACATTAAATTTGTCTCGGCTCCATACTTTCTTCCTATGTGGAAACTTATAACTCATAGAAGTTTAACTCCAGTATCCTTCTAGTTTCAGGTCGGTATGGGTTTTTAACCTCCTCAAAGTAACCAAAAATGGTCCTCGAACATAATTTCTAGATTTTTATAGCAAATTCGAGTGCTGTATTCACACAATTTTTTGTAATAATTTTAAAATCAAAACTGAGATTTGGATAGACAGATTAACAAGAAGTATATTTTTGAGCTGTAATGATACTTGTTATTCAATTTTGTTTTCTGAGAATGACTACCAATTTAATACTATTACAAGAAGATGCTCTATAGAGGCTCAGATTGCCTATACAATAGAGGCTCATCTCTTTTATCCACAGATTTTAGAATACTTCCTACTCTTATAAATTTCAGTTTCGAATTGTTATGTATATATATGAAAAGGACATTGATAATTTTTTCAATATGTCTTGAAATGTATAATTCTGTTACATTCTTACAGACGTTCAATAATGTTAATTATATACCTTTTCTGGTTTATTTTTTTTTATATAGATATGAAATCTAAGAACATAAATTCCTATTTTTCTCGATTCTATTCACAGGATAGCTAAAAATATATTTTATTTCACTCTGTGTATATGTAATACAATAGTGTTGAAATTTAATTTTTAGTAAGGCTTCTGTATTATGTATCTCTTTTTCCAACTATATAGAACATACAGTTTGTGTTAATTTATAAATTCTAGCTTTACTCTTATTCAATTATACATCATTTAGGCTAAGTAGAGTTAATTAAAACTTTAACAGTACTTTCAATGTGTATTTTTCCCAGAATATAGAGGATTTTCATACTGTGCATTCGGATAATATTTATGTAGACTGAAATCTTCGTTTATTTCTGACAATACAATCTAGGGTTCAGTATAGTATTTTACCACTACCCATTTCGTTGTAATTTTCCATTTAATTGTAAGTATATAGCATAGACTAAATCCACTACATATATATCAATGACATCTATATTTCTGCTATGAAATTTTAATCGTTCATAAAAGCATAGAAATTTGTTCTGTTTATATTAGAATTTGAATTGTTCAAATAATTATCTCATTGCTGAACAGTAGAATTGATTTTCCTTGTACAATCATAATGAGTTCCCAGAACTCTAGAATATAATTTCTGATTTATTAAATATTGCTCCTCCCTTAGTATTTGAACTAAGATTTTGTTTGCATGATTATAAAAGGTTTAGTAAATTAGATACATTAAATTATAACCTTAACTGAAATATTAGAAATTCTATGTATCTTTTTGTTCATGTAATTTTACATTCTAGAAGCAGATTTAAGTACAATATTCAATCTATATTATGGGAATAATATATATATCTCCATATTTAAACCATCTTTTGGTTTAGAGATTCTGGTTGATAATTTCCCATAATTTCTATTCCTACAACTATACAAATTTTAGAGATTAATTTCTCCTAATGTAATCTGCTAAATGTAAGGAATAATAAAATCTCAATAAAATTAATTCATAATTGCAGCTATATAATTTTTTTTCAATATTTCATAACATCATTTATAGTAAAAATTTATAAGACTAGTGTGCATACCACTTTTTCCCTATGACCAATCCTTCAACCATAGAATTCCTCTATCTCCATAATTCACCCCCGAGCTGAGATCCTTTCTCAGAACAGACCAATCCCCAATTTGTTATGGAGTAACTTACTTAATCTATGCTTTCCCCAAAGCCTGTTTCTAATTCTGCATCCAGAATTTCAAGATGTTTTTATTCCTGTTTGCCTAGGCCTCCCTTAATGGGGGACTTTAACGCTGCTTTCTAATTTTCCAGTTTTTTACCTCTTCCCAACTACTTTCCTCATCATTGGGAATTTATATTTTTCCTCTTAAATCTAAATTAGAAATAATTCCTTTCAAAGCTTTTTGAATTTTTTTGGGAAATTCTTAGCCTTATCCATATCCTCATGGATCAGGCTTATGATCTCCAATCTCATCTGGTCTTAGTGCACACATAAATATTCCATTTATTTTCATTAATAAATATTTAAATAAAATCCACACAATAATTATCCATTGGGGTCCACTCCCTATTGGATTTTTGTTCAAATGTCTAACTTAAAAAGCATATAAACTAAGGGTGTTACAGAGACTTGAGAAATTGGAACTCAAAGACTGGTTCGAAAGATAGATTCAGGAATTTTATGTAAAGGAGAAGCACAAAATGAAGCTGACAACTAAGAAGTGGAAGAAAAAATATATATTCACCAAAGTATAAAAAAATTTTATTTTATCTTTTGCACACAAGCTCCAGGAATGGCTAGCAAGGCTAGTAGAATTTCAGACGTGTTGGAAATACAATTAGGTTACACAGTGGACTCTAGAATTAATTCAACAGCTTAAGAATGCTGACAACACAATCAACCACATGATAGATCATTGGGTAGATAGTGTGCTAGGAGGATTTGTAACGAAATTCGTAGTCGATCAGTTTGTGTCCTACTCTTAGCAGAGCGATAGTTCTTCAAAGGATTCTGAGGTAAGTTCGTGTGAAAAATTCCATTCCTAATTAAAATATTACTGTATGAAAAGGGAATTCTTTGAAGCCACACCAAATGAATGTGTTCTAATCAAAGTGAGAGTACAACACGAAGTGGTAAGTACTACCGAGCCAACCGAGAAGGGGATAGATCCATCTACAACCCATTAAGAGAGTTGGTTGTGCATGTAGGAACTAGTCCTCTAGCTACACCACCTTCGATTTAGCATGAAGGCAAGAAATCCCCTACACCTATGCCACCACAGGAAGAAGATATGGATGCACACATGAAGCTAGCCACCTTCAAGGGTGTAGGAGATGAAGATATGGACCGATTTTGGTTCATAGAAAAATCAGTATGGACTGTGTAGAATGTGGCTAGCGATGCTATAAAGAGAGTGAAAATATCCCTTGACATTGAAGGAAGGGCCCTGAATTGGTACATGGGGCACGTAGGCCAACATGTGGATCCATATATTCAAGAGATTAAGAATGATTTGAAACAACAGTTCCGAAAGCCTATGTCCTATTATCTGTTGGTGGTTGACTTGAAAGAATTTAGACAAGGACCCACTGAGTTGGTATGAGAGGCTGATTAGTGGCTGAAGAAGGTTATCAGAGATGGGGAATTTCAATATGATAATAGACAACACAAGGAATGGTTCATCGCCATGTTATTACCTCACCTGCGCGGTCCTATGGTTCAGTAAGCGATTGAGATGCAAGAGAAAGCCTTGGAGATTTCGATGAAGCTGGAGGCTGCGCTAAGAGAAGATGCCCAGTTTGGAGTAAAACATATCCAAGGATAGCTGGAGGCAATGCACCTCAAAATATAGAACTTGTGGAAGGAGCGAGGGAAAGAAGCTAGCCAAATGTATGGTGCATAAGATGCAGGCTGTCTATCCACACCAAGGATCAGTGGCCTCTGCTGGCGAATTACATGTAGGCTTGGGGACCCAGCCCATTGCGTCTTAAAGAGGTTGTGGGACCAAGAAGTTTGACATTATGATGCACCGGCTACCACGTAGCTGGACTACGTGATACCAACCTCTGCCCCTGTCTTAGAGCTTATGTTCTATATTTGAAGCAACAATGGTGTTGATTCTACTCATTTGTGGGACATGATGAACATAACTGTTGGGCATATGACTTAATGATCGACTAAGGAAACTTGTATAGAGTACAGGCTGACCCTTCTTCACCACTCTCTCCCTCAGGAAAAGGAGGCCCTCTAGCTAGAGGGAGGGTAGGGGGAAGGGGTGCAAGCGTAGGACAGGGAAGAGGGAAATTGATCTGTTATAATTGTGGAGAAATAGGGAACTTTGCAAGGGACTGTCCAAACCCTGCATGGCAATATTTTTTATATTGTAGAGAATTGGATCATGTGATCGAAGATTGTCTAGTACTAATAGTAAAAATGCAGGTAAAAGAATAGACACAAATGCAAAATGTAAAAAGGGTTAAGGAAGAACTGAGAGATAAGGGACCTAGTATTAATTTCATAATGCACAGCATCATGGCTACAGGAGGAGCTGCAAAAAGAGCTAGAATTGAACCCCTGATCTGAAAAACTACTATCGAACAGGAAAGCTTGGACTTATAGAAGGAAAAAGAAACCTTCATCGAAGCTTGTGAAAATTTTACTGAAGCTGAGACATCTACTTCCAAGGCTCCAACAAACCTAAGAGCAGACGATGAAGTTAGACCATTCCTATACTCATGTATGAAGCTACTATGCAACTAGAAGGCCGTAGAAAATCTTCAAGCAATGATAGAAAGCTGCACATATATAACTGACCCACCTAGAGAGGTTAAAGATGTTCACAAGATGTACAAGCATAAGAAAAAAAATAGTCGGGAAATGCAGCTAACAATGCAGATCATCGATTATGAAATGGATCAGGTCATCCTGGATCTGGGATCTAATGCGAACATCATGCCCATGAAGACATGGTAGAGGATGAGAGAACCTAAGCTGGAATGGTCTACTATACCGCTATGTATGGCTAACCAATAGAAGATCATACCAGTGGTGAGACTATCAAATATTATGGTAGATATCACAGGGGTTAAGGTATCCGCGGATTTTGAAGTAATTCAGATTGTGGAGGATGTGGACCCTTATCCTACACTCCTGGGACTAGATTGGGCTATACACATGGGAGGCATTATCAACTTGAATAAAAGGATCATGGTTTTTGAGAATGAGGGTACAAGAGTGATAGTCCCTCTAGACCTAGTGGAAGGAGAACGACATACAAAACCCGTGAATGAAGAAGACGACGCGGAACATATCTATAAACTAACCACCCAGGATGAGGATTGGATTAATGCTACAGCTGATGGTGTCATTTTCTAGGAAAATATAGTGAATACCTCTCTAAATCCAATGGGGAGATTGAAAATTGGCAGATTCGGTTACATTATATCTGTGCTACAATGTCTTAGGATCATGAAGAGCTTCTGGTGTATCTCCTCAGAGGTAAGAGAGTTAATTTATTTTGATGGTTTTTTTAGTATTAGGGATTTTATGAAAGCATTTGAAGCAGAAGTCCCATGCACGCAACCCCTGTGCAGTGATTGGAAACTCATAAGTGGACGTTCTAGGATTTGGAGGAATGTCGCGATATCATGATCCTACGATTTGAACCTATGGTTCACCTACACGTGGAGACTTTCCTTGGCCAAGGAGACCTATGCAAGAACGTGGCCGCATGGATGTAGGTATGGTGTGAAAGGACCATGGACGAATGGTTCCACCTATTCATCCATACCTTGGGGCCAATCCCCACTGCATGGTATCTGGATGCAGAACTCCATCAGCGTACTCGCCACTGGGAGACCATCAAGGATGATTTTGTGGGGACGTTTGGGTTGATAGGTGGAACTAAGGCATTAGAAGAGGCCCTTCATGATATATATGCCCTATTATTTGATGAATCACGCCTTTATGTGGAGTATGAGGCACCAACTTCGGATATGAAGTTGCAGGATATTGTTAACTATTAAAATCTATCAATGGAGGAATCAGAGGGAGAACGTGCAGTTTTTGACCCCCAATGTATACTGTCGATGTGACCAAGCCTTGTAAGGTAAGGGAAGTCAACATTGGAATAGAAGAAAAACCTAAGCTAGCTAAAATTGGGGACTACTGGGATGATGATACTCTTGGAAAAGTTGCGGAGCTTCTCACAAAGTACTAGGACCTGTTTCCTATGAAATTGTCATAACTCAAGGGTATTACAGGGGATCCAGGGGTCATGTGAATCACTTTAAAACTAGATGCATGCCCTGTTAAGTAGCTACCTTACCGATTGAACCCAGAGTAGAAGCAGAAAGTCAAGGAAGAAATTGACGAAATGATAGCCGCGAGTATCATCAAACTGGTAGAACAGTCAGATTGGCTAAACCCTATGGTGTTCCAGGAGAAAAATATTAAAGGAAAATAAGAATATGTGTTGACCTGTACAAACTGAATGATGCATGCATCCATGACCCCTTCCCTATGTCATTATCTGACGAAATTCTCGATAGTGTGGGAGGGCAGGAAGCGTACTCATTCACTGATGGGTTTTCAAGCTACCATTAGATCAAGATCGCACCTAAAGATCGTAGAAAAAATTCGTTCACCACTAAATGGGGATCCTTCCAATACATCGTCATGTCATTTGGGCTCAAGAATTCCCCTGCCATATTTTTGCGGGTAGTGGTCGCAGTATTCAAGGATTTCATCCACACGTTTTTGGAGGCATATTTTGACAATTGGACAGTATTTGGGTTGGTAAAGAAGCACGTTTCGAACCTGTGCATGATGTTGGATAGCTATGGAAAGCACCAGATTTCCATGAATATTAAGAAGTGCATATTTTGCGCACCTTTCGGGATCTTGTTAGGCCACAAAGTCTGTCGGCAGGGATTGATGGATGACCCCGCCAAAGTAGCAGCTATTATCAACCTAACAGTCCATACAAATGAGAGACAATTGGGCTCTATCCTTGAACAGATGGGCTACTACAGGAAGTTCATTCAAGGGTACACACTGATCACAACACCTATCGAGAAGTTGCTAGAGAAGGACCTTTCATTTATTTTGGCTACGGAGTGTTAGAAGAGCTTTAATATACTCAAGAAAAATATGGTCTTTGCACCTATCTTCATATTTCCTGACTAGGTAAATTTTTTCCATGTCCATGTAGATGCTTCAAGGATATCCCTGGGAGTTGTCCTTATGCATCCCAGGGAAGGGGAAGTTGACCACCCAGTTGCATTTTCTAGTAGAAAACTCTCTAGTGCAGAGTGTAACTACTCCACTATTGAACGCGAGGGGATGGACATGGTATATGCCCTGCATAAATACTAACATTATCTATTGGGGGGGCACTTCAGGATGTTCACAGATCACTCAAATTTGAAGTACCTAGTGAATAAGCATGTGTTGGGGGGGAATACTTGCTGATGGCTAGCGCTATTTCAAGAATGTGAATTTGATATCATCGTGAAGCTGGGGAAACTAAATGATGGGCCAGACCACTTGTCCCAAATCGAGAGTGTTGAAGAACTGACCAACCTAGAAGAAGGACTGCCTGATGCGCAGCTATTTTCTATTAAGGTGGTTGATGTGCACTTCGCTGATATCATTCTCTTCTTAACTATGGTGATGGGGCCTGCAGAATATTCAGTACAACAGAAAAAAGAGTTGGTAACCCATGCAACAGACTTTACCATCATAGAGGGCCACTTGTATAAGCTGGGAGCTAATAAGGTATTACCAAGATACGTTCTGGAGCATGAAAGAAAAGCCATCTTAGCAGAAGCCCACGAAGGCATAGTAGGATGTCACTACTCAGGGAAAGAAAAGATGCAGAATATCTTGAGAGCTGGGCTATGGTGGCCCACACTGCATAGTGACTATCATGACTATTGCAAAGCTTGTTACACATGCCAAAGGACAGGAAGACCGTCACATAGGGATGAAATTCCCCTGCAGCCACAGATGGCCCTACAAACATTTGAAAAATGGGCCATATACTTCGTTGGGTCCATCAACCCACCAGGTAAGAAGATAGGTGCCCGCTACATCATCATTGCAACTGATTATGTAACCAGATGGGTTGAAGCACAAGCTGTGAAGGATTGTACTAGATACACCACTACGCACTTTATTTTTGAACATATTCTAAACAGGTTTGGTTGTCTGCAGATCTTTATGAGCGATAGAGGTACACATTTTGTTAATGAAACAATAAAGGCTTTGACTAAAGAATTTCAGATCCACCATGGAAAATTTACCCCATATCACTTGCAGGTGAATGGAACCATGGAAGCTTTCCGTAAAATTTTGGAATAGGCACTGACCAGGATATGCAATGTCGATCGAAGCGATTGGGACATGTGCATCCCGTCGGCCCTTTAGGCCTATCAAACCACCTACAAGAAATTCACTGGGAAAACACTATTTCAGATGGTTTATGGAAAGGAGGCCATTATACCCATGGAAAATATTGTTCCTATCCTGTGCATCGTAGCCTTTACAAACATGGCAGAGCCTGATATCATGGAGGAAAGCTTAGCACAACTGGTTGCTGTGTAGGATGATCGATTCATTCCTAACTTTCATCAGCAAGTTCATAAGGCCCAGGAAAAAGCATGGAATGATAGACATATTCAGAAAAAGATCTTTTCAGAGGGAGAATTGGTCCTGTTATATGATAGCCAGTTTGCGAAACACTCAAGGAAGTTCCGTCAACACTGGCTAGGCTCCTATATGGCAAAGGAAATCACTGACGAAGGAGATCTTCGGTTAGCTATATTGCATGGTGACATTCTACCAGGATATTTTAATGCCAGCTAACTCAAATCGTATCGGATAAAATGACTATATGGCTAGAGTAGCTATATCAAGCGGAATAGGAGAAGGCTGGAGAATAAATGTAGGCAGGCCTGGTATATACGTAGGGGTCATCCGCAGGCCAGGAAGCCAGGGTAGGTGCGTTGGGAGGGCAGGGGTTGATCACAGGTCTGGAAGCCTAGGGAAGTGCGCTGCGAGTGAAGGAGTAGTACACAGGTGCAAAAACTAGCCGTTAGAATAGTAAAACTGGGTAAAAAGAAAATTTTACCGTTGGAAGGAGTGGGCAATCGACAATTAATGAGGCGATTTCCGAAGGTTTTTTACCTTTTTCTTGATGGTAAGTTTTAGATAAGCCTCACCTAGTCTTTGGTGACTATCCAAAGTTATAAAAGCAGGAGGGTGGATCAGAAGTGGGTTCTTTGCATTCTGAAAATCTTATGCTTTGCAAAGTATTGTAACTATTGTGCTCTATTAATGTCTGGGCATGAAATCCCCTCTGATAGTAGCAATCCCGAATTTTTCTTCCGATCAAGAATGACCACAACCAATCCAGCTGAATCATCGCAGACCGTGCCCTATACTGATGAAGTATTAGAGGTCATTCCTGAAGTTGAAGAGGTGGTGTCCACGCCAACCAAGGGGAAGAAGGTGGAGAAACATAAAAGTAAGGTAGAAAGCCAGGAGAAAGGGCATGGGAGGGTTGCGAAATGGGCTGGGTGAAGGTCACGTACCTCCCCTAGGAATGTGAAATCCCCTTGAACGGTGGCCCAGGCACGTTCGCCTAACCCAACGAAGTGACCTTTGTCTGCTCAAGAAGAGGCTCAGATTGCTGAACCAATCACTTGGTTGCCACCCTATGTTCGACCTTGCAGGGCCTCGGTGTGCATGCCTAAGAACCTCAAAGGTATGCACGCCTATCTGCAAATGCTAATTATTTCAAGGAAAGTCCCGAGAATTTGAGAAGCGCATGGAAAGCTCATCTCAATTAAGTTCGATGACCACGACCTTGCCAACCTGGAGGCCTTCCCAATATTGGCACCTGAGCTATAACTTGAAAGAGTACTGGAGGAAAATGTGTTAAGGGTCTCACCAATGCCATGGGCACGCAGGCTAGAAAAATATGGGTTACGAAACTTGCTGCAGATACCTCACTTTGGCTAATATAGTATAAATGACCGAGTTGCACAAGAAGTGCTAGCCCTGATCCATGATGACAACTTCTAGATCTGGGTTCACATTCCCATTGATGCCACCTTAAGTCACCACATTAAGGGTCTCCCCATGGAGGGGCCGAATCCCACAGAGTGCCTCAGCTAGAATTATGACCAATAGATCGCTGATAAGGTGTGAGAAGACTATGATGTTGAACATAATACTAGGGGATTCCTGATCAACACCATTGTTGAGCTTGGTGTGCACATGGGTACCCTACCACTAGCTTGTAAGATGATGCGCAAGTGCAAGACCACGACTGACCCCGCCTATGTATTTCACTTGGTTGGCCACTGCGAAAAGGGGGTTTGCTTCAACTGGTCACAGTTCCTTTTCAATGAATTTTTGGATATAGTGCGTGAGGCCCAAGATCATGGAAGGGCATTCTGCTAGCCTTGGATGCTGCTCCTAATTGTGTTGGTTGCATGAGAAGCCCCCAAAGACTTAATCCTACCTGAGCTCGAACTAGAAATGTGTGAGGGAGCATGCTACACAAATTTGTGGGATTCAAAGGATGAGCATCACATTAAGGATAACAAGGTCTTTTGGGTCCTATTTCAGAGTGGGCTCATAGCCACAATTCACTCCTAGCCATGCTTGTCACCAGTAGTCTACGATAAGTACAAGATCATCGCAGCGTTCCAGGTCACGATGCACAATGTGAATATTCGGGTCCGTAAGGATCCAGCTTGGGTATCGCTGCCTTACATGGTCGCCGATGAGGAAATCGACCAGCTCATTTCCACTTGGCCACCAAACTTGACATTATGATTCAAATAAACTACAATAGACATTGCGGGTACAAGCACAACCCCAGAGACCACCCCGCCTGATACCACCAAAGATGCAGAAGTATGTGGCCCGGAAATATTTCCTAGGACAAAGGACATAGTGCAGGGCATGGAACAGGAGTTGCAATAGGACATGGACACAGAGGGTCTGGATGTGCCGGGTGCTGATTCCATGCGAGGTACGAAACCGGCAGCCGACCCTATCAAGGGCTAGCAAAGGAAATTCCAGGCTATGTATCCTGGTCAATAGACTGAAGTAACCTTGATAGAGGAGGACTTGTAGCAAATCACAGATGTGGTCACCCTCACCTCAGAAGATATATGACTTGCCTTGCAAGAGCAACAAAAGGCCGTGGTCATCGCATTACAGTATGAGCTCCAAGCTCTACAGCTCAAGGCTGATACCCTGTAGAGGAGAATGGTTCAAGTGAGGCCACCCCTAGCAACTAGCACTGAGATGATCATCACAATTGTGAGGCACCTCTACCCCCTGCCATACACAACACTCACCCGGAGTCCACCTACCTCGTGTGCGCAAGTACCAGCCTACGTAGAAGTACAATTTAATTTTCTCCATCTTCCACATGAACCACGATAGGTCCTCCATACATCCCTATTCAAGGAGATCCAACATAGAGACCACTGGGTGCAGCAGCAACTCAGTACAACCAAGTAGACAATCATTGAAAAAACTATCGAGGCATCCCAGGCGCAGGCTGTGTGCATCCTTGCCACCATGCCACGGACTGAGTTGGAACATCTAATCAGAAGGCTATGCACAGATGTGATTGAAGATATCTCGGCCTCTACCACCTCCCAGGCCAAGCTTGAGGGACTTATCACCATCTTGAAGGCTTCTAGGGCCGAGATTCAAAATGTTAAGACTGAGATGGAGCAACGGATTTCTGCGTTGCAGGCCAAATTGAAACCAGAAACTTTGCCTGAGGTATGAGCCCAGGGAGATATGCTGGTCACAGAATTCACAAATACCATTATAGCCGAGATCACTCAAGGTGCATAATTTCTTGAGACAGTTATGCAGTTTTTGTCCAAGGTACAACGTGATACTCTCTTGCATGAATTTACTCAAGATCTATGGTAGAAGGGAGAAGAATTTGAGAAACTGGAAGCTACTCTTCCCACTCTCATACCCGCTCAATGCCTGGCACATCTGTGAGCTTGTCATGCGCTTAGAGATGACCTGGAAGAGATTTTCCATAAGAAGAAATTTCTGAGTCACCACCTTAAAACATGGGCTGATGAAGCCCTAATGTTATCTCAGGAAGTGGATGTTGCAGTCAAACAATTGAATCAAACCCTAGAAAGTGTCACTGTTGCTACTAAAGGCCCAACTTCACAAAATTTGGAGGATATTACATAGAAAATTTCCACACAGAGTGAAGGAATGTTGGCCCCTCTAGTCAATGCAATCAAGCAGCTTCAGGCGAAGATGCAAGCCCCATGGCTATTGTGAATTGAGACGAGTCACAAGATTGTGTTGGGGGCCTGTTGGAATGGGATTCCCTAAGCAAAAAATTTTATATACTTTTGTAATAGTTGGTCTTTCGTAGGGGTTTTGGGGTGGGTGAAAGCCCCCAATGTTTTTTAATGGGTCAAAGTGTAGACCTAGGGTCCACAAACCACAATTTACACACCATAGGATAGTAAAGGCTATGATGATATAAATAGATAGATAGTTGCGTCTAGTAAGTAAGAAGAAGTAAGTTTGATGCTATGAAAAAATTGTTGAGATCTGTCTTGGGTTGTTTTGGGTAAGGAATCCTACTCGCTGTGTTCGCAGAGATCCATAGTCCTACTGTGTGGAGACCCAACTGGCTGTGTGCGTGCGTTGTGACTTGGGTTTGTAATTGGGTTTTCTGATATTAATGAATGTGAATCTATTGAAGTGACTTTATGCTATTTGAACTGGTTATGTTGATTACTGAAGTACGCCTATGTTATTTAAGATACGAATGTGTCTTCGATCTATGAATTAGCTATGATTGTAATGTTTTGTGATGACAATTGTTAATGGGCACGTAGATTTGAATGTGTTGATCTGATCTGTTAATAATAATAGCTTTGTTTATGGTTACATGTTGATTATACTATTAAAGGCTCGATAATAGGCTTGTCTCTGTGTGAACTTGATAGAACTCAGTGAGATCTGCCTTTTATACCCACTCTCTCCTAGGGTGCAGAAACCTGGTTCCAGCACCCTCCCATACTACTTCAGGTGAGACCTTGGCCTGCGACATTAGGTCATTGCCGAAAGGGCCATTATTATAGGGTTTGTTTTCAAACCTTAACTCTGATCTTAGGTCAGGACCTCTGAAGCCAACATTCACCATCACATTTGTCAAACCCATTTTCCATCAAGTAAGCATATATCTTGCTATACCATGCACACGATGCTTGCTTCAATCCACAGAGATATTTCCACAACCTACACACCTTGTCTTCTTGTCCTTCTATCCAATTCAAGGAGGTTGCACAACTTATACCTCCTCTTTCAGAACTCCATTTGAGAATGCTAATTTTACATCCATTAGATACACTTTCCATTTATGTTGCAGAGCAATCGACAGTACTATATGCACTGTCTTCGTCCTCGTGACTCATGCAAATGTTTCCGCATAATGTCTTCCATGTAACTACTTGTATCCTTTGAAAATTGGCCTTGATTTATGCCTTTCAATCTTAAATTCAATGTTTATCTTAGTCTTATAGACCCACTTCACTCCAATGACTTCTTTTCCTTGTGAAAGGTCCACTAACTCCCATGTGTCATTCTTTTATATTTTTCCTATTTCTTCATCCATTGTCACAATCCATTTCTCTTCTTTGACTGCATCCTCAAAGTGGATTGGGTCGTCTACATGCCAAAATAATTCAAACAAGGAATTCAAACCAACACTACTATCAACTTCATCTTTCTCATAAATTTCATTTAAATTTTTGAATTTATCTTCTCTTAGGCTTGAGGAAGATGGGCTTGATATTTCACTTGGTGTTGCACTTGAAGTAGATGGTTTTGTGGGTCTTTATGGTGTGCTTGTGTTGGAAATTGGGTTCAACACTCCTCATGTGTTTCACAACATGGAGTAACTGCCTCTTGCGGATCCTAACTCTGGAAATTATAATATAGAGTAATGCCTACATGTTTTGTTCTAACGACAATCGTGATTCCAACAAGTGGTATCAGAGACATAGGTCTTGAGTTCAAAACTCACTCGGCTTGCGTTCGAGGGTGATATTGTCGGAAATTGGGTTCAACGCTCCCTTTGTGTTTCACGACATAGACTAACTGCCTCTCGTGGATCCTAACTTTGGAAATTGTAGCGGAGACTAATGCCTGTGGGTTTTGGTCTAACGGCAATCATGATTCCAACAACTTAGAGAAGTGCTTGCTGGGTTGTGAAACACTATCCTATTATTTGTTTTCTGTGTCATATGTTTACTAATTTGTTGAGCTTATGTAGGTGGATGAGGAGTCACCATTGAGGAATTACATTTTGCAATAAATTCCTCTTTGTCTTCATGTGACATGCATGTCTTCACATTGTCTGTCTTATCTAAACTTCCATCCCATTTTTCCTCTTATATGAAATGAACATCTTTGTTGATTATAAATTTCTTGGTTGATGGATTATAGAGCTTATATGCCTTGGATTCATTAGTGTATCCAAAAAATATACATTTCTTCCCCTTGTTTTCCAACTTCTTCCTCAAGTCATCTGGGACATGTGCATACGTCACACACCCAAACACTCTCATGTGAGTGACATATTTGTTTCTTCCACTCCATGCCTCTTTAGCAACAATACTCATAAAAATTTTGGTTTGACACCTATTAATAATATATGCTACACAAGCAACAACTTCTTCCCAATAATCATTTGGCAAATGCTTTTCCTTCAACATAATTCTTGTCATTTCCATAATGGTCATATTATTCCTTTCCACGACACCACTTTGATGAGGTGTATACCATTTTGTAAATTTATTGCGAATTCCATGCTCCCTGGAAGAATGTAGGAAGTCACCTGAGATATATTCGCAACCTCTGTCAGTCCTCAACACTTTTATGTAGCATCCACTTTGCTTCTCATCAAAGACTTTGTAGTGGCAGAAGTGGTCAAACACTTCACTTTTCTATTTTAAGAAGTAGACCCATGTCTTCATTCTATAGTCATATATGAAGGTCAAAATATAATGACTACAACCAATTGATGGTGATTGGAATGGTCGACATAAATATGAGTGGACAACTTCCAAAGGTTCTTTTTCCCTTATAGACTTTCTTGTTGGAAATGATTCTCTATGTTTTTTTCCCAAGATAGATCCTTCACATTGGATGTCCGGTTTTTCTATGAGTGGAAATCCTTTCGACATGCATTTCATACTCAAAAAAATTATTCAAACCTCCAAATTTGAGATGAACAAATTACAAATTCCATAACCATTTTTCATCTTTAATTTATGCTTGAAAGTTTTCTTGTGTGATGGCTACAACTTTTATTTCATCCTTATGTGAATTCATTCATAGTTATGCTTGATCGCCTTCTTCCTTTAAGTATGATCTTAGACATGGAAAATTTTAGGTGCTAATATTCGCAGGTGGGCTAATTTTCCATGGTTTTTCCAAAAAAAAATTTCGCCAATTCCCATTTTTTTCTAAAAAGGATTCGCCCAAATTTTACAATATAAAATTATTTTACCTTAAAAATAGCCAACATTAGATAAAGGTTATATATAAAATCATTATAAATTTGAATAATTTTACAAATCTATCAATAAATATTTTATAGTTTTCATATTATGGATTAAGGACATTAGCCAATGTTTTAAACTTCGAGATAATTTTCCATTCTTAAAATTTTCCCTAATCTTAGATTGAGAGGAAAAATTCTATTGTTTGTCATATAAAATTTTGCAATCAACTGTCTACTTGGAGGCTTATCCAAAATTATGCACACAACATTCTCGAAAAATACATTGTAGCCATTTTGCATGAGTTGTCAAATTCTTATGAGATTATGCTCAAAACCAGGGACAAAATAAACATCTGAAATGTATTTTTCTCTCCTTCTTTGTTAGAATGTTTAGAGTCTTCATTTTCCCATGATAGATACTTTGCTATCAATCCCAAATTTCACTTAAGATTTTACACTTTCATCTAGGTTGGAAAACGTTTCTATGTTTCCATTCATGTGGTTTCTACACCTTGAATCTAAGAACCATAGATCTCCTTGTTTTTCTTGTGCTACATTACACCCTAAAAACATCGTATCATGGTTCTGATTTTCTTTATGAAATTTTCACTTGGTTTGCTCCCTGTGTCATATTACTTCTTTCTACATTCATTTTCATAATCACCATACTTCTTACAAGAAAGATATTGAACTTGAGATTTATCATACCTATGACCTTGTGATTGATTCTATCTTGAGCCTTGACTCATATTTCGATTGCTACCCCTTCCACTTTAGCTTGAAGGGATAATTCTTCCACCTTTGTGTGGACTTCTTCCCCGTCCTCTATAATTTGATCTTCCTCGACCTCTGCCTTGACCAAATGAAACTTGTGTCTTGAAGGAATTCTCCAATGAGGAGTCTGTTCCTCTGTTCAATCTCTATTCATGAGAAATCAATGATTCATGAAGCTCATAAAATGAAAATTGTGAGAGATCTTTTGTCTCTTCTATTTCCAAAACTATGGCATCAAATCTTGTTGGTGGACTTCTTAAAACATTCTCAACAATTATCATTTCCTAAAGAGCCTCATCATGAGACGTGATTTTGGTAACCAACCCAATTACATGTGTAAAATATGTGTCTACATTATCACACTCTTTTATACAAATTGTCTCAAAATATATTGTCAACATTTTTAGTTTTGTTTTCTTCACCTTTGGTATCCCTTCGTAAGCTGTCTGGAAGGTATCCCATACTTTCTTGGGCTTCATTTGCTGCAACACTTTGGAAGATATTTTCATACACTACTTGAAATGGAGAAGAGGGATTTGGAGTCCTTCTTCATGTTTTCTCTCAACACATCCTTTTATGATTGTATCAATGCATTTTATGCTCCTGCATCTGCTCGTTCTTATAAACCATTCTGCACCAATTCCCAAATATATTGAGAATAAAACATAGTCTTCATTGTAATAGCCCAATAGTAAATAATTTTTTCCATTAAACTAAGCTATTTGTGGATTAGTCAAGCTTGTGATTGTTTCTGCCATTTTTTACTTTGTAGAAAAAAATTCTCACTATGTAAGAACTTTCTCCTTGATGGTAAATACACTCCTCAAAACAAATTTTAACTCCGCAGAAAAAAATCTACCTTTTACTGATATTTTAAACCCGATCTGATACCATGTTAAAATTTTAAGGCAAAGGTAATGATTTTTCTCAACACACAGTGTAATATTCCTAATTAGATTTCAGCTAGTTGGAATATTAATTTTTTCTTTTGTTATTTAGATAAATGAATAAGAGGGTAGGGAGACCCATCAATCTCTTTAATAGTAATAAAACCACTTCTAATGTGAATGTGGATAATCTTATCAATTGAATAAAGTGAAATTAGGTGTGAATATAGGTTGAAGCATGTGGATGGGGTCAATTTTTATCAAATAAACAATGCTGGTATGGAGGTAGTGGAGAGTTATTGAGGGGAAATGCAACGTTAGTGGGAGGGAGTGTCCATGAGAGTAACATATTTAATGTGTGGGACCAATCGTGAGGAGGCTCATAAACCATATAAGGAAGGGGATGTCAGCCGTAGAGGGAATTCTAATTGTTGTTTAGGTTTGGTCTTTTATGAATTTTTTCACGCTTCAGCTGTTTAGTGGAGTCTATTGTGTTGTTTAGCACAAGGGTGTTTTTGAGCGAAAATACCACCCTCATCCTCTGGGGACTTAGAGTTACCACTTAGGAGAGTTTTTTTGAGCTACATTCCACCATCTATTATTAGGCCAAGCTTCATCCATCATCTACAACACATTCTCCTTTAGATATTGCATTATTTTGTAGGGCAGTAGTAGTGGAGGGTTGACAAACCCAGTTTCTGAGCTTGTTTTCCAGTGAGGGGAGAAACCCTTCATCCAAGAGGATAGAAAGGAGGTCCCTTCAGAATTATTACACCATCCGGCATCAAGAAAATATTTTACCATAATCTATTGCGTAGTCTCCTTCAGAAACTACGCTATTTTGCAGTGCAGTTGCAATGAACGGCTTAGTGCCCAAGTTTGTGAGTTGGTTTCCCGGTGAGGGGAACAACCCCTAATCCGAAGGATATATTGGAAAAGTATCAACCATTTCTATATTATATCAGGCACCTCCTATCAGTTACCTATTTGCAGTGCATTATTCCATCCTAGGGCTTCAACTTTCATATAGTGTATTTCCGGAAAACCCTTTTGGGTTGTCTTGGAAATGACCTAGAAAGCCTAGATCTCTGATCCCAAAATTTTCCAATAATTATATTAGTAGTTCTTTGTGTTTTCACATTTACCCTGCTTTTATTCTCCATAGGACTATGAAGACATATTTTATCTGGAATTTTATGTAGTATTTGTATCTCATATTTCATGTACTAGGTTATTTGAGCCTTGGTTTTCCTAGCTTGAGTGTCTTTTTCCTCAAGATCTTGTACTCATTTGTCTACTATAATGTGAAATAAATGTCTCTATGTTATTCTCCTATCAATGTATTGATATTTTAATTCATTTTCCAATTTATGTGCTATATTCCCGTTTTTCCTAATTTGGAATATTACATTGGTATCAAAGCATAATCTTGGCTTAGATTCTGTAGTAAAACATCTATGTAATCAGAAGAAGAAGAGCCTGTCACAGAAAGGGAGAAGTAGTATCTTAATATAAACTGGAGATGTAATTATACAAAAAACAAGGAAGACAAAGCCAAAACTCTAATATCAGAAGAAATGGATGAAAAGGAGTTTCCCAAGCTTCTTCTTCAAACCATGCATGATATTTCACAAGAAATCAAGGACATGAGAATGGAGAAAGCTCTAGAATTTCACATCACTAGTATGCACAACTAGTAAGGCAACAAATTTCCCAACGCTCCACCATGCCCACATTCCTAGCAGTGGGAAATTGAGGTGGAGGGCCCCAAGAGAAAGAGACTCTTGAGGAATATTTTTCTAGAGTATGAGTCTCAATTTCAGAAATTTAAAGATAGTATGAACATTAAGGCTTTTTGTTAGTTCAAGGACAATAGGATACCGCGAAACCACAATAGAAGTGGATCGTAGATGTAGAACAATGATTTGCAGCGTACTACGGGTAAATTTTTTCTAGCTTCTTTTGATGGGTCATCCAAATGCACAACTAAGTCTTCGGTGGTGAAACTAGACATATATTTTTAGTTGAGCCAAGTACTAGAGATTGAGGCCATAAAAATAATAGTTCTGCACTTTAAAGGTGAGGAAATTGATTAGTGGTTTCATCGTATTTCTAAATTGGGGCATGCCAATGTGACTTCATATTAAGATTTCACCCTGAGGTTAGTGGAGAGGTTTGATCGAAGAGACCCAAAGGCACCTTTTCTTGAGCTATCCAAGCTCAAGCAGTCAGGTAATATAGAGACCTATATCTCTGAATTTATAAAATTTTCTGTCATGGTTCTAGATTTATCTGTAGCTAGGAGGATCTATATGTCGATCGATGGGCTAGAAGATCCTTTGCATGGGTTGATAAAATCCACTAAGCCAACTGCACTCCAAGATGCTATTGAGAGGTCTAGAGATTTACAAGATGATTTTCCAAGAGAAAGAGTTCCATTCTAGCCAAGGCCCACCTTTCAATAAAAAGTGAAAGTTGTGAAGGTTATTCCTCCCAAGGAGAACCAGAACAAAGGGTATCTTAGTTATGATGTCCAATGAGACTTGAGGAGGAGGAATATTTTCTTCACATGAAAAGAACCATGGGCATTGGGGCATCGATGTGTTATAGGGAAGGCACACTATATAGAGGTATTCTCTCATAGTGAGGAGGGGAAGAAGAGGAGCCAGAAGGATATAACATCACAGTGACAGTAGGGGAGGATCCACCACCACCAGGAGGTGGGGATGGGGCATTTGCTCTAGTTGGAGGGGCCCTTCTATTTTTGTGGGGGGTACCCAGGTATCTGAATTTGAGAATCTGAGGTACAATTTAGGGTTAGAGAGTATCAATATTTATTAACAATGGGGAAACCCACAACTTTCTTAATGCCCACTTAGTACTGAGGAGAGAAATACTCACTGATGATTTTGAGGTATTCTCAGTTTTGGTCCCAGGAGCTAGAACCATGCCCTATATCAAGTATGTTCTAGCATTTTCAGTAACCTTATAGACATATACTTTGACTGATCAATTCTTTGTGGTGGAAATTCCTGAAACCAATGTGATATTTGGTTTGCAGTGGTTGATTACATAGGGGAAAGTCACCACAGATTGCATGACTTTGCAGATGGAATGGGTAGATAAGAAGAGTGGTAAGCATCAGATGCTGAGGGGCATGCACATTTATCCACCTCAAGTAGCCTCTACACATAATATGGAGCCTAAATTGCGTAGTGGGTGCAAGTACACATTATTTCACTTAGATATGTAGTTGACTCTGAGCCATGATGTTATATTACTTAGAGGAATTCCAGCAGGGGGGTCCCCAGACCAGGAGTGAGCTAAAGAGTTCTCACAACAAGTAGCACCATTCATAGATCTCAGTAAGAAGGGAGCCTTGGGGGAGTCTCATGCAACACAAAGATTATTTGATAGGCTTAAGGAGGAGATGGGTTGTTTCTTAGTATCAATATTACCTACTCTCACCAAGCCTCTTGTGCTAGGAGGAGGTGTTTTGGGAGTGGATGATCGCACAATCATGATGCAAAGGGGCTACTCGATAGCCTTTGAGAATCAAACGATACTTTCCCATAGGAAGGAGTCTTCCATATATGGCAAGGGGTTGTTGGAATTCATGCATACATTGGCCAAAATCAGAAAGTTTTGGATGGGCAATAGCTTCCAAGTGAAGACTAACCTCCATAAATTTTAGCCCTTACATGAGTAGAAGCAGCTACAAGGGAGGCAACAAAAGTGGTAGAGTAGTATTTTGGAATGTGGCTTTGGCAGTGAGCATGTCGAAGAGGGGAGAAGTGAGGTGACTCGTGCCTTATCACAAAGTCTACCATCATTGTAATGGTTGAGGATGGGTCCAAATTGGGAGTCCCACCTATTGACAGAGTATCCCAAGAAGCACTTCACATGTAAAGTTCTTGATGGGAAGGTGATGGATGAGAGGTATAGAGTGATTGATGGGGTCGACTATTCCAAGATTGAATCTTCTTGACTAGAGATTTTAAGCTTAATAAGAAGAATATACATGCATCACATGATTCACTCCTTTCCCATCACCAAAATTTCATTGAGACCTATCAGGCCATTGGGGAGAGATTCCCATGGGAGGGTCTCAAGGAGGATGTGCTCCATCATATCAAGAGATGTATGGTTTACTTGGAAAATGAGGAGGAAAACAACCACCCTGCAAGCTTGTTACAACCACTTACCTTTCTAGTAGAGATATGGGAAAACTGATCTAAGCACCTCATCACCAGCTTTCCAATAGTACATGGTAAGGGTTCTGTCTTTGTACTTATTGATCAACTAACAAAGTATTTTCATTCCTTTGCCATTTATTTACATTGCATTTCTCCAAAATAGGGCAAGCCTCTCTTTAGACTTCATGGCCTTCTTGGAGCCACAATTGATGATGGGGATGGCCACTTCTTAGGAGGAGGACTATAATATTCCTAATTAGCTTTCAGCTAGTTGGAATATTAAGTTTTTATTTTTTCATTTAGATAGATTAATTAGAGGGTAGGCAGACCCATAAATCTCTTTATTATGAATAAAACCACTTCTAATGTGAATGTGGATCATCTTATCAATTGAATAAATCACCCTTAGGTGTGAATAGAGGTTGAAGCATGTGGCTGGGGTCAAGTTTGACCAAATCAACAATGCTAGTATGGAGGTAGTGGAGAGTTATTGAGGGGAAGCATAATATTAGTGGGAGGGAGTCTCCATGAGAGTAGCATATTTAATGCATGGGGCCAAGGGTGAGGAGGCTCACAAAGAATATAAGGAAGGGGATGGAAGCCATAGATGGAATTATTATTATTTTTTATGTTTGTTCTTTTATGACTTTCAGTACACTTCAACTACTTAGTGGAGTCTGTTGTGTTATTTAACAAAAGGTTGTTTCCGAGCATAAATCTGACCCTCATCCTCACAGGACTTTCAGTGCCCACTCAGGAGAGGTTCTTTGAGCTACATTCAACCATCTAGCATGAGGCCAAGATTGAACCATCATCTAAAGTGCATTCTCCCTCAGATATTGTGTTATTTTGCAGGGCAGTAAGAGTGGAGGGTTCACAAACCCAGTTTCTGAGCTTGTTTTCTAGTGTGGGGAGTAGCCCTTCATCTAAGAGGCTAAAAAGGAGGTTCCTTGATAATTATTACACCATAAAAAATTAGGACAATCTTATTCCATCATCTACAGTGCAGTATCCTTTAGAAACTACGCTATTTTGTAGAGCAGTTGCAGTGAAGGGCTTAGTGCCCAAGTTTGTGAGCTGGTTTCCCAGTGAGGGGAACAACCCCTCATCCAGAGGATCTATGGGAGTATTATAAGCCATTTATATATCAGATCAGCTACCTCCTATTAGTTACCTAGTTGAAGTGCGTTATTCAGTCCTAGGGCTGAAACGTTTATATAGTGTATTTCTGGAAACCCCTTCTAGGTTGTCTTGGAAATGAGCTAGAAAGCCTAGATATTTGAACCCGACATTTTCCAAGTAGTATATCAGAAATTATTTTTGTTTTTAGATTTACCCTAAAGTCATTCTCCATAGGACTGCATAGTCATATGTTCTCTAGTATTTTATGTAGCAGTTTCATTTCATATTTCATGTACTGGGTTATTTGAGGCTTGTTTTGCCTAGCTTGAGTGTCTCTTTCCTCAAGATGTTGTACTCATTTCTATGCTATAATGTGAAATAAATGGCTCTATGTTCTTCTCCTATCGATGTATTGATATTTTACTACATTTTCCAATTTTATGTGCTCTTTTCCTTTTTAACCTAATTTGGAATATTACACACAGATTTAAAATAGAGTTGCAGAAATTTCTTTAAAAAAGGCAATACAATTGCAGAAATAAAATCATGAAGATATTCCTCTTAATACAAAGTGGCGGAGATTAAAATCACAACTATAGTATATAAAATAAAATCAAATAATTTTACTCACGGTGAAATAGAGTAAAACAGAATGGATGTCGTAAGGATGATATGTGAAATTTTGAGAGAAATATCACAATTTTCTCCTTCTTGTCTTTCTAGACATACATCTACCACAATACATTTAACATATTCTTGGTTTTAATTAAAAACATAAATACCTAAGATATTAATACATGACAGAAAAAATTTAATACACATGATGATTGAACATGACCTTCTAAACTTTGTAGAGATTACTTGAAGAACATAACACTTGAGGAATAAACATTTTCCCATACGGTTTTACTAACCATGCATTAAATTTCTATTTGAATTTTAATTAATTTACTCTGTTGTGGAATTTTTAAAATGTACTCTACTGAGAACTTCATTTATCCACTGTCTCTATTTGCAAACTCAATCTGCAACCTGCAAAACATTAATGAGGTATGGCTATTGTCGGAAAATTAAACGCGGTGGTTGTGATTAATTTTCCAACATATGATGGCTTATAAGCCTTATCTTGGATCTCTATAAAAAAAATTATGAAACATGTCAAGGACCCATTTTCCAATGCCATATTGAAAATTAGTTTCTAATATTGCATCAAGGCTACTTTCATTTATCGTTTGAAGATGTCTCATTCATCACAAGGGTGCATTTATAAGTGTTTCAGTCTTCAAGATCAATAGAAATAACATTGGATATCTATTGAGTTTGAATAAATTCATTGGGCTTATCTCATTGCAGGTGAAATACTAACGCTCTGTGGAGAGGACTTCCATCATAAATAATTCTACTACTTATTGCAAAGTGTTTCTACTATGCATTTTTGGCATTCTTTGCTCCTGCACTTTTCAATAGTGATTTCAGTACTATGTTTTGACATCCCTATGCTTGAAATTATCCCTCAAATCTAATGTATGGCTTCACCATATCAACTGTATGGTTTATTCAAAGTCTCTCTCTCTCTCTCTCTCTATATATATATATATATATATATATATATATTGTATTTGTTGGTGTGGATTTTTATTTAGGCCAATGACATTATTATCCAAACATGTAGTATTGATTATGTATCATAATAGTTCAACACATTCACATCTCATTGAAGAAATTATCATAATGGTATGGCAACTGAGAGACTTTGTTGAATGTGTCATCTCTCTTAGGTTTGGTCTTTGATAAGTTGGCATTACATATAATATCACTGCACTTGGCTTTACATCTCTCATATGAAATTATTATGTGTATATCAGTTTAGATACTTGTTAAATATATATAGGTATTTTTTTGAACGAGTGCTGATAGCTATTTTATGACCATGACGGTGTTATGTAGTAGTCTTGTTCACAAACAAAGTTGTTAACAAGATTGATTCAGCTCTTGGATATCTTGATTCATGAGATTGTTTACTTTGTATTTTTCTGATGAAATTTTGATGACATATCATTGAAGAAGAAGAAGGATCAAGTGCAAGAAGGATCTCTGATCATAAGTTTCATCTAAACATTCTATATTGACCTAAAGCTATCATTTTAAATCAAGCCCTATTCTTTGCGTATCTTTCTGTCAGTATAATTATTTCTAGAATATATATATATATATATATATATATATATATATATATATATATATATATATATATATATATAGCTTAGTAGAATTCATTAGACAGACCAATATTGGTATCAACAATAAACTCTAAAAAGAGAATTCTTTCTTCTCTTTGAAATCAAGTATGGCCTTAAGAAACTTTAGAAGGTTTGGCAAAAAGGAAAGTTTCAAAGGAATAGTGGGGTTGTGTTTTATTTTATTTTAAGTTATGATTTATTAATGGTTTCGTTGAGCATAGTTATAAGTGGTTGTGAGGTAATCCATATGTTTTAGATGTATTAATTCCATCCATAAGTCTGTAGTAGTAATATGTTATAATCCATTTGTAAATTTTAGACCCTATAAGCACCTTGTGGACAATTCAAAATTACTAGTAATGCATAAAGATTGAAATAGAAGGCTCGACCTTCTACTCACTATGATTTAACTATGTTTTGACACTACAAGAGTTTAGTTTAGTTTTGGTCTCATTGCTATACTATGATTCAGCTTTAGTTTCAAGCACCCATTCATTGTATCATGTACACACCTAATTTTTGTTCAATCTTGGCTGTTAAGATCATCAACATCATTAGCATATATCTGAGCAGTAGAGTTGTTTGGCTTATTCTATGACCTAAAGTAGATATTTTATGGATCTTTACAACTTCCATTATCAACAGGAAATACTTAAGCCTTCTTGAGATCAACTAAAGACAAATATTTTGTTTAATTCAAATTATACTAGATACCAGATACCCTCGTACCAATGATTATGTGGGAAAATGAGACAGTGGAAATTTTGGTAATAAAGGAAGTGACCTGGTAAAATTTTAACCTATGATTGAACTTGGTTTCATATGGTTCTGATCCTACATTTATTCATCCAAAGTTAATATTATAACATGACGCATGATTGACATGACATCCTAGTGAAGGATGCAAATAATTAATTACTATGATATTGTAGGTAAAAGCATAAACAAAAAGAAAAAAATATCAATAATTCAAGGCTAAATTCAACTTGAATCTCTCAAGGATCTATTAGTAAAGGAAACTCCAACACCTTTGATAAGAAGTACACTTCACCTAAACCTTTCATTCTTAGATACCATATAGAAGAATAAGTGCGTAACGCGCTGAACAATTCTCTACCAATCCTTATGAAAATCAGAAGGAAGTATACAAAAATTATAAGAAAAATACCCTGATATCTTGATTAAATTAAATCATGCTTTTAAGAAGAATGGTTATATAGATATTAATTCCTGAATGAGAAAGTCTTCTTCCCATTATGAATTTTGTAATTTTATGGAATGAAGGATGAGATAGATATGACTATGATTATTCAGGACTTTTTTGAAATCGTTGCCTCACCTGACTTAAAGGAAGTCTTAAGAGGGAGCAATAAAATATCTGATGCATATTTTTGTCACTTTAAAGGCATGTCATGATAACTAAGTTTGATTAATTTCATATAATTTTCATGATTATGATTGGATAATTCTAGCACATGGAAAATATGATTAAAGGAAGGTTGGACATAGTTTAATGCCTATAAGTAAGCTTAAATTTAAAAATTTAGAGAGAGATGTGATTTTAACTAATGATGTATGTCCAAAAAATAATGATCCTAAAGATTTTGGTCCAACATTGAGCTCTGAGCATTGCTAGGAACTTGAGGTACCTTCTAGAGTTATGAGCGACCATACAATGAGTGGTTCACCTTCTGCTATAGGTGTCCTATTTTTCGGGTGAGTGGTTATCCTTCCTCTGTATTATCCCATGATGGTTGACATGTGTGTAGGGTGAGTGGTTCACCTTCCCCTATGGTTGATGACACATTTGTGTAGGGTGGGTTGTTCACCTTCCCCTATGATTTATGAGTTATGAAAAGGATGGGTTGTTCACATTCTACTAGAGATGCCCCAATGAGATACACATTAATTCATATGATTATGGACATGTCAGTGGGATGTGGTTCATCCTTGCCCCACATGTAGGATGCTCATTCCCTACGATCGATGGTTGACATGTCGGTGGGATGTGGTTCATCCTCTCCCAATGAATATAATCCTTCCTACGATTGCTTTGTTGGCGTGCATGTATGAAGTGGCTCATCCTTTCCATACTATCAGTGATTTGCATCTACGTAGGATGTGGTTCATCCTTTCCCTATGTATGACTATGACATATGTTTCTAGGATTTGGTTCATCCTTTCGCTACATGTGTTTATGACATGTGTTTGTAGAATCTGGTTCATACTTTCCCTATGTTTGGTTATCACATATGTTTATAGGATGTTGTTTCTCCTTTCCCTACGTGTGGTTTTCAGGATGATGTGATATAGTATTTCCCTTCTAATGTTATTGCATAATCCTACCCATGTAGTCCGAGACACATGGGAAGTACCTCTAATTTGGCTAATTAGTTGGGAAAAGTGGATAGGGACCATAACACTACCAATGGATGCATTTTGTACTTCCACAATCCCTATTTCTATGATGTTGATGTTCAAAAAACTTGATCACTTGAGATCAAGTCAGATTTCAGTTTTTCACATGGTTATGTAAACTGAATTTTGTTAGTGGAGAGTGGTACTGCATTGTGCCTCACTCTTGATCGATTCTTATTAATTATACATATCATTGTTCAACCTATTTGAGATGAGTTACATAAATGGTTCATGGTGACATAATGACATGATGAGTAGTGACAATGGTTGTCGATTTGTCAGTTCGAGTTCTACCTAGTTGAGAGGGAGTGTTAAATTTGGAAACTAGTGCCAAATTAAACTTTATAAAGCTCCTTTGCTGAAAATAATTCCTATATTTAATTCCTCGTTTAGAGAGTACAAAAATATATCTAAATATAAATAAATTTCAATATAAAAGTACTTGTTTATTTAAAATAAATTCTTCAAGGCATGGCCTTATCAAGGGAGGAAACATTGAAAAATTGAAAAATTGAAATTTGAATTTCCCTCCACAAGTGTCAAGATTGGTTTCACTTGCATTTGTATATATCATAAACCCAAAAAATAATCTGTACGATCATCCTTGTGCACTTATCCTTGTGATATCATATCTCTGTGGTAGTGAAAGCGATTGGGGAAAGGCATGGAATAACATGATCATATTTCTCTTTGGTTACAGGTCTGATTTTCCTCTAAGGGTGATCGCAAGATATTTGATTGGTTGGTACCTTATATGGTGTGAAAATTCTCCTTTGAATAGGTCACAAATATTTTTATTAAGACACATATTCAAGGATACCTCCTCACCAAGGCCGTAGGCCTTCACTTGCTATATTGTGAGCCTAAACCTTCTGTTCACTAGGCCATAGTGGCTTATGGTAACCTTGGGTAGTATATGAAGGTCATTATCTGTGGGAAAATCTCTAAATCAGAACCAGTGACCTATAATAAGGTAAACATGAGGACCAATCTCCATATTCAGTAGTGGAGGCATTACAGGTCGAAGTTAGATCTGATATTAGCCATGTATTCAATGAAGAACATCATTGAAGGTTAGGCACAATTATCATAAGTGTTTTGGAGCATAGGAAGAGGGATGAAGTGCTTTCACTTAGCGCTAACCTGAAGCCATACTAATCACACATAATGTAAAGTACAATGCAGTGTAAGAAGAGCCTCAATTTTTTCTAAAGCATCAGTTAGGAAGATGGCTATTAGGAGCTCTTTTAGGAAGTTGTTATATCCATCATAATTTCACACTTCTCAAGGCTACCTCAATAATTGCTCTGAATGGTAAATTTTATCTTCTATTATTGTACTTCCTCTCTCTCTCTCTCCATTCTAAGAATTTGGTATTAATTATAAGAATATTTGATCAAGGGTTTTCCCCATCTTGGGGTTTTTCCCTGGAGAGAGACAATTCTTGTGTCCTCTTCCCTTGGCTTGTATTCTCCATATATCATTCATGTTCTCTCTTCAGTTACTATCAATGTGTTAATTTTTTATGTGATTTATAATGAAGGTAAAGATAATTATGACTGGGCTAGATGGATCGTTGAAATAATTGACCTAATAAAAGAACATGTTAATAAAAACTAACAACCTTAGTGCAATAGTTATCAGCACGGAAGAGAATTTTAACTCTAACCTCTATTACAAATATTGATCATCGACATTGTGTCAAAATATTTTCTAAGGCCAATGAAACAATGAAGGAAATTAGTTATATATTTTTCAGAAACTCTTGCATAATGATTGAAACTATAAAAAGTATGTTTATAGATAAGTGATGGACTCTAAATCTATCTTGTCCTTTAGTTCCTTTTCCATGGATCTCAAGTCATATATGAATATTATTTTCCAAATATTTTTAATATGACTTTCCTAAGTTGGTGATAACCATAATAGTCCTATAATTAGAGGTATTGATTCCATCATAATTTTTAAATATAAGAACAATTAGGCTTGGATTTTATGGTTTATGGAAGCCCTTCTCAACTACTAAATCGAAGATATGTTATATGTGATGTAGGAGGTAGGCCCTCTAATTTTTAAGATTTTAGTTTCATAACAACTAATGTTCTCAAATTTCCTTTTTGTGGGTTATCTAAAAACAATGTTGATGTCCTCTGTATAAAACACTTTGTTCTATACATAACGATTTCAATTTTTTTCCACAACCATAGGGGATTTCTAAATTTTTTGTGGTATAGGTTCTATTAGATGATGGGAATCATGCTACTTTATTTATTTTTACGAGGTAGGAATATTTCTCTAGAATCTCTTACTATCATTGCAAAAGTTTTATTCAATGGAGCTTTTCAAAGTTAGAATTCAATTTATATTATTAGAGTTAGTACTATCATGTCCATCATAATGGGTTAAAGGAATGCTTCTATTAGGGGCATATGATAGGGTGTATTTCATTTAACTCAGAGATTATGAGTTATATAATTATCTTAAATCTCCTCTACTTTCCTGAAGCTTCTATAGAATAATGCATCCCCGAACTTAAAATCCATGTTATATAATGAATTGATCATATAAATCATCAATTCTCTGAAGTGGTTACCTTTTCTTGATGGTCACTTTGTTCAGCTTCCTATAGTAAATGCATAGCCTATGAGTGGGATATTTCTTCTTTAGAAAAAACACTTACGCACCCCATGCAGATACACTTGGTCTAATTTACCCTTTGACCAACATTTCCTTCAACTGCAATTTCAACTCTAACTGCTATGTTTTACTCATATTTTAAGGTGATTTTGATCATGGAGCTACGCCTAGCACTAACTCAATGGAAAAATCGAATTCCCTACGCGGTGACAAATCTGAAATCGCCAATGGAAAAACATCCTAAAAATGCTGCAACACAGGATACCTATTCAACACATCTGCATCCTCAACTTATTTACCTTTGTCATAGAGATATGGACTATAAATATTACACACCCTTTCCTACAACTGCGCTTGGCCTACATAGATATTACCATCCTAACTGATGTGGCCTTCTTCTTTCTCTAAAATACTCTTGGCTCCCTATTTTTATCAACACATTCAATAGTTTTTTCATAGAAATCTACATTGGTCTTGTGAATATATAACTAATACATTCCCAATAGCATACTATATAATCCCAAAGGTAGTATGTTCAAATGCACTGATGTAGGCATACCGTTTAGCTTAAATGCGCAAGATCTTACCCAATGGTGAAATCTTCTCTTCGTACATGTGGCTAACTGCACTAACCAATATTACGCATGAATTTCCTTACTCAAACCACACTTATCCACCAAGTCAAGATTAATATAACTATAGGTACATCTGGGTCCAGTCAAAATAGAAACAACTTGATCAAAAAGCTTACCATCCATCTAAATGATAGAATCCTGAAGATCTTTCAGCATGTTGTCTACAACTACATAGATCTAAGGAATGCTATTCCCAACACCTCCCACTGTTTTTGCCTCCTGCGCACTGTATATTTGTAGCTTTCCACCTTGATGTTGTGGAAAATATCTCCTATGATGATCTTTGCCACAAGTCCAACGTTGTATAGGCTTCCACCCCTCATCCTTATTCCCCTCCTTCGATCGAAATACATGTCCTCTACCATATGTATTTAACTTATTAGATGGAGTGACATTCTCCTTATTACCTGTGTCTTGAGGCCTTGCTCACTTACTATCCCATTTTCCTTTGTTCTTATCATTACCTCTCCAATCTAGCTTAGTTCCTGATCTGCACTTTGATTTCTCATAACAATGCTTGAGTTTCCAGATGGCCTCCTTCAATGATATGGGCTCATTGAACTCAATCCTATCTCTGAATGCAATCAACAACCCACTATTAAATATATGAATCTTTCCATTCTCCTCCTTTAGGTAAGGCACGTATCTTAGTAACTCCAAGAACCTGCTAGTATATTCCTCATCTGTCATGAAACCCATATTCAACTCATAACACTCCTTTTCCCTATCATCGTAGTATCTATATGATAGGTAATTCCTTAAGAATAGCCTTTCGAACTCACTCCAATTCAAATCCTCCTCAAAAATATCTCTAGCATTATTCACACCTTCCCACCAAAAGTTTGGTCTACATATAAGGTTGAATGCCGCAATCCTAGCTTTCATATTTTCTAAGTAATCATGCAAACTAAAAAACTTCTTCATGCCAAGCAAACATTCTTCTTCATCTTGTGGTTTCTTCATATCTCCATCAAATGTAGGTGGTTTTTCCTTTTTAACTCTTCTGGAAAATATACCCTTTCACTCCTCCTATAAGGATGATACCAATGATAATTAGGATACTTATATGAACCTTAAATAGAATGATACATGTGCTCATCACTCCTCCTATATGGAGTGTCTGACAACCTGCCATCTTTCACCGTATCATCCCTCTATGACCTGTGCCTACTAGGAGACCTACTTTCCATATGCCTCATTAGTTATGTCCTCTTGACCATAACTAATCCTGAGTGGCCCATGCTTCTGCAACTATGACAAAATTTTAAGGATGGTTGCATTAACACCTGCTTCCTTTTCCTGTTCCTATATAAGTTTATCATTGTCTTCCTTGAAAATTTTTATTTCTTCCTTTAGAATTCTCAATGTATCTGCCAAATCAGGCCACTGTCCAATATGATGCTGCTCATATGAATAATATAGAGAATCTATGTAGTATACCATTCTGCTACTGATCTTTAAATTATTCTTGCAATGTGAAATATGTCAGGTAAACCAATTCATAATAAATCAACATTACTTAGTGTAATTTGGGGTGGATACTTCCTACAAGATCAACCAATTAGCATGATACATGTATATATATAATCATAATCAACATATAAACTCATAACAATAGGTATATTAGTGCATAATTATGGTTCAAGTTGGGGTTCCACCATCCATGCATAATCATACCAAATGCACAATAATTCAATCTTGACCACACACAACCAAAAGCATGAACAAAAAAAAACATAAGAAGCATGCAACCCAGCACGAAGAACTAATGCATGTTCAGCACATAACATCACTCAACAAAGCATACATGGACACACACAACATGACCCATATGTGACCTAGCATGAACAAGTGATTCACATACCATATGTAACCATATGTAAACAAGTTTACACACACAGTACATAAAAAATAATAACAAACAATCAGTCATACACAATTGACCGCATGCTGACTGTGACACCACAACCAAAGCCACCTCCATGGCATCACCACTTCCACCATGGTCAATAAAACAGGGGTGCAAAAAACACATATAAAATATGTATGAAAAAACATAATCAATCAATATAAAATAATGACTAATGCACCAACCATAAAGTCCCAAAGTTGAACAACATTATGTGAACACTCAGTAACACCCTCTTCCCACATCTATCGAATTAACCGACCAACTGGGGTACACATGTGATGAGAGGCCACTAATATGAGATTAAACCTCCTAGATTACCTTAAGGAAGTGGAACGGGTGGTTCGCCTAAAAGCACACCTTACACTGCATCACTGACATCCCCATGAGGTAACCCAATATTCCAAGGCCATGTTCCCTGAGGGGGAACTGGTTTTTATCCACTTTGAGGTTCATACATGGGTTTGTAGTGGAAAGGTAGCAGCTAAAGACTATGTAGCCATGGGCTAGCCTTGTCAAGGTAATGGCTAAGGTCCAAATAATTATTTTTCTTCCGATGGCTTCGGGATATGTGCTACATTTTTTGGCCCCTATACCCAGTCACTACCCTGAACTTCTTGTAACTTCAGGAGATGTTAATTAACATTAAAAAAAACATATGGAAGCAATCATATAAACCAGAATAATATGAACCCACCCATCCATGACAGGAATTTTCTAAAACACATGACAAACATAACATCTATAGGTATAAAATTTTCAACATAGGGGTCTCCTCCTTATCTGAGAATGGCTAAGAAGCATTGGTCCCCTACATCATAAGTTATCATATAATCAATTTTACCATAGATACATGGGATAATCATTTATAGGAAAAAATATTAATAGATCCATACTCCATTATTGATCGAATACATGCTCATATCCAACAAATTTACAACAGAAATACCATGAATATAGTAGCAATGAAATCCATACATAAACTAATATATTTTCATACCGAATATCAGATAAATTATCGATTCGTTACTCAATGTAAAATCCAACTGGAGATGGGAATTCCACGTTCCACTTGACCATAAATAGGCTGAGCCAAGTCTCACTTCAGCCAATCACCCCAGTTCCATATTCCAAGCATGAATATGAGACTTCTCAAACAAATCAATCACAATCAATCCAGGGCTTCCAGAGGCTTTCCCACCTTAACCCTCAACCAGTGATTTCAGCTCATGGTCAAACATCAAAATCATCACAAATTGGTCTCTATCCACGCCTCTCAAGGGCTCCAAATTGTTTGTTTCAACTAGGGCTTCTAGGACTAGTAACTCAACCCCGACTGTTAAAAGTCTTCCAGATATTTTTTCCAACCAGGGCTTCCAAGACTAGTAACTCAACCTACCTAGGGCTTCCAAAGTGTTCTTCCAGCCAAGGCTTCCATGAATAGTAACTCAACCAATATTTTTCCAGTGGGCTTCCATAACATTTCTTCAACCAAGGCTTCCAGGAATAGTAACTCAACCCATAGTTTTCCACCGAGCTTCTACAGCAGTTGTCCAACCAAGGCTTCTAGGAACTAATAAATCAACCCAATAACTAAAGGAATCATGAGAACCAACAAGAAAATAATAAATGGAAACAAAACCACAATACCATGGTTGTCTAGGAAATGGCAAGGCTACGAAATCCACATGCATACACCATACATGCAAAAACCAATGAGGAAAAAATACATGCAACAAGGTACTTGCAATTAAATCTCATTGTAGATGCTAATCCCAATGTCCACCTATGCTTTCTTGCTCTTCCTTTGCCTTCTTGCTCCAAATCGCCAAGTATCCACACTTTCCAATAGTGCTCCAAGAAAATTCTAAGTGTCCATCAGTGAGAGAGAGAGAGAGAGAGAGTAATGAGAGAGCTCCAAAAATGCATTGAAAAAAAGTTACCAAGTGATCCTGAGAAGCCTTTTTATAGATTAGGCCTCTATTTTCTTAATTTTCCATTACTTTCCTTCAATTTCCTCCTCACATGAAACTTGTGACCTTTTACCTTCATTTTCTCCTAATTTCCATTATCTTCATAAATAAATGTGACAAAAATACTTTTTTCCTCTTTAATGCCTTAGCCATGGCCTTTTCCAATTTCGTTAGCCATAATAAACAAAATAAACACCACCTAGGATGTTTCTCCCAATCATTCAGCTTCAAATATGTGTCCTACCAACTGTTTTTTTAATTTTATTACATGATTTTTTCACCGGGGCTGTTACAACTAGGGCATATAGATATCCCTCCCAGCAAGTCCTCTTCTTGACTATGCATTGCAAAATATTGATGCCTTAATGACTTAACTTCACCCTTTATTTATACACCAATAGAGGGGCTTCCTACAATGTTACACAAGGGATTCTATAACTTTTCACATGTGAACTTTATATCAAGTTTACCTTGACACACATTAGCAAACCCATTATGTAACTTCAAAAATTCATATCTCCACTTCTACACCTCAGAATTCGAAAATACTCGAAGTGTTGGATTATCCTTTCCTCTCTCTATCATCTCATGCCATCACATAAAGAAGTGTGATCCCAGAATTCCAAAAACACGATTTGGTGAAAAAACCCATACTTGGGTTCCAAGCCCACAAGTGACTCTCGTGGCACTTTTCCATCCAAACCTCAAACTGTAGGGCTTGAATTACCTCCGAAGATACACAAATCAACATAAAAAACAAAGTTTAAGTGGCCATGGATTGTAGAGTGAATGAAAAAGGATATAAAAGGCTAAAATTGATTAATTTTAGAAAATAAGGATGAAAATAGCGTATCGAAATTTTTCAACAAAAATTCTAGATACAGCTAATTAATCCTCCAAATCCTTCTATATAATATAGGTTCCCACAAGTTGATGTGATATACATGTACTATGATGTATTTGTGTCTACACACACATGCACACACGCACACACATTTGATTGTTTGCAAAACATGACCCACGTTACTCCACCTCTATATAGATTTGGGTTTATAAACTCAATCATCTTTTCATAATTAAATGAAAGGAGGGATAATTTGTGCATGGACATGACCTTCCAATGAAACAATGGCAATCTCCATAACACTACTTATGTTGACATTGGTGGAAATTCATACACCCAGATAAATATAATATTTGCTCGATATCTAATGGATGTAAAAAAAAATGAAATATTTTCTTTAAGGATGTCAATGTGAATCACATGCATGGAATTTTATGTTGCCATCATAGATATTTTTTTTCATGTATGACTATATACGTTAAGACCAAGTTGGCTAGATATGACTGTGAGCCTAAATGGCCTTATCATGATCAACCATGTTCAACCAACGTCAACCATTATGGTCAACAATGGTTAATCAAGGTCAATTGTCGTCAACCAAGGTAAACAAAGATCAGAAGGTCAATGAAGATCATAAGGTCAACCATTATGTTAAACCATGGTCAACCAAGGTTAATACAGACCAACCATGGTCAACTAAGGCCAACCAATATCAAGATGTTTAGAATGGTTAGAATGATCAACAATGGCCAACCATAGTCAATGATTACGGTCAATCATGACCAACCATTACTGTCGACCATAATGGTCAACCATTATGGTCTAACATAGTCAACCATTGTTCAAACATAGTCAACCATAATTGTCATTCAAGGTTTCTATGGTCAACTGGCCAACCATGGTTACAATTGTTTAACATGGTCAACGAAGTTCTATATGGTTGAATATGGTAAACCATAATGGTCAATAAAATTCTCTATGTTTGAATATGGTCAATAATTCTCAACCCTTTTCAACCATGGTCAACCCATCTACCGTTTCCAGCATTAATGTGACCTTTTCTGTAATATTAGAAATAACATTAATGTAAGCTTGACTATGGTCAACCATGGTTAATGAATCCACCCCATACATGTTGGCTACAAGTAGCACAACCACATTTACTAATATGGTTGAATACAACTATAAAAAAAATTGTCCACATTTTATAAGAAAATTAATGTATGAAATTGAAATTTAGTAACCTACATCAGCCATATTAATAAAAGCGGTTCTGTTAATATTACTCTAAATAATTATTCTTGTCATTTTTATATAATAAACATTAAATTATCTATATATTATATATATAGTTCTTGGATGTAATTTTTTGAAACTATTATTATTTTGTTTGTTAATATAAAAATCCAAAAAAAAAATATTGTTATAAAATTTTTATTTTTTATTAATAATAGTTAATAAATTTAAAAGTTAAATTAACTAATCTTAATATAATCTCAAAATATAACATTAAATTTACTGATTGATTATACAAATTGTTTTATTTATAGATATGATTTCATATTCTCAATTATAAATTAAATTTTACATATTTATATTTTAAAGTAATTAATAATAAGCTAGCAAACCCCCCAGATGTGGGTGACAAAAGTGGCACAAATGATAATCATCTCTCCCATGCTCTTGAGGACGAACATATACTGTGCAGAGCCTCACCCGCAGCGTATCCTCAAACCGTTAGCCATCCACACAAGACAAATGTGATAAGGCATGATGAAAAGACATTGGTACAACACTAACCCCTACAGGGTACTCCTCTGTAGCAATCATCATAACTAATTTAAAATTATTTATATGACTATCAGCCATCACTCTTCCCTCGAGTCTGCTTAGGAAATTGGTTATGGCAAGCAGTCGCGTGCGAGGCTCACTCATGAACATCCCCCTCACATGTGTCCCAAACATTATAAAAGGATGGGCCCTCAGACTAGAGAGAATCACAGTAAGTTCCCTCAATCTTTCCTTTTGACTCTGTTTCTGCCCTCTCGAGCCACCAGTCTGCCGCACAGTCCTCTACCCAGCGCTGAGCTGCGTAAACCCCTTTGGGCTGCGGCTACGCAGCCTGCGCATCTTAACGCTAGCCCTTATGCTCCTCCAGTCTTCGAGATTGTTTGTCCTCCTACTGCGCAGCTTTCCTTTGAAGCCTCTCCTTTGCTTCAGTGGGAAATGGCTCCCAGATTATGCCAAAGAACCATTTGTGGTGGATAGAGAGGGGTTCTCCCTATAAATTACCACCGTGGAACAGGCAACCATTTGGAGTCTATTGAAGGCTCCTCCTCCGAAAATTTTCCTAGACATAGCCTTGATCTTGGGTAGGAGTAATAAGCCCATGTGCAAGCTACACAAAGGGGTAGCTGCGGTCCCCGGAAGTCTACCATCTCGCACTAGGCACATCCCCTACCTCGCAAGACTAATCCGCTGCTGGCTTACGAGGAGAAAGACGATGAAATTGATGTTTGGATTATGGATTTTGAAGGCAATTGGATGCATGTTCCTGACGCAGAGAATTCGGAGTCCCCCATTCTCTGCGCACTAGTCCCTAAACCTACGCGTCCAACAGCAGATTCTTAGGAAGTAGTTGCGTAGGCACACACTTGCCCCATAGAGGACAAAGCACCCGACAGTAATGATGAAGCTGAAGAATGAGGACTTCAAAGCTGCTCAGTTCTTCCTTGGTTTTTGTCATGCATGGTACCACTAGGGAATCTCAAGATATACTCTTGCTTCTGCTCTTTTTGTAATGTCTGGATACATAAGTGCTGCTACACTTCTTGTAATTTCTTGTCTCAAGTACTTTCCGGGCTGGTTTTGTCCATGGAGACAGCCCAGAAACCGAGCAACTAAGGCTGAGATTGGTTAAGCTCAGCTTGCGAATCTCACCTGTAGCATATGTAATGTTTCTCTTCTCGAATTAATATAGAATAGCCTAATTTATGAAGAAAAAAAAAAAGAAACTAGCAGACAAAATCCAAATAATAACAATTATTATTCAAATTTCACATCCTCACACTCTCAAATATGTTTTCCTTGTTATTTTATAGTTGCTATCATATTATAAATCTGTCATATAATTATAATATTATCCTGTGTTTCTATATTATTGAGAAGATTAAATTTAAATAGATTTTTTTTTACTTATTCAATTTAATGTTGTATATTCATTTTCTTACCTCAAATAAGGAAAAATACACTTAATTTAATTGTGATTAAATTTAAATAGATTTTCTTTTACTTATTCAGTTTAACGTTGTATATTCATTTTCTTACTTCAAATAAGGAAAAATACATTTAATTTAATTGTGTATCCGGACGGCTTGCTTCCCTACTCTTCAAATTTTAGAGTAAGGATAGCTAGTTCCCACCGATGATGTCTCAATTTATAACCCTTGCAAGGAGTAATATGCCGGAACAAGAATGACAGCCACTCATCCCATGCCGCGCACGAATGGATCATCAAATCGCGATATTGATTCCCTGATATTTCTCGATATTATGTAAACCGTATAACAATTTTAACTGTCAATGATAATCCTTTCTATATATTGGGCTACCTTAACGTAATATTTTCGCTTACCTTGAAAATAGGTTTACTAGTGAAAATCAGCTAATAATAAATTGATTTTAAAAATTCCGTTTATTTAACTCCACCAAAACGGTTCATATAAAAGACAGTTTTACTGATACATGGTATATCTCGCATGAAAATATCACCTTCTAATTTTATATATCTATTCCAATCTATATATAACTGTGCGTTGAGCATCTCAAATTTCAAACATAAATTTTATTTTATATTTGCCTCATAATGTAAAGAATGACTTGATCTATTGGCATTTTATTGAGTAAGTCAGTATACGATTTATCATTGCTAAATATATATAATAATTGAAGTTTTCATTCAATAAAATTTAAATAATCTCCTTTAATTATATTTTGTTACAATAATAAAAGTAATATAATAAATTATTTATTATATTATAAATATATATGGGAAATAAATAATTTAAATTATTATTGTAAATATATATCAGAAAATAAACAATTTAAATTTACTATTATATAAATATATATATATATATATATATATATATATATATATATATATATATATATATATATATATATATAACATTTTATTAAATGAGTTGAAGGTAAATTTTGTAATTTATCATATAGATGGCTTCCTGTAATGATGGATTATATTTTGCTATCAATAAAATTTCTCAAAGAAAAAAAGAAAACTTTTGTAAGACATATACATATAATAGTTATTGATTTTATTACGTACTCTAATAAGGAGTAAACAATTACTAATTGCTTAGCTAAACATAAAATTAACAAGTTAAACAAAATTTTAGAGAAGGAGAAGAGTGCTTGGATATATTGTGTCTATAATATTAACATTCTTTACACTAGAACTTCTTAAGGGTTATACTACTTATCACCATTATAATTAAGTGTCAGTGTGAGTGAAAGTCTCTTTGGGTTGGTTAAAGGATCATCTTATTGTTCCACTATAGAGTCTCCATTTTGGTAAATGAGCTCTTAAATCAATGATTCTAGGGAATGAAATTTAATTTTTTTGTTGAAACAACATTTTGATTAATATTTCTTACTTGAGGTTGATGCTTCACTCCTATGTCCGCGAGGGATACAAAAAGATTATAAAATGGGAACTCAAGGCTGAGATTGCATCAGCATGCCTCTATAACACAAGGAGAATATCCTTTCATTCATTTTCATCCATGAATGTAGTGACTACAATTCTAATTCCATGAATCGAGGCTTGCAAAGAAGGAAACTCCAATGAGAGGAAAGGAATAATATAGCTTTGACTATACTTGAATTTTTCTCTCTCACCAACAAGTTTAAGGTTCTTTTCCAAATTCTAACATTGTAGTCAATGAAAAAAGTAAGGAGAATAATGGTGAAGTAGATTGCCAATACATCCTGAGAGGAAATTTCATGCCCCTCCCTTATGGTCGAATAAGGTTGATGGCTTCCTACCTGGGAGGAAATATCATAGTTCCATCTCAACACCAGTAGTATGACTTTATGAAGGGAAAAAATGATATATAGATGTGTAACCAAAATGGATAAATACAATGAAACGTGTCTTCTATTAATAAATGGAAAATGTTTAAATTGTACACATGCATAATGAGAAAAGATATCTTGAATTTTGGTGGCTTTATCTCTAAGAAGAGATGTGATAGAAAAATGTATTCTCTGAATTGTATAGAATGAGGCTCAAAGGATTTTTGATCGTATAAAATTAATGAGAAACCATAAAAATATAGAAAGATAACCCCAGGAGGTAAAGCGCCAAAGGCTCTTAGGATTTGATGGGTAAGTTGGAACATCAACTTCCCGGGGTCATAACTTTGACATACATTCTCCATTTACTTGGCATGAATAGATTGTTCGAATCGCCTTTTCAAAATGTAAAATTTCTTGACAAATTTCATGACTATATTTGTCCCATTCCCCCAAAAATGTCATTTAGTTTCTTAAAAAGGCTCTAGAAGTTCATGACCTATAAAATACCCAAAATAGAAAATTGTCAAAATATCAAATGTGTGTTGTGAGCTTGTGGAATAGATGGGTGGCCACTGATATCCATCTTTATTAGTTATCCTACTTAGGAACCAATGTTATCCATTGTGTTGAGTTAGTCCATGAGATGGGGAAACTTCTGTTGAACTTGGCCCTTAGTGAGCCATTTTTCATGGTGCATGAGCTTGCCTTCTTTTGAGATCCTCATAGAGTTGGATCCTTTGTTGGTGAGTGTTACTAATTTGTGTGTCTACAATCTAGTCAATTATGAACTATTGAATTGAATCCATCTTGAGCTCTGTCAGTGTTAGTTGTTATGTGATTTTTGAGCTGTCCAATAATGGTGTAAAGTATAGTCAAAGGGAGCTAACATTAAATATTGGGGGCATACCAATGAAGGGAGGTATACTTAGCTAGAAAGTGTTGTCCCCCAAAGCCTTCGTGATGGTTCAAGGTCCATAGAAAGGTGGTTGAAACTTTAGATGGCCCCATGTAAGGAATTCCTTCTACAAAGTAATCCAAACCCTGTATCCTACTTGAAATGTTTGTGGCACTTAGTGCTTATCATGGAATTGTTTATACTTAAGATTTGAATTTTTCAAGATATCATGGACTTACTATGGATGTGTTGAATTCATTCAATAAATTTTTCTTTGTTGGCTTAAAATTGAGCATGTGAAGATTCCACTTGTGTAGTTGCAAGTGTCAGTGCAACATCAATGGGACCCAATGGTTGAAATGTTAGGCCCACCTGAAAGGGGCTTGCTAGTATTAGTTATGGCGTGGAATTAGAGCATCCATTTTAATTATCAATCGGGTTTGTAGACTTAGAAGAACACAAAGGTATATGGATCTTAGATTTAAGCAGTGTAGGAAGTAGTTGCTTAGATGAAAATAATGAAAATTCATATTACAAATATAAACTATTGATTGTAAAGAAATCATAGAAATTATGATATATAAGCATGAACAAGTGAATAGTGATTTTATTTGAATCATATTCGACAAGGAAGAGGCTCTTGACTTAGATATCCTGGTTTTCCTTCCTTTTGATTTATTTTTCAACAAAACCAAGTTCACCATAAAGCATAACACCTAATTTAAGAAAGAAACTGATTTAAAGAAGTGAATGCCTATATATAAAGGAAGAGGCTCCAACTTGGAGACCTACGTTGTCCTTCCTTATCCAAACTAGTCATTGAAAGGAGATCAATTACAAAATTTGAATAGTCATAAAATACTAATAAGTTTATACATAATATATTCAGAAGAAATTATCATAGAAATAGATCAAAAACTAAAATGCTACTTATTCAAAATTATGCACATCAATGAACAATTTTTTTTATTTAGCATAGAATGGGGGCCCTCCACCTTTGCTTGGTACACCTCGAATAAAATCAGCTACAACACTTCACCTTTCTAATCCCATAAAAGTGATGCATAATAAATATAAATAAAGTCTACAACTATATTCAGAAAAAGAGTAATCATAATGTTAATAATAATGTGTTCATAGTTTCTTAGTAGATCTGATTAAATAGGCTAAAAGTGTAACAAAATCAACTATAATTATTGTAACAACCAAAAATATTCCTATTCCACCTAAGAGGGTCGAACTCATCCCTTTTTTGCACAAAATATGGGAAGATTCCACAAAATCACAAAGTTGCTACTAAATCACAGGATTTTCTGAGTGACTGGTCAAGTTTGACCAACTCTAATTGGCCATATTATAACTCATTTCGACTATGCCAATATGAGTCTCTCCATCCTTGGTTCCTATACCTCTTGAATCTATCTTTATTTTATGCCCAGATTTCCTACACATACGACTTCAATGTAGCCATTACGACAAATTTTGTTTATGCGAAAAATAATTTCTAATATCCAATTTTTACTAAAAATTTAAAAAATTAAAAGACATAATTATTTTACCTTAATGTGAAAAAACATGCAAAAATATGAAAAATATGATCATGATGTGGTGGTAAGGGATGATAGAAATATGGAATATGCATGGTGAAAAATGGACAAAATTGACGACCTCCATCTTCCCCTTTCTGATCCACAAGCATGTCCTCCTGCTTGTCTTTGTATTTTTGATCTCCTACTCCTACATGTTGATCTCCTTGCTGTTATGCTTGTGGATATTCCCCCTGATGTCAAATCTTCTAAGAAAATAATTTCATCCCTTTTCCTTGAAGTGTTGTCCCTTATGATATTTTTCTCCTATCATTGGTAAGTTGGTAGCTTGAGAAAAATACTCTTATGTGATAGGGATGGTAGTATCTCCTACAATGTTTTCTTTCATTATCATAATTGGATACATAAATATATGATACTTTAGCATTTTGAACATCAAAATATGTGAGAAAATCTAATAACCTTTCTTGATAAGGTTTCTCTATAGTCTCTCTGTTCCATTTGTCAATTTTGAACCCTTTGGGCTCTACTCTACATTACATTTGGATATTTTGGCATCCTTGTTTGTGTTATTTTTGTTCTTAGAAGTCTGCAATGTATACCCAAAAATTCTTAACTGGACCTTTCATTTGAACCTTTTCTCGATACCCAAAAAAAACAAGGAATTTTTTTTGAATTGAAATGTCAAATTCTGGACTGATATGAAAATTCTTGGCCACTAAAGATAAGGAGAAATTTCTAAACTTGTTAATGTCAAATTCCTGGGTTGAGATGTAAAAAAAAGTCACTGTTGAATATCCCTGAGAATAAGAAGCATTCTCTTTGTTTTAACACCTTAAAAAAATGATTTTTGGGAAATAAGAAAAAATCTATGTGTTGTAATTCCTCCAAACTCGACTTATGAAATACTCTATGCAATATTACAATATTTTGGCACCTTTTTCTTTTCTCGAAACTACCACTCTGTTTTCGAAATTCCACCTACAGTTTTAGCACCGTCGTGCACTCACCAACACTTGGGCTCTATTATTATATTTTTAAAACCACTTGACACCATCGTGCACTTCGAGTTCTGTTTGGAGGTTTTTGTAGACAATAACGTAACTGGGTCTTGGACTTAGATTTTATGATGCCAACCATACACCTGGAGCTCAAAATTGAGCCTACACTCCCAATCATATAACTGAAGTCTTCAGATTTGGACTTATGTGTCCAACCATGTAATTGTAACTTGGGATTAGGATCTATATTGACAGCCAATTTAAAATGAACTGTATGACCTTAACTCCCAACTAAACTCAAAAACTATGAAATCCATACAATTCATGGGAATTATTTTGAAGGTTTCAACGTTTAGTTATGGAGTATGATCAATGAAAACTCAAAGTTTTCAGGGCTTTTATCGAGATCTCCTCAACATTGGTGTTAAACACCATGTTGAAGCACACACATGGTGTATGAGGAAGATGAGCACACACACACAAGAGACTCAACACAATGAAGGATAAGCGTGAGGCTTTCTTATTTTCCATTATACAAAGATGTACATTTATAGTACAATGGTGTGACTCTTGGTTTCATATTCCAAGGTCACTTGGACTCCATTGTAACTTTCGCATTCCACCTACCCATGTAGGATTAGGTATTCCAACATACATATTGAAGGGGTATGTGGAGATCAAGAAAGAGTTGTAATACAAATCTGCAAAGTATGCATGGCGGCCTGGGCTGAATCAACTCTACGAAATGTTGGAAAAAAGAGGTGGTTTTAGGATGACCACAATGTGAAGCTTTGCACTCTTCGGTTCCGGAACTCTTCCAAAGTAGCGGCAGCTTACACTGAAGATTGTCCCTCATTAAAAGGAGACCTTCGACCTAAAGAAGGGAGGTCTACCTGTGGTGGTTTTAGGTTGTCCACCAACCAAGATGATAGTTTTTAGGTTATCCTGGCAAATGATGGTTTTGAGTTATCCACCAACCAAAGATGATGGTTTTAGGTTATCCACCAACCGAAAATGATGGTTTTAGGTTATCCACCAACCAAAGATGATGGTTTCAGGTTATCCACCAACCGAAGGCATTCTCATGGGCATCTGTATCTTTGGCTACATCTCTGAATCCGGAATGATGAATTGTGGCTCAGGCTCGCTTGAACTGCTGGCTGCAACTTTGAACATGGAATGAGAGATTGTGGCTCAGGCTCGCTTGATCTTTCGTAAAAGCTTGTACATGACCACAATTTTCCCCCCTGTCGGGGACAAGGTGAGATGATGGCGAAAACTCAACTGCAAGTTTACTCAATATCCGTGAACATGTTCGACATGCGACAAACATCTTCTTGTTGTGCCGGCGTCCATCAGATGAATCTTTGTTCTTGCGGGAGGCTTGTGTGTCTGGCTTATCTGTTTGAAGAATGGGTGTGTTGACCCACTTGATGCTTGCATGGATGAAGATCAAAGCGATCTTTCATATGGCTATTGATCAGTGTTGGCATTTCTCAATGCATTTGTGGAAGTAGACGGGATCTGAATATTTGTAGTGTATCATACATGAATCAAACACTCTGAGGAAATTTGATGGGCTTTGTGTAGTCTGGAATATGAAAGACAAATCTGTCATATCAGAGACAGTTGAGTTGCTTGTTGTGGTCCAAACTCTTCCCAAAGTCGATGATGGGCTTGAAGTGCGAGTTGGATCCTTTTCTGCATGTACATCTGCTCTGTCAAATGTGGAATGGGAATCATCACACCTTTATCTTCTTTCTTCGATGAGAGTCCTTCACAATCTTCTGAACAGAAACAGGTTCAGAATGGTGACTCTTTTGCTGAAGTTCATCTTGTTGGAGCTGAGATTCCAACTGCAAAAACTCAATCTTTTCTTGTGCATCTTGCAAACAAATCTGAATATTACAAAGAGAATTCTTGCTCATTTTTATCATGTCATCAACATTGGAATGAATGAGGCTATTCAACAACTCTAATGCCTCATTGATTTTAGCCATTTTAAACAACTTAGGCTCAAAAAATGAAAGGGTGTCGGCTACAACCGAAAATGCACCCGTTTACAGTGTGATTCAACAAATACAAATGACTCAAGAGAATTTCCAACTATGGAATCTCAAAGTACAAAATCTGCTCCTCAAATGATGGAGGGAAATCAACAATCCAACAACTCAAATTCACTGATTCCAATTATGAATGAAGAGGCAAATTCCACTCACAATACAATGTCAGCTCAATACATATCTCTGCAAAAAGGTGCAGCAAAAACAACTGCAAGAATCGTTTTATGGCAGCTGAATTTTCTTCTTCAAATAGATGTTTTGCAATGATGGAAAACTTGTCTTCAAATGTCAATTTCTTCAAAAAATCACCCTTATGCCACAAATCATAAAATGGAAAACTGCAATTGTCTCTATATATTCAATCTATCTGCTCCTCATATGCCATTTTCTTCATTTCATTTCTGTTGTTCTTGTCTTCTCTCTTTTTCCTCTCTCTCTGATGTTTTTTTTTTTTTTTTTTAAATTAAAAAATTAATTAAAAAAATTAGGGATAATAAAAAATGGAGGGGAAAAGAGATTAATTTAAAAAAGAGATTTAATTAAAATGAAGGGAATTAGTTTAAAAGGGATTTAATTTTAAAATGGGAAGGAAAATAATTAAAAAGAAGAGGGGGGTATTAATTATATGGTGGGGGAGGGATTAATTATATGGTGGTGGGGGGTTTTAATTAAAAAATATTTTAAAATGAAATATGGGAAAAGGGGGAACGAATTTAAAAGGGATGGGAAAAGGGGGAACGGATTTTAAAATGAAATATGGAGTATTATAGTGGAGGAGGGAAAATAATATGGAGGGAAGATTATATTGAGGGAGGGGAGAGCGTTTGAGGGGGCGTAAATTAGTTAGGGGAACAACGTTGAAAGGGAGTTAAGGGAATGGCGTTATAAATTAAAAGGGGATAAGGGGCACGTATTAAATGGAGAGGCGGTATTAAATTTTTGTTTTTGTTTTTTTTTTTTTTAAATATAGAAAACGAATTTAAAAAAGGGAAATTAATTTAAGAATTGAGAGGGGGGATTTAAATAGGCCGAAATAAGGGTTGAAGGGTGAGTTGGATAGGTGTATGCGAGCACGGGTTGGATCGTAGGTGAGGGGTTAACGTTGGGGAGCGAGCGAAGTAAGGGTAGGAACGTATAATCCGCATAGAGTGGTAGCGTTGTGAGAGGGGTAGGGTAAATGGAACTGGGATTTAACGCAGCAGGGGGCAGTATATGGAGAATAGGGCCGAGTATATGGAGAACAGGGCGATCGATAGCAGGTGCAAAAGGCGCAGTTTGAGAGGTGAGGGCGGTAGGGCCGAGAGGCCAAGAATGATTCAGGAATTTTATTTATTTATTTTTATTTTTATTTTTTAAATGTTAAAACAGCAGAGTATGAAAGAGCAGAGTATTTTTTCTTCCAGCAGTAGATGTTGGATAAATGTAGAATTTCCCAGAAATTTCAGCAGTAAAACCCAGAGATTTTAAAACAGCAGCAGATTTTTTCAGATATTGCAGAGAAAACTCAGAAATTTTCCTTCAAAAACCCAGAACTTTTCTTCAAAAAATCGCAGAGGACCATATAGCAGCAAAAAGTGCAGAAATGAGGGCAACTTCAGAATAGTCTTCAAAACAGGAGATTTTTTTTTAAAATATACAGCAATCTACTCCATTGCAGAATTTAACAGTATTCAGAAACCCAGAAACTTGCAGAGATTTTTCAGTGAAAAACTCAGATTTTTTTTTTTTTTCTCAGAATCCCTCTTTAAACAGTGTTCCAGCAGCTCTTGAAAATGCAGATTTTAATAAGCAGAAATTTCAGAGAAAAAATAGAATGAAAACCTTCAGATGGGAAGTGCTGCCTTTCTTCAAAACCAATGCCTGAATGCTGCCAATTTCTGAATGCTGCTCCTTCTCCAAAACCGCTTTCTGAATGCAGAAAAATGTCTGCTGCAGAAACTCTCTAAAATGCTGCAAAAACACAAAGAATTTTTTGTAGATATGCACAGGCCATAGACACAAATGGCTCATTCAAAGTGGAGCAGGGTCAGCAATTGCCCGCTCTGATACCATGTTAAACACCATGTTGAAGCACACACATGGTGTATGAGGAAGATGAGCACACACACACAAGAGACTCAACACAATGAAGGATAAGCATGAGGCTTTCTTATTTTCCATTATACAAAGATGTACATTTATAGTACAATGGTGTGACTCTTGGTTTCATATTCCAAGGTCACTTGGACTCCATTGTGACTTTTCGTATTCCACACCTACCCATGTAGGATTAGGTGTTCCAACAATTGGAATCCTTGCATACCCTATAATTTTAACAACTCATTTCGTTAATCGATTTTATCTTTGACATCATTATAAAATTGATTCTAAATTTTTGGTTTTGCATTTCCTACTTGGTTTCTTGGACGTGGTCCTGGGCTTCGTCTCTCCACTTATGAGCCTTCGTTCCTATCTCTGATCTTTTGCGTTGGGTGCTATTTTTTTTTAAATGAGTGATACATCATTTGTTTTAACTGATTTCTTTGTTTCCTATAGTTGTGCTTTCAAATCTTCTTGCCAAGCATTTTAAAAAATGCGACCTTACTTTCCTTATTTCCTCAACAGTTTTAATGGAGGCATTTTACAAGAATTTTTATGATTAATTTTGTTTTTACATACCTCATTATAATTTCATACGTCCTCTATTTCACTGAATGAGATTTCCATGCAACTTATTAAATGAGCCTCTTATGATGTATCATCAGGACAACATTCTTGTTGTCTTATTTGGTGATTACATTGATATTTTCAAGGTCCTTTTGAAATGATATGTCTTAGCTCCCTGTAATCTAATTCCTGATTATGCAATATTAATTATTATCCATATGTTCCTCTTTATAATTACTCTTGAAATAGTTTTTGAAATGAAAATTTCTAGATCATTTCAAAACTCAGAGAAAATAGAGTAAATTTTCACTTTTAGATCATGTAAATGCATCATGATTCCATAGTCCTTCATAGCGTTATAACTTCTTATTCCAACATATCTTGTTCCGATTTTTGTGGCACCAACCCACGTGGTAAATACTTTATGTGGTACAAAAAGAGACATGTGAGTTTTAAAAAAATGACTTATCTTTGCAAGCAAAGAAGCTTTGATTTCATTGGATAGTAGGATAAAGGTTTTATGAAAAGATAAATGTCTTAGGTATGTGTATGGGATGGAAGTTGACAATATTATGCACCAAGGTTTAATTAGTCTCCTAATTTAGGAATTTATTTCAAAACCATAAAGGCATTACAAATAAATTTGTAACTTACAGTTTTTTCATTACTTTCCTTAGTTGATGCTTGAAACGAAGTTTCTTTCCAATGAACTAATATTCTAATAACTCTTCTAATTGGTTTCTGTTTGCATATAGGTCACTTTTGATATATTTTGATATTGGGTTTTAGGTCCCTTTATGAAGTAGAATTGTCTCATATTCAGGTACCTTCTGTTATTTTTGAGCTTCAGAAACTTTTGTGAAGTTTGAAGTAGTTTTGTAATTTCCTTAGGTCCCTTTTCCAAATTTTCATGAAGTCTTGTGGCTGCTTTAGGTCCCTTTTGCAATTTTTCAGGAAACCTCTTCTTATTGTTGAATTTTAAGTATTCTTGAAGTTGAAATTGATTATTTGACAATAATACACGGCTTGATATGAAAAGGATAAAATCGAATCTTATTAATAAAACTAATTCCTTTATTTCCCCCTCACTTATTCTAAGACTTGTCCTCAAGTCTTTGAATGGGATTATTATTTTTTTAAAGAATTACATGACATACTTTATTGGTAGAATAAAATAGAGAATCTATAACAAAAAAAAAAATAAGCTAGAATTTTTTTTTTAGAATTCATACTATAAAAGTAACTTGGTTTTCCAGTATCAATTCAAGTTTATACTGTGCCAGGAATCTAGATTTTCACAGCCAAACCCCTTTATTATTTTTGAATTTTTTTTCTTTTTATTTTTTATTTTTTCTGGATGGAAGTGGGGTATAATGGAGTAGGAAAGTATGGAAATATTATGAAAGAAATATAGGTTTATGTCATGATCTAGGAGTATATGGATAGAGAGATAATAGATCTAGAGTTCCCAGAAGGCCCACCATGAATGATTATGGAGCTTAGCATACAATATGGTAGAAGAATTACATAATGAGAAATATGGCTTATAAAAGGCTTCTTAGGCAATGGATGTGACTCTTGAAGGTACAAAAATTCACTTCTTCTTATGATGATTAGCTTCATGTCTTTTGCCTCGATCTTGATTTATGTTGTAGGATTGTGGTTGTTGTTGGTCAGCAAATGAAATTTATCTTCAAGGGTTTTTAGTTTCATTGGATGATCTCAAAAATTGGTGAATTTCCACTTTGTTTTCACATGAATATTTTCATTTCATATTCATAGATATGAGTTTTTAAATATTGACTTTGAACAAGTCCTATGTCCATGGAGTTACCCGTTAAAACTTCTCGTGACTTGAAAAAATGTAACACATGCCTGCAATACAATATTAGATGATGGAGGAAGAGAGGTGTAGATTATATCTACTTCCAAGAAATAATGAAAACAATTACAAGAAATGCTTTAAAAATAAGTCCAGATATGATATATAAAATGAATTTGTTTACCCTTTGAGGAATGGTGGCCAACCTAGACCTCCTAACAATATTTTTTCTCAAAATATCCTCGTTTTATGTCCAATCAAAGAAATCCCAAATAAAATTTGAATTTAATTCATATGGCAACTTCCAGTATAAACAGGTTTGAAAAATGTTTTAAAATTATATGCTAAAAAAGATGAGAAGTATTATGTTTGATATAGCTTCTTCTGAAGTTTTGAATAGACCAATAGTCACTATTTGGAGTGTAACTTTTTCGTTAAAGATCAGATCGATGTGATTCCACTTCAGATTAATCTCGATACAATTTTTCTATCCAGTACTTTTTTTTTTTTTAAAATACGTAGGTTTGATATCCCAAAATTTCTAATGAAAGGAACTAGGAGGCAGAGATTTTCTATGTTGATTTTAAGACATGCAATCACTAAAAATGGTATAACTTTTCCATTTGACCTCCAAATGCGATGAATAAATTTTTTTTTCTTCGAAGGAATAATTATTTACCATATAAATAGGTTTTGAAAAGAAGATTATTTGATATGTGAAATATTCCAATGACCTGTTAAAACCTAAAATTGTCACCATGCATATGTTTCGACAAGCAGTTAATATTTTAAGCATAAATTTTTCGTATGAAGCCAAATAGAGGCGATTCAAATAGAATTGGAAAAGTGATTCAAATGGATATCTTTCCTATACATATTTTTAAATATGTTTCGATTAGACCCCTCAAATAAATGTTGTACTAACGCCATCCTCAAAATTTCTGTTGAGATCTAGTGCTTATTTTGATCCTATATTTTTTATTTGTGATCCAAATTGAAATTTTCAAAATGGATTTAAAAACCATATTTCAAGAGATACCTTGTTTAAAAACATGCTTTGAGAATTATCCTATATGGTTAGCCAAAATAGGATCGTTCTTAGTGAATTTGTCATAAAATCATTCCAAATGAGTATTGAATAGTGATTTGAAGAATTATTCATGATTTTGAGCCAAAAGTATTATTGTGGTCTCTTTCTACCTATTTATTTATTTATTCTATTCTATCCTAATATATTGTAGAAAAATAAGTTATTCTCTCAAGTATAAGAGAATTTCCAAAGCATCCATTTGCTTAAGAATATCATAAGTAGAATCACATCCAAGTTTTAAAAATATACCTTAATGAATGCTTCAACATGAAAATTTAGTTCATGATAAATATTTGATGCTAAGGAATGTTTAAAAATGGAGTGGTGTTGTGGCCTAATTACTAGCTGCATTAGGGGAAATTTTGAGGTATAAAATGGGCCTCCTACAGAAATTATAAAATAATAGTGGAAATAATAAAATAATATTAGATTATATCATCAAAATTTAGATGGAAGAAAGAAAAAACTATTTTTTTCAACTCGTATTTTCAACTTGTCTCCCAAAGTTTTTACTAAAATTTTTAGCCAAAGTACTCGTTGGATGCAAATTTTAATTCCTTATCCTGGGAGTACCGATGTTCCATACTTTTGATGAATCGTGCTACATGAAAAATTAGAAATACATGAAAAACGTGATTCAATCAAGTGTTTTCATGTCTTTCTCATTTTCGTGTAGCAGGTTCCATCGAAAGTATGCAACATGGATACTCCTTGGCTAAGGAATTGAATTTTGCATCCAACGAGTACTCCCGCTCAAAATTTGAGTAAAAACTTTTGGAGATAAGTTGAAAATTTGATTTGAAAAAGTAGTTTTATTGTTTTATTATTTTTTAATCTTTTTACATTTTTACTTAAAAAATGGTGAATCATCCCCCATCATTGACATCATGATCTTGAATCTGACTGGTTCTTATAAAGTTTATTTTGGTTGTACATTTTTATTAGGAGGCCCATTTTAGACTTCAAAATTCCCCTAATGAAACCAAGCTTGAGTATTATCTCTAAATATTTGATTCTCCTCAACTGTCATAGAAAAATGTTATTCTTGTGGAAGTTGTTCAAAATCATGAATGCATAATGTATCTTGCTATACATATGCTAGATATTCTTCAATTTATAGCTCTCCTGTTTGAACTTCATTGCATGTGATCTGTAACTCATTGATCTCCTTACAAAGATAACTAGAAGAAGCTTCTAGGTTATGTTTTAGTGGATCCTCTTCATGGATGCTTTGTTCCTCTTCTATCTTTTGAAATGAATATTCATCCATAGTGTCTATTCTAAATTATGGACAAGGATTTAAGAATATCCTTGTGGGGGCATACCCTCCTTCTCTAAATGACATCTTTAACATCATGTTTTTTAGATCTTGTTTTGCAAATGGATTTTGTAGTTAGTGATTTTTTTTAGTGGTTGGGGGGTTTCTTTTAGAGATTTGCCTTTATAATTTATATGTCTAAGCATGTATAGCCATAGAATTTTTTTTTTCTTTTTCGTTTTGCTTTTGTTGTTGTTTTTTTCTAAACAACCTTCCTAACCAGGTCTATCTAAGCATGCTTCCCTGACAATGACACCAAAAATTTCAGTCTAATTTATGGATTTAAATGAGAGAATTTTTTTTAATTATCAATCCGGGTTGGTAAACTTAGAAGCACACCAAGGTATATGAATCTTAGATTTAACTAGTGTACGAAGTAGTTGCTTAGATGAAAATAATGGAAATTCATGTTACAAATATAAACTAATGATTGTAAAGAAAGCAAATAAATTCTGATCTATAAGCATGAACAAGTGAATAGTGATTTTATTTGAATCATAGTCAACAAGGAAGAGAATATTGACTTAGAGATCCAGGTTGTCAATCCTTTTGATTTATTTTTCAACAAAAACAAGCTCACCATAAAAAATAACACCTGATTTAAGAAAGCATGAAATGATGAGTGCATAGATACAAATTCCAGTCCAATTCTTAGTTCACAAGGAAGAGGCTCCAACTTGGAGACATGGTTTTTCCTTCCTTATCCAAACTAGTCACTGAAAGGAGATCAATTACAAAATATGAATGGTAATGAAATACTAATAACTTTATACATAAAATATTCACAAGAAATAGTGATAGAAATATAGAAAAAACTAAAATACTACGTATCCACAACTATTCACATCAAAGAAAAAAATAGCGTACTTATCTTAGAACGGGTACCCTCAAACTTTTCTTAGTAAACCTCTAAGAAAATCAACTACAACATTTCACCATTCACATCCCACAACAATAATGCATAATAAATATAACACAAGTCTTCAAATGTATTCAGAAAGAGAGTAATTACAATGATAATAATAATGTGTTGATAGTTGTTGTGTAGTTGTTCTTAAATAGGCTAAAAGTGTAACAAAATCAACTATAGTGGTTGTAACAAAAAAAAGGGTCCTATTACACATAATGGGGTCGAATTCATCCCTTTGTTGCACAAAATATGGGAAGATTCCGAAAAATCACAAAACTACCCCTAAATCAAGGGATTTTCCAAGTGTTTGGTCAAGTTTTTACAAACTTTGACCGGGCCAGTTCTGACTCATTTGGAGTGTGACAATAGGAGTATGTCCATCCTTGGTTCCTATACTTCTTTAATCTAGATTTAGTTTCTTCCTAGGTATACTACACATACGACTTCAATGGAGCCATTACGGGAAATTATGTTTGTGTCAAAAATAATTTTTAATAACAAAATTTTACTAAAAATTCAAAAAATTAAAGTACATAATTATTTTACATTAATTTCCAAAAAGAGGAAAATATATGATAGACATGATCATGATATGGTGGTAAGGGATTATAGAAATATGGAATATCGATGGTGGAAAATCTTCGAGTTTGAGGGCCAACAGGGTTGTGGCTAGTTCATCTATGGAGAGTTATTTCGTAGTTGTGCTAAACATATGGGAGACTCTCATCCCAATTTTGTGAATGGTTGTGTTTGTACATGCAGAAGATGTGCATGATCAACCTACTAATGACCAGGGAAAATTTTAAGGATGGATGTTTATCTTAAAGTTTAGAAACCTCGGTGAATCGTAGTAGCCCATAAGATGCAATATATAAAATGTTTGGAGATATTTTTTGTAAAAAAATTCAAATTTATAATAATTTATATAGTCTCTATATAAAATTTTGGCGATTTTTAGGGTAAAATAATTTTTTACTATAAAATTTGGGTGAATCAATTTTAGAAAAAAATGGAAACTAGCGAATCCTTTTTTTGGAAAAAGTATAGAAAATTAGCCCACCTATGAATATTAGCCCGTAAAATTTTCCTTGTTGATGACATTTATCTATCCATTTTCCTAGCGGTGAAAGGATGTTGATTTAGTGAGCTTCCTATTCAACAATGACTAGAGCCTTGAGAAAAATCCACTTAGGAACATACTAAAAAATATGATATCATGGTATATTTGATCACAAAGTGTAACCACACCCATTCAAGGAAGAGCATGGTAGTATATTTTGTTGTAATAATCTTCCTGCAAGAAGCTAGAATGACCACCTTAGAAAATCTATCAATGACCATAAACACAATCATCACCATACCTAGGAAAATAAAGGATAGACATATAGTCGATAAATATGGATTCCTAAGGTTATTTAGGAGTAGGAAGAGGGGTGTATAGTTCATGCCTCTTAATGGTTGGTTTGGAAATGGCATAAGAAGTGAAAGACCTAATCTTCTTTCCAACATCCTATTGAAGTTTCATCCAATTAAAATACTTATGTCGTACTTCCACTGTATTTTCCACCCTAAATTGGCCTGCTACTTGACTATTACAACATCATTTTCCATCTTTGTATACTTCATGCTCTGAGTTATGGCCTTGGGTATCCTTTTCCCTTCAGACTTTGTCCTTCATCTAAAAAAAATTATTTTGAATTCCATACATGACTCACACACACAGGTCCATCTATACCCAATATGCATATATAATTTTAAATATGAAAAAATATAATAATCCCTATTTTTTGGGCTAGGTTTACAGTTACACCATAATCCTACCTATAACAGCCCATGACCTAAATATATCCCAACAAAAACAATTGTTTTGGGGTGGTGTAAATACAACTCATGGGAAGGCCTAAAGGGAGGAGAAAGATAGGGTATTGATATTATAGCCATTCTTTCCTTGGTCAAGTCTAATTTATCCCTGTGCCTCCTGCACTCCTAGATTGTAGAAACCTTTATTTTCCTCACACAAATGTTCATTTCTCTAATATGACATATTTTTGTATGCATTTAGAAGGAGATTTTTCAGGCTTGGGATGGACGAATCACGGGGATGGTTTCTCTTGGAGCCATGGCTGAATCTAGTGGAATTCCTCCACACATATTTACATTCATCAATAAGGAAGCTCTGTCCCATTCTTGATATTCATTATATTTATGCTTTATACATGACTATCATCTTATTATGAATGTTTTCATTTTTTATGCTTATATTCTTATATGATCTAACACTAATATCTTGAACATGATTTGAATTATCACTAGTATATGTGCTTTTCTTTAATGAATCATAGGGTTTGGAGCATTATGAGAAGAAAAGGGTTTGAACCCTGTAGGATCACCTCCAAACATAGGAGCTATGAGTACTACTCCTTCTTTCCATTTTACTAGTTTAAGCATTAGGACTTCAAGTTTCTATGCTTATTTTTGTTGTATGCCCATTGCTCTATATCCCATAACATTGACCTAATTTTCCTCTAATATCAGCTTGGAATTTTCGGTTTAAGGGACACGCAAGTGTCTTATGTAGAACAATAGTGCATTCTAGAGGTGGAAATTTTGAAATTTCTTTCCTCCATCAACATATAATATGTGGGAATGAGTTCTAATTCATTGTTGTATAGTTATGGCCATATAGAATTATCATTCTGATAAGAGTTGAGAACTATTATCACTACGAAAACTATGGGTCGATTGAGGAAATTTGTTACATGATTGGTTCTACCCTTATTTTATTCGATGTTCAAATGGAATTGTTGTAGGAACATGGACCATTTTGAATAGAGATAATTTTGTAAATATATTTTTTCTTACATAAATTGAAGATACCTATGATCTGTGTGGATGATCATATACTTCCCCAAAAAATAAATTTTCAATTGCCAATAATCGTGCACAATGTAATATGTGTCCTTATCATAGGTGGGGTATCTCCAGAAATAATTAGGGATTGTTTCCCTATGACAAGAAACTAGATTTAATTGTTGAATGAGGACCACACCAATAGCATAGTCAAAGGAATTTTTCTCAATAAAAAATAGTTATTACAATTTTGATAGGGTGAGGAATGGTGGAAAAAAAATCTAGTATTTCAGTTCCTTAATGGATTTTGTTGTCACATAAAACAAAAAAAGATATTTTGATCTACCCTTGGTCACTTGAATAAAGGACCAAGTGATATAATAGAACCTGAATACAAATTGTTGGCAGAAATCAGAAAGACCCAAAAATTTATGAAGCTTTGTTAGAGTTATCAAGGATGGCTAATCCTAAATGATTTATATATTTTCTAGATCTGAATGTATGCCTTGCTAATAAATAATGTGGCATAATTATTTTGCCTTTCCCATTCCAAAGGATAACTTTTACAAGTTAGAATGTGACTTGTGTTGTGATAGATTGTGAAGGAACTATTGAATACATGACATTGTTATGCCCAACTCTCACTGAATATTAGGATATCATTAAGATATATAGCAATGAAAGAGTTGGTTAAAGGGAAAAAGATAATATCCATCAACCCCATGAAAATTTATGGGGCATTTGTTAAAAAAAATAGCATGACCATCCATTAAAAGAGACCCTCGTTGGACTTGAAAGCAACCTTCCATGCATCAGTTAGCTCTATTGGCACTTGGTGCTAGCTATAATTGAAATGAATATTACTAAAGTAATTATCCCCCTAGATTTGATCAAGAAGGTTATCAATCCAAGGAATTATGTAGAAAGTCTTTATTCTAATTATGTTAAAGGCTCGATAATCAAATAATATTTTCTGGGTCTAATATTTCTTCTACACGAGTACAATTAGCCTTACAAAGGGTGATAAGCTTGGCCAAATTTGAAATTTTAGAGTAGCTCTTGGATATATCACTTAATATCCTCATTTTGGACAACATAATAGTGGTATATTATCCCATTTGGTGGAGGTGCATTTGGGGTAATATATGTTAAAAGTTTGACCTGATAGTGCATAGGTGCCCTAGTGGGTGATTAGAAAATGTCTTTGTATTCTTCCTTTATCTTATCCATTTTCCTTTTCTACTTGGAGGAGCCCTATATAGACACCATTAATGTGGCCAAAAAATTCTCCATACTTTTAAAGTGAATTAGTAATAAGAAAAATTTCCCAATTTGGGAGATGAACTTACTACATTACTTAGCAGAGATCAAAGAAATGATAATAGGTGGGACCACCTCTTATATCATTTGTAGTTTTCTACCAATAGTAATAATAACACTATGAGTTCAAGATTCATATAAAAAATGACACTTCCATTAGTATGGTTGGCCTAATATAACGTCCCAAAATTCAAGGGGAGAAACATCGCACAACACCTCATCATTGAAAGGTTTGATTTTGTAAGGGTAAGCAACACTATTGGATGATGTAAATATCTCACCCTTGGCAGAGCCACTCAAATTTGTATGGCTATTGATGTGGTGTTGTCAATATGACAAAATAATTAATGATATACTATAATATGGGGTTCTTTTAACTCTCACTACAAACAAGGAAACGTAGTGGATCTCCCTTCACCCACATTTGTGAGTGAAAGAGGAACTCGACCTATTTTGAATCTTCATGAGCCTTAGTTTTCTAGACCTTAGTGGTCGTAATGGTGGCACCAGGTTCTATATCAATGATATATTTATCATTGTATAGGTTTGGTTAAGATTTATAACATGAATTTTCATCTAAGGCCTTTAGCTTGGTCATCGATGACTACCTTGCATGACATTCATTGGTGTTATGACATGAAATCTTGTGGATCTCACACATTTTCCTATGTATTTATCCATATTTACACTACCATTCTTCATTAGAAAATTAGGTGGGTTTTCTTGGGGTGTGCGACCCCGAATCTATCCTCTTTTCTATAATTTTTGGATTCTTATATTATTAAGGATTTGTTAATCGAAAGTCTCACTTCTTTTTGTTAAAATTTTTCTTTGTTTTAACAACATATTGGTATGATGTGCCAACTGAGGACATGTCGAGGAACTTTGTTTTCATCTCAATGTACCTTTGTAGAAAATCATGGTACTTGAGGATCGCATGTTTCTCAAAGTATTTTATACCTATATTTCGATGCAAGGTGGGAAATATGTTTGTGTACTATCGAACTACCTGGTCCCTTTCCTACCATAGTGTGGTCCATCTGCTGTATCAGTCTTTGTAGCTTCCAATAGGGTAATATTGGTACTTACGAAAAGAGTCCCAAGTGGGTGAAACTAAAAATGGTGTGGATTCCTTCATGGCCCTATATTTACAGTAACTTTCCCACCAATCCTCGACATGGGGGGATAACCTTAACGAGTGAAAAGGTAACATTTTTTCTATCAGAAAATTTATGGACCGAAAAATATCCTTCAATAATATTTACCAATTTGTATAGAACATATTCATATATCTCTCCATAAAATATACGAATATAAAAATTAAGTTGTTCCTTAAAGGGGGAAGTCCCTCCAAAGTGGCCACTCAATGCTGATGCCAGCTATTGGCATTCTTCAAAGGATATGGGGAGATTTTTCCATCATATCATTTCTTTGTCACTTGAGGTCTTCTTTGTGCAACCATTTAATACGATGTACCACTCCCTTGTATTTCATTTCTTCCAGCATGGGAGGTCATTAGATTCGGTAAGGATACTCTTGCAAGGGCTTAAGAGGTTTGAGTGCCAACTACTTCTACCCGAGCTCATTGTGAACATGAATAGAAAAATAGATAAAGACTAGATTAATTTGATACCATTGAACTAAATTTATGAAGGGAATGAAATTATATACATATTTATAAACAAAACAAAGAGATATAGTGAAACTTGAATTCTATTAATAAATGGAAAGTGTTGAAACTGTATATATGAAGAATGAAAACACACTAAGTAGAATGGTGGTAGGTCATCTCCGGTAACTTACCTTATGGCTATGCACCCTTCCCAAAATATGTTACAATGACACTCAAAGACCATTTTCTCATAAATAGTTAATGAGAAACCATAAAAATATAACAACCTAACCCAAGGAGATGAAGTAAGAAGGGATTTTGGGCCCGAGTGGGGTAAGTTGCAATGTCAACTACTTGGGGTCATAAAATTACCGTATGAAATTTATTTACCACATAATATATACCATAGGAAATATCTATTCAAGATGTACATTTTCCCAAAAAATGACATGTATGGCCTCAAAATAGCTCTAGAAGTTGAGGACCTAAAAGATGTTAAAAATAAGAAAACTACCAAAATAGGAAATTTTGGTTGTGAGTCAGTCAAATAGGTGGGTAGCCATTGATATCCACCTGGATCAACTAGATATTAGGTGAATAAAATTCGTTAGGCATATTTTGAATTAATCAAAGTGAGTGACAAGAAGGGAAATGACTCATCCCTACCATCTAGGCTATGTCAGAAGGGCTTGTCTTGTTTGATGCCATATGTCTTAATGTGTCATTCCCACATATTGAATTAAGTGGATCATGGAAACGTATGTTCATAATCTTAATCATTGGCATATAGTAAACTATCTTTTCACCTAACAATGTTATTTAATTTTGATATTTCTCAGGTGTTATGATCATGGAAGATGTGGTGCCATGCTATTTAATCAATGTTACAATTGATTCATCTAATCCCATATAATATGGCATATAAATTAGACTACTAGGGGTTTTAGTTTCTTAGCATATGATTGATAATGATATGAGAGTCACCCAACACTATGAGATTTCTTATGAGAAATATAGTGTAACATATGTTAGAGCATTCCAAAAGGGAACCTATTTTATAAGACACTAACAATTTGTTTGATAATCCAATATAAAAAATCCTTGGGACATGTAAATCGTCGATGATGGGGGTTTCCTAGGCTTATAATGGTGAGTAACTTATGGGAGAAGAAATTTGGCAAGTACTCCCTAGGATGTGAGTATAAGAGGGTTTTTCCAATGCAGAAAATGAGCTAAACTTGTTACCCATGGAGGAAAAGTTGGTAAAGAATAACCATGTAGATAAGTATTGGTTTAAAACCTCACCTATCAGAAATTCAAATTATTATGGGATTACTAACTAAGAAAGAAAATTAATTGTAACATATATGTGATGTTGATATTTTTGTGTAGGTATTAAATAGAGCACTACTAGAAATAAGCATGTTGATACGCAAGAGAAAAAGGGAATTGTGTGCATAAGTCTATAAGTAATGGCATAATTATTTTCACATTCAAAGGTTATTATTTCAGTTTGAAATATTAAACAAACCTTTATTGCAGGTAAAATTTTTCATGTACAAGGAAGTTATGTTAGGTCAAGAGGTGGCCAAACCAATCATAAGATATAAAATTATAAAAGGTTAAATATGGAAGAGAAATATATTTTTTATTTAGCTAAGGACACGATGAAGATTATTGTTGTTATGAAAGACAACACCTAGACTAGTGTTTCCACAACCAAAGAAGGTCCAAGATTACTGAGAACACTATGTAGGTGTTCTATGGGGAAGGAGATAATGACATCATATTTTTATTTCCCCAACTTTGTGATGTAATTAATTATGTCTGATGTTGGGTTATGAACTTTTATATTATGTAATGATATTTATTATATGATGTAATGTTTAATTTTATTGATAAAAATTCCAGAGTTGAAGAATGGGGACAACTAATAGATTATGATGCCTAGAGAAGGGAGAACTTTTGACTTAAGATGAAATATATACCCTGGGAGAATATTTTAGATTTATCTCACGATTAATCTTCCTAAAAAATTGGATGGTTTGGAAGGTGAAGGGTCAAGTTTTGATTAAAAATAATAAGAAGTTATTAATGAATTCTTCTTCTTTTTTCCTCATATTCTAGTTTGTCTCTCCTTTGTTACTCTCTCATACATATCTCTCTTACTTAGAAATTGAATTGGCATGTGAATTTGTGACAACTTTTGTAACAAGAATTGAATGCGCTATATCACTTTCTATTTGAACTAGATGGATTTGGTGATGTGGAATTGTCCTATTTGTGTGTGGCACACAAAGAATTGAAGAGTGGAGGACTAAGTGTCTGCAAATATTAGAGAAAGACTCGTTTGTGTTGTGCAAACTTACATGGTGTTTTTGTGAATGTTTATGAGCTTCGTAAGAGATGGAAATTCCAAACAATAATTATTTCCTATTTGTGAAAGAGAAGTTCCTAAAATTATATGTTAAATATATTTTGTAAAATTTTTACTAAATACCTAATTTAAATTCTTCTCAAGGAATCAATATCTGGCATTGGGGTGGCCAGCTGTGAGAATTTTTTTAACACAAGTAACCCTACGGCGGGGAGGAATTCGGCTCACGCTACTTTAGTTTCAAATATTTTTTGACAATAGATGAATTTTAATTTAAGGGTTAATGATATTTCTGGAATATATTGTTTAGTGACATGTATGATTATTTGTTGTTATTACATAATTTAATTTATTTATCTTGGTGTTGCTTATGATAGTAATGCTTGAAACTATATAAGTGTAGTGGGTTTGAATTCACTTAGCTGTGGAATTTATATGAATTGGAATGCATGGAAAATACATTATATGAATTCCATGCCTTCCCTATTAATTGTGTTCTGCATTTTTCTTTAATTTCCTTTATAGGTTATAAGTTCCAATTTGGTACTCTAATTTGAAAAAATGGACGAAGAGGTTTTCTACCATTCTTGGAGTCTAAAGGTGGAAACTAAGATATCATTTTTTGGTTAATAAGTTCATTTTGGAATTTATTGTATAAGAATTCTTATGTGAGGTTCCAAAAACTGAAACTCCGGCTAGAGGGAGGAGAAATATCATTGATCGTTTAGTGTAATTTTTAGATATTGGGTCTTGAAATTTTAGGAAATATGATTACAAGAACTTGGGATTCCTAAATTCATATTTAAATAGGTCATGTTGGATTTTATGAAATAAATTTTCTTTTCGAAGCTCCAAAAGCTAAAATGTGGAATCATGGTCTAGTTTTTATCTATTGGGTTGTGATACTTTTGAAAATATGATCATATGAATGCAAGCTTCCTAGGTGCTCCTAAAATATGTATTAAATTTCCATGTTGGAATTTATGCTAATAATTTCTTCCTGGAGGTTCCAGAGCTAGAACTTGGAGAGAGTGAGGTGAAATACCATCGATCATATGGTACACAATTTATATATATTTTTCACTAATATTTTAGGATATATGATCAGATGAAGTTGAGATTATCAATTTCTCCTAAATCATGCATCAAACCAAAAAATGTTCGCATTCTTACTAAAACTATTAATCTAGGATATGCTTGAGGCTTAAGCTTCGACCATAGTGAGGGAAACTCCCACTGATAATCTGCTTTAGTTTTCAAAACTTGGATTTTTATAATTTAGCGGATATACCCTAGGGATTTTTATATATTAGTATACATGAAAGTGTTTGAATAAATGCAAAAATGGATTAATGATTCAGTGCATATAAATTTCTTACTGAAATTTCCCAATGCAAAGGTTATTTTGTTAATGAGGAAAGTATTATTGTATGATAGTATTTTTGTAGCTAATATATGCCTATTTATATGAAAAATATTTGAAGAAAAGTGTTAAAGGTATTTTATTACAATTTTCATACAAACTATTTAAGGAAATACCTCAAAGACATAAATTAAAAGTTTCATTTTTTAGAGATATATTTCAGTTAGTATGTTACAAGTGAAATCAGAGAAATGTTTCCTATTTCATTTCATGCTATTTTTTTGGAAAAATGTCTACAAGAAAGAGACTAATTCATTGGTTTTATAAAAATAATTTAAAGAAATATTTACATGTAAGTGTTTGAAAAAATCTATGGGAGATGAAAATCAAGCTTTACAAGCGTAGGTTAGGATAAACTTAGTAGGGGAATACAAAAAATTGTTATCAAGGCTTATTATCAAGCTAATAAATAGGAAAATGAATTTTATTTTACCCTGCAACCTATGTATGTCACTGAGGGAACTAGGCTTGTGATAAAAAAAAATAGTTGGTCCATGGATTATCACTACTAGAATAGCTAAATTCTTGTTACATAGTAATCACCTACTTTGAGATGAAAATTTTATGTCAGATATAATAATCATGGAAAATTTATATCACAATATCACACCTTTGTATCTATATATGCATCAATATTTTTGTTCATTTCTATCGAGTTAGAACCCCTTATAGTTTAGGTCTCAAGATGCCATTGAGAAAGTTAAGAAATAATGGAAAACCTAGGATATTAGCACCCACACAGATATATATATATATATATATATATAATATTAAGTTAGTACAGAAGGAATTTAAAAATTGCAAAAAATAATTATTCTCTACAAAAGAAAAATCCCACTAAAAATGGGTTGAGTTACAATTTGAGATGGAACCAGTTCTAGTCATATGAAAACATCTAGGAAATAACCTACCTTACAAAAATAATTCACAAAGCACTAGGATAAGAGGAATAACATCGTGCCTTTAATATCGAGTCTTTGGCTTATATATTTTCACAAAAATACAATTTCTCTTCAAAAATAGGTTAAATCCTATAAACCAAGGAATAATGTGATCGTTACAGTGGAATATGGCACCAAAAACTCAAAGTTCCATGCATTGAAATAGGAACCAAAAATTCATTTTAAAACAATTTTCACTCAATAAGATGAAGTGAAACCCTCAAACATTAAATATATTATAGAAATTATCATAAAATTTGTAACAATATTAAAAAATATTATATGTGGGAGTGTCCAATAAAAGAGGAGGAAATCAAAATAATGATTTCATCCTTGAGCATAACAAGACCTAGTTATGGACTATCCCTTTATAGATCATTTTGGGGCTAAGTAAAATATGATATTAACGCAATGTTTCGATATTTCCATATGCCTTATAAACTATGTATAAATACCAACTCATTCTTCTTGGCATTAATGCCTAAGGAAGTAAATCCCTCCTTGCGCATTGGATTTCACTTTATCTCCCACTACAACACATGTTATAAAGTTATAACCAAATTAATTAAAAGTATGCTCAAAATTATTATTCCCTATATTGTATCCACTCATATTGGTGGTTTAATGTATAATATGTAGATCATTGACAATATTTTTGATTCAAGAATATATTCAGTATAGTTTTAAAGATATCATTATCAAATTAAATATGGACAATGCTTTTAACAACGTAAGCTTTTAAACAGGACCTATAAACTAAAATGGGAACTCTAGCCAAAAAAACCCTCAAAAACATGAAAAACGACCCAAAAACAAAAAGGGTGTATTCCAGAATGAGGTTTTTTTGTTTTTCAGTGTAAATTTGCAACATTTTTAAAATATGGCAGTAAAACCAATTTTCATGTGCCAAAAAAATGGAAAAAACACACAAGGGTTGGTGCTAGAATGGTGCTAGAATAACTTTTTTATTTTTCGGGTACAATTTCAACCTATTTTTAGTAATGGCGTTCAACATAAAATAATGACATTTTCAACACATTGAAATTTTAATAATTTTTATACATGTCATTTAACATATAATATCATCACACTAAAAATCCCTTAAATTGTAATTATTTTCAACCATAATGTTAAAGATAAAATATATTTCACAATTTTTAACCCATAGAATTAAAAAATATTAAATTTTCAGAAATATTTCAACCATGATATTATGAAGAAATTATATTACTAAAATAACCCAATGAAACATAAATTATTTCTCAAAGTTATTGTTTCATTGTTAATATTTTAGACAAATGAATTCATCATAATTAAAACATATAATACAAAAAACATAAAAATGACTCATAACTTAAAATATCATTTTCATTACTCAATGAAAAGATCATTTATATCAATTGGCTTACACAATTATTCAAAATCACTGACATTTTCTTGCACACCATCAAAATTCACCTTTTCAGATGAATGACTTGATGCAGATGAAGATGTTCCATATTCTTCTATTTCATTAACTTGTTTCCCATCTGAGACAACATGCATGCCCACCACTTGAGGTTTCAAAATTCTTTTAGATGTACGACTGGGTTTAGCAGACTGCCATATCAGCATTGTTTCTTGTGGTAGCAACCTCTTAAGAATCTATACCGTTCTAGAGCGAAGAGTTCCTCTCTTTGTTAAATTGAATTCATAATCAAGTATGTCAAATTCCTCAAATTTTAAGAGGTCTGTGCGGCGACGATTTATATTTGTACCCTTTCCTTTTATCTTTCCACCAATTATTTTATCAACTACCATCTCTAGCTTGTACACACCATTGAATGGGTGTGTGTTTTTAGCATACCAATGTACTTCAACACCTGTAACATCCTCATTTTCTGTAATCACCTTTATAACCTTGACAAACCAGAATGGATAGCCATGTGGATCTTCATGTTCTAAGACTGTGATCATGTAACCCTTCTTAATATCCTGTACTGAACCTTTGTAAAGGTCTTCCATGGCTTCACATTGTGTAGGAGATCTTTTGGAACCAATATACATTTCTCTTTCCTCCACCTGTGCCGAATTAATAATACCGTGTGGTTGTTGTTGTTCAAGAATGTATCTTCCCTCCTGTTCATTTGAAACTTTTTGTGGACAAATAAATGAAATCTTCAAAAGTGTATCTTCATATTCTAGTATTAAAAGGATATCGCTTTGATCATTAGAAAAGGACTCCCACCAAACTGAATCAACAACAACAAAGTACTCATATGTATATCTAATAGTTTTCTTAATTTCTGTAGGCATTTAGAATAATCTATATCTCCATTTTTCATTCATGCATTATGAACTTCACCAACTGATTGTAATAACACTATATTTGAAGCAAATATTGGATGATATGGAATGAACTTCAAAAATTCCAAACCTGATGATGGCACCCATTCTACATTTGTTGAATACTTCTTGCCCCATATAAATGTTTTCCCATCAATTTGTTTGATATGAAATTGATGTTGGAATCTAATTTCATTAAGTTATTTAATGCATTTCTCTTGACCATGCGATGTGAGAATAAAAATTTGCATGTCAACATTTTCTTCTAACATATGAAAAATAGGCTCTAGCATATGATTTCTTAATACATTCAATTAATGATAGCAAGCTCCCAACATTCTTCCTCCTTAATGTTACTTAAAAATGACTAAACATCTAATCAATATGGTCATGAGTGTGCCCAAAAATAAGGAAACCAACCTTTACCTTATAAAAAATTCTCAATTAAACAAGCATGTTTAGATATCCAAAAACAATTTTACTTTTGTTTTCATGACAAGTGTTGTCTAATTGTAGATACACAATTTTCGGAAGATTACCACTGCAATGAGAAAGCACATCATGAATTATGGTTATTTTAATATTTCCATCATTATGAATATCTGGAGCTGTGAAAACACTTTGTGACATTTTACCATTGAAGACCATACAACTGACCAAATGAAACTAGATAAAATTCTCCTGTTGCAATTTTTTTTGCGTGTGAACAAATGTGGTAGAAGTTCTTTCTTTTGGTCCATACCATCAATTATCAAACCCAAATATTTATTTGGATTATCATAACACTTCTTTCTATGCTTTTACAACTTTTCCTTTCACTTGTTTGTTGTTTGTGATGCTCTTGAAGGGATTTAACAATGGAATCTACACATAACATAAAATAAACGTATTAATAAATGCATTTTCATAGTTGATCCCGATAAAATTTAAAAATATAATGTTTTGAATGCTTCAGTCTTTCTGCTCCTTGAAATTTATCCCTTTTTATTTTAGAGAAGCACATGTACTGCAAACACCCATCCTTATGTTCTTATGGATATGAACATTGTTGAATTGTCTCCTCTACATCTGCACTAAATATTGATATTTAATAAAATGACCATTTCCTTCAACACCTTCTGCATATTCCCTATATAAGTTGTAGATTTATCATCTTGAGAAATTATCTGGAATATGCATTGTATCTCTATTTGGCATACACTCTCCATTTTTTGAAAAGAAGTCTTGCAGCCATGACGTTGTAATGTTTCCTACTGGCCCAAAATTCTCGTTTATGAAGAACTTCTGAATAATATGTAGGATCCTTTTCCAAATTATCGTAGGTTCTTGATAGATGAAAATTTCCAATTGAATGAATCATTTTGAAAGCCTTTATTCAGAGAAATAAGGACCCAATATGATAATCATAACCTGCTAGTGTAGATTGCATGCACCCCACTAAATATGAATTCTTCATTGAAAAGTAGTTCATATTTTTTCTAAATAAAATTTGAAATCCATATGTTTCAAGCAATAATTTTTACAATAGTAACTTGAAATGAGCTCACTGATAGACCTTCTTCTCATGAGATACACTACTTTACCCCTTGTATAACTAGAACATTTTGGATTGATACGAAAAGGTCTACTCCTAATCCTAGAAAACAAATTTATTGGCAACATCTCTATCATTTCATCACTATATGAACAAGCATTTACATGATAACTAGGATGAACACTATTCTTACAATGATCATTCACAATATATTTAGGAAATTCATGACCATCATTATTTGAAAAATATTCATTACCATCTTTGGTGGCATGGAAATTTTCAATACCATCATCTGTGGTTTTGAAATACTGAATTAGAGGATATTCTTCGCCATTTTTATCTTTCCCTTCATCAATGCTACTCTCAATGTTCATATGATTAGAACTATGTGGAAATTTTGACTCTTGATTTATTAGAAATTTTTCATCCTGACCTTCATCATTGCTGCTCCCATAGTCCATATGATTAGGAGTAAGTGGAAATTGAGACTCTTGATTTATTGGATTTTCTTCATCCTTCTCTTCATCACTACTACTCTCAAAGTCCATAGGGTTAGGAGTAACTTTAAAATGCGACGCTTTATTTACTAAAAAAAATTCATCCTGCCATTCATCATTATTTCTCTCATAATCCTTAGGATTAGGAGTAAGTGGAAAATGTGACTCTCTATCCACTAAAAATTTTCCATCCTTCCATTCATCACTATTTCTCTCATAATCTTTAATATTATGTCTAAATGGCAACCATGACTCTCTATCCACTAAAAATGTTTCATGAGACCATTCATTACTATTTCTTTCATAATCCTTACGAATAGGACTAAGTGGAAATTGTGGCTCTCTATCCACTGAAAATATTTCATCCTGCTAATCATCATTATTTCTCTCAAACTCCTTAGGCCCAATTAGGATTAAGTCGAAAATGTGAGTTTCCAATTTTTGGAAATTATCCATCTTCACATTCGTCGTTGTTGCTCTCATAGTCCATAAGATTAGGAATACGTTGACATTTAGACTCTCTATTCATTTTAAAATATTCACCAGTAATTTTTTCACTAATTCTCTCATTATAGTCATCAATATGAATAGATTTTTTACATGACTAATATGTTGATGCTTCATAAAAAAAAACTTCACTATCAAAGGGATCCATAAAACTCAAACAAGAAATGGTGAATGATGAAAATGATCTGTCGCAATGATAATATATAGCTGAGAGAATGAGAAATTCCCTCCAAAAATTCCCTCTAAAATTTTTGATTGAAATTTTTAGCTTAAGTATGTCCCTCTAAATTTTATTTAAACGATTTAATTGAAAATTGGTTATTAAAATATTCTGATAATATGGACCTTAACTTCAAATTAAATTCCGTAGATATTTTTCCCTTGATAATTGGATTCGAACTAAAATAATTTTAATTAAATTATATAACTTTGAATACATTATAAATTTTATTTTTATAATATTCATCAAGGTTTTTTATCCCACATTCACCTCACCATAAACATTTATGTTATTTCCTCTCTATAAGAAAATTCAATTTCACTATTCCACATGTGACGTCAAGATTTTTTGAGGTTTGTTCAGAATCTTGGAACAATTTTCTAGCGAAGAAACATTGTCAACGAGGGATTCTCACTTTTGAATGGTTATTTTTGTTTCTATTATTATGAAATTAGAAAGCTATTAAAATTAATTAAAGTCAAGTTATTTATTTTCGTTAAAAATTTACCAGCCTTTTCCATGAATTCTTTTATGTAGAAAATGATTTTTTTTGTATCTAAAATAATAATAATAATAATATTCCCATTATCGGTGTGCCCACCCGGGGAAGCACATGGCTGATCTGGCCTATGTGGGTGCACCCATGGCCCCCCCTGAAAAACAAATGGGTTGATTCTGAGAATCCGCCCCCCTTCTTTCCCAAGGGAGCGATGGGAATGCACAATTGGGCTAGGCCATTGTGTTGCGAGCGGATGAACCCATGAGGTAGCGTCTGGCCAAGCCTAGGCATGGGAAGTATCCTTGAGCTCAAACGGACGCTGCCCCATGGGTGTATCCGCCTGAGCCCAAGGGGTCACCCTCAGGCTCGGGCAGATGCAATCCCCTAGGTGCATCCAGCCGTAGCATGACACCCATGACACTGTTCTATGGGTGGGTGTGCCCACAGGGCAACAACCGCCTGAGCCCGAGGGTGCCCAAGGTAGCGAGACCGATTTTGAGAAATGACTCTGATTCTCAAAATCAGCCCCTTGCACATTTTTTCACTCCTAGATACAGTCTTGAGTTGTAGGAGACCAGTTCCTAGGACGTCTTAAAAGTAGGAGGTAATCTAGGATCTCTTCACGTTATTTGGCGGGGACCTCCTGGGTATCAATTAGATGGAATTTTTTTATCTATGGTTCTGGATCACAAGGGGAGGAGAGTAATAAATGTGATATTTGATTGCAAGAGAAAAAGATAACTCAAAATGGGTTTGTGGCCAAAATGAAGCTCGATATATTGTAGATAGGGCCAGATCTGGAATGAACAAATAGTCTTTATTGAAAATTGGGATGAAAACCACAAGAATTAGAATGGTCAGTCAGAGTGAGGCGGGCTTACGAAGGTTTAAGAATCCACCTTCATAAACTTAAGAGGAAAGCAGTTGAGATACGAATTTGGAACAAAAATCATCCATCAAGCCTAATTAAGGTAGCTTCATAGACCATTATATGAGTATCATTCAAGATAAATTCATAAATAATCTAGAGGCAACCTGCATTCCGAAAGCTTGATAACAAGAAGGAAAATATGACGAAACAGAGCAATAAATGACACTAAACACAATAGAGGCATACATACCATTCCTAAGTCCAGTAGGAATTCATTCTTGCAATAAAAAATCATTATATTATTTCTTCAAAATGGCTCTTTAGATATACATTAAGAGAGAATCTCAAAAATAAAAAATGTGTTACGCAGACTATACACTTAAAACTTCCATAGAATTCAGAACCTTTACTTTTTCTGCAAGTTGGCCTTTTATAGCTGATACATGGAAAGCGTGGCCAGATATTTATTCAAACATAATATTTCTTGTTGATCTTACAGTTTCCCATCTAAATAAAAAGCTATGTGGTGTAACAACATGACATCCGAATCAATATTATCTGACATAGACTATAACAAAAACATAACAGGAACATAAAATGCAGATAGTGTGTAGGGTGAATTTGAGATTTCAACTGATTTTACATTACATTGAAATTGAAAATCAAAAGTATAAAAAAGGTCGCATGGGGCTGATCATGATGTCCATTAGTTGGTATGACTAGGAGTGCCTGAGCCTTCTGAGTGGTGTGATCATATTGAAGACATGGAAGAGCCAAGATGACTAGGCGACAGTGGTGGTAGTCACTGTGAAGTAGAGGAAACTGGAGGGTTCACGTATTCATAGAACTTTTTCATATAACTACTCCTGGTAGCTATGATGTGGTGTAGGATTCAAACATAGATTACAGTTTTATGAAATTTGTATAATCCTAGCGAGCAGCAAAGAATCGCTTAACCTAAGTGAGGAGGAACAATTCCTTACGTAGTGACATTACTAAGGTATCAACCTCTATCCAGGAGTTCTTCTCTAATGTTATGTCTGCACTGCACTTGATATTTGACATATTTTGATCATAAGAGGTTAGGGGAATCCATGCACCTGAATATTGGTACCAACATGGCAGGAGGCCATATTCTATCAACTTGTACCATTCCTGATTGAATCTCTCCACTCCCTTTGACACCAATGCTAAAAAACCCAACACTTTTACGCATGCATCCTCTTTCTCGATCATCTTAATGACTTCCATGATAGTCCTAAAACGGTCGATCACTCCCTGGGTGCTCAATTCTTCTGACGAAAGTTTGTTGAGATACCTGAAATATTTCCTTGCTGTTGCTACCTTCTCTTCTCCTTCCATGCAACCTACCTCTCGTTGTGCCTTGTACTCTCGAATATCACTCTTCTTGTCATTGGTCAACATGAGAAGCTCCCCATACTACTTGGCCTTTGTTATGATCTCTCCCCAGAGCATTTTCCTTGCTTCTATCAATGACATATTACCTTTAAGTTATGCTTTCAAGTCTTTGATAAAATTCTCATGTCCCTGGGCTTCCTGGCGGAGGTTCTCAACCTCCTTCTGTATGGATGAAACCGTCTTTTGATTCTCTGCATATGCATCTTTAGCCTCATTTAGGAGCTGACAGGTACTGTGTGTTTCATATTCTAACATCCTCAGATCTCCTAGAGGCTTGGTTAGCTACTCTATAGCACTTTGCAGATCTTCTGCTACAAGAAATACACATGTATGATCACCCCACTTAAGTTGTAGCTCTGACACCTCCTATTTAGCCCAACGATTTCCTTATCCTTTTCAACAATCTCTTCCTCCCTTTCAGTGAGGGAATCAACAAACACTGTTTTTTCCTTTTCCACCTCCCCAAGTTCCTCGGTCTGAATATGTTTAGAATGAGCGATATTCAATTTTGACCTCAATTCTTGTACCTCAAAATATGATTTGGTTAGAAGGGACTACAATGTTGAATTAGCATCAACTCCCTTCCCTCTTATCAGCTTTTTGCAGTTCTCCAGCTGAGCAGCAATAGCTTTAGTGCTATCCCTTTCCCTTTGTTGGGTGACCTTCATTTGAGTCAATTTACTTTCGGTCCTCTACAGGGTGTTTGTATAATTTACTACCTCAGCCCGTAGCATGTCCCTGATACATCGGCTCAAATATAACTTATCTGACAGGGGAATGGAGCCAATATTTAGAATTATTTCTAGAGCTCTTTATTGGGATCCCGGAGGCACGAGATGCATGGTTGAATGTTGGGTGGGCAATATGAGTTACTCTTTATCCATATCCAGGACTGAGGAGAGCTTGGTATGATTTTTATCTAAGAACTGAGAAATTTCAGCCCTCAGCCTCACTCTCACAGACTTGTACCTAGTCTCAATGTTTTCCTTTGCATCATATTTTACCAATGTGATCACTTGTGAAAGATCTAAGGGGGCTAAAGATGAGGTAGAATCAAAGGAGAGTAGGAAGCCTGGTTTTTCTATGTCAGGACCTCTGAGCAAGGAGACTTCATCGTCGGAAAATTCGGTGTCTAGGTCCTCTAGCCCTTTAGTTCTCTCATTTTTACTGGGGTGTGTTTCCTCATTCTCCTCCATTAAACCTTGACTACCCAGGGGGTCTCCCTATTCATTCCCTTATTCCTCGGTGAGTACATTGTCTCCTTTTCCTTCAGCAGCTAAGGATTCGGCCTCCATATTTGTATCCAAAGGCAATGTATCAGAGTTAGCTTTCTATTCAATAAGCGCCTTAGGTTCATGAACATATGTTGTTGATCTAATCTTATTCTTCTTCCATGTAAGGAACCCGTTAGGATCATAGTGATAGACATATCCTCGAGGGAAATTAACATCCTTTCCATAGTGGAGAGGGAATGCCTTGAACTAATGGTGAAAGGCCCTATAGAGTTTGGGAGTGTGAATATGTATCCCTTTTTGTGGGCACGAAGTGGGCTTGGTCGACACTTAAGACCTAGCGGATGAAACTGAGGGAAAAAATCCTCATGGACACAAACACTGCTAGATGATAAGGAGGTACATCAGCACCGTAGACCCTGATTTTGGTGTGGTCTTCAAACATGTAACAACCAAATGTGCAATCCATTTCACTGAACTAGAGCTAATCCTTTTTCTCAGGAAAAATTTTGGGTGGGGAGATGTCATGTATGATAGCATAGGTTATGGACATGAAATAGGTAATGAATTTCGCATAACCCTTCCCCTCTAGATGCTAGCGAACTACCAAAGTCCACTCGTAAATAAATTTGGGTTTAGCGTTTCTCCTGGAGGACCTATTCAGGCTTAGACCTTCAAACTTATCCGCATGCTCAAATAGGAATAAGTAGAAAACTAGGGAGCAATATTTAAAAGAACAGAAGGAAGACATATCTTGGAACTAGGATTTTATATCCAAGTCCAGAAAGGTGGCGATATCCAAAAGGATCTCAGCCTACATCATCAACCATAGAAACCCTGAACCCGCCTTAGTCACCATCCGGGCATCTTCAAACCCCACCATTCCCTAGATGATCGCTAGAATAGGTCGTATGGTGTTATTGAGTGATGACAGTGGAATAGAATATTTGTGAGGGAAAATTAATAGGCATGAGTAAGAGATGATATTGAGGAAACCACCATATTTTTCCAAGGGTTGATTCGATAAATGGCAGGAGAGAGTGACTTCGGTGAAATTGACACAGTCCTGGGAGGGAGAATAACACAGGAATTTTCTGATGAGTTGGGGATTAATATTAAGAATATTGGTTCCCTGAGTGGAAAGGAAGACTTACTTATGCTCGATGTAGGCATCCCCAAGTGAGAGAATAAAATCTGGGAATCGATGGGTTGTTGGGGCAATTTGGTAGTAAAAACTTGACTCGACGTCTCTAAACACGTCTTCCTCACTTGGCTGAAAATCAAAGAGCTCGGCCCTAGTGTGGCCTACATTGAAGGCATAGCCTGGATTGCAGAGTTAGGCGTGAGAATCAGGGTGGGGTTCGGGTCCAGGAGAAGTCCTCAGCTCATGAGCTAGGCGGGTTTTGAGTGGAGATAATTTTAATTTTTCCACGATAATTTGAATAAAGAGTAAAAGGGAAAAAATGAAAAGAACACGACCAAATACCTGAAATAGCAGTGATGTAGAGGGGAAGCAACGTGCGAGTGAAAATACGGAAATAATTGAGTTTTTATCTACCTGACAGAGCAAAATACCTGTAAATAACTAGTAAATTCACACAACCGATAGTAAAAATCACTACAGAAACAAGGTTTTATTGATTACCATGGCGGGGCGACACATGTAGGTTTGGCATCATGAGGAAATTGACAGTGGGATACGTGGCACATAATGGTTGGTGAACAAAGGTCGGGTAGGTGGGAGCCACATGCTAGGCAAGAGAGCTAGTGACCTTCGTATCCCCTACCAGACTTACCTTTCCGTAGAACATACTTATGCTTGCTGTTTAGCTTGGTGGGTCACTTTGACCTTCGGCAGGGTGGATGAAGGCCTCCATCCCTTTTCCTTCCCCCCATGGAAACACTCTAATTGGCCATAAGGAGGGTTGACGTCACCTCCTCCAGCGGGTCGGCTTCAGCCACCTTTGCTTCCTTTAGATACTGACAAAATGGCCATCAACCATTGGTATTTGGTGGGTGGCTCTACCATGAGCCTATGCACACAGTTTCTTTGGGGGGAGGCGTTATCGCATCAGCTTCCTCTTCATCCCATTCACCCACCATGATGCGAAGCTTGTTTTTGCAAGCTCCTATGATTTCTTTGTCGCTCCTTGTCCTTTGAACCCACGGCTTCTTTGCACAGTTGCTCCTTTTATTTTAGAGGTGATATCACAAGTCAACATTGGCTCCACTTGGGGATGGCATGCTCATTCTCAAGGTTGTCTAGAACTTCTCAAAAAAACTGCTTGTGTACTTGTTAATATACTCAGGGAAATTTAAAAAACTTCAAGTACTTCTAGAAAAGAGAAAAATGTAAATTCATGCAAAAATAAAAGATGATATATGTATAGTGTGAAGGATGTATACAATGGGCCCTTTCAACCACTATTAGTACTAAAATTCAGGCTTGAGTAACTTCCCATTCATGGGCATTTCAATCAGGTCCCCTTCCAAATTTTCCAATATAAAGGTGTTTTTTCTCTGGACTTCTGCTACCTTGAAAGGTCTAAACCAAAGTGGATTGAACTTTCCATGTTTACCTTTGTCCACCCGTCTAACATCCCATCGCAGAACTAGGTCCCCTGCTTGTATCTCCTTATCCTTTTCTCATTGGTCAAATAGGAATTTCATCTTTTCCTGATAGTTGGCCAACCAGATGTTTACCTAAGCTCATGTTTCATTCAGTGCTACCAACTGATTCATCCTCCTGATGAGGTCATTTGGTTCCTCTTCAATATCTTGCATAAATATGTCCATAGGTAAAGAAATTTGAATCGAGAAGACTGCCACTCAACCATACACCAGCTTGTAGGGGGACTTTTTGATGGATATTTTGTTGGTAATGCAGTTTTCCCAAAGTGAAAATTTGAGCTGGGAGTCCCAATTATTTTGATTCTCATTTATGGTATTTTTTATAATTCTTACAAAATGATTGTCGGATGACTCGTTCAACCCATTCCTCTGCAGATAATAAGCCATGTAGTCTCCTAGAGTGGTACTATACTGTTGACAAAAGTTTACAAACTTGGGAGACTTAAAGACCTGGGCATTATTAGTGATGATTTTAGATCAGCACCGAAACATAGCTATTATATTTTCCTCCATAAATTTAATCACCACCCCGTCCATGGCATTTCCTGCAGGCACATATTCGACCCACTTGGTGAAGTAGTCGCTGGCAGTGAGAATCCAAAAATATTGTGTATTGGAGGCCGGGTGGATCTCCCCGATAAAATCGATGCCCCATTGTCTAAACGACTCTTTGAAATGTATCTTGATCAATGGTAGTGCCGCAATTTTTTGTTTTTCTGCGAAAGTATAGAATTTTTCACATGCTCAAACATGAGCGTGTACATCTCCAAATAGCCATGGCCTGAAAAAACCTTCTCTCAAGATTTTGTGAGCAGTAGACTAGCAGCTGTAATTTTCGCTGCATATACCTTCATTAAATTCAGCCATCACATCATCCACCTCTTTCTCTATTAGACATAGTAGCAAAATTCCAGACGGATCCCTCAAATATAGACGTCCACTCACCATGGCATACTTCTGCGACCTTAATCTTAGGGTGTGGTACTTAGCTTTGTCGAACTTGGGAGGAAACCTCAAAGTATGAAGGTATTCCACCACATCCTTATACCATGTAGACAAAAGGTATTTTGCATGCATTCTTTGCATTAAGGTTTCTTTTCCAAGTTGTACTTCTATACCTTCCGATGATTCCCCCGCTTCCATGGATAGATTTATACCCAAGGCCTGGAAATTGGATTCTTACAAGATTTTAGCAACCCTTATCCTTTAATGAGCTTATTGGGTCTCATCTCTAATTCATATTCCTCAATATTGGCAATCCACTTTCCCATCTTCCCTTCACTGTCTCCTTGTATTAAAATGACTTTTATTGCTGGTATAGGGACGTATGTAGTTACGGTCGACTGCAATACATATATCTAAAAAGCCTTTAATGATTTGACCAAGGCATATGCCTAATTTTCCAAGATATTATAATTTAATTCTACATGCCACAGGACTTGACTAAAAAATGAAATAGGTTTTTTGTGCCCGTATTCGCTCTTTTGTAATAGTACTGTAGCTACTATGTGAGGGAGGCGAAAGAAAATATCATGAAAGGCTTGCTATAATAAGGTTCTACCAGTACTGGAGCTTTAGCAAAAGCCTGTTTGATTCTATCAAAAGAGGCCCTTCATTAGGTGGTGTATTTTACTTAGTTATTTTTCTTGAGCATCTCAATAATATGTCAAAAACTCTCAGCATAATTGGGAATGAAACTTCTCAAGAAATTTATTCTCCTCAAGAATACCTGGATTTCCTTATTATTCCATGGGAGGGAAATGTAATTGATCACTTCTACTCTTTTCGGGTAAATTTTCACTCCCTCCTTAGTTACTATGTGCCCCACCAGCTTCCCTTCCTCTAGAGCGAACATGAACTTTTGAGGGTTCAATGACAGAACGTACCTACGACACTTCTCAAAGGTCCAACGAAGATGTTCAATATGCTTAGCATAACTCTTTGAGAACATAGTGACATCGTCCAGATAAATCTCTACGAACTTATCTTGCTCTCCTACTAAAGAAATATCCATTGCACGTTGAAAGGTGGCACCCACATTGATTAAAACAGACATCATGCATGCATAGATGAAGGTCGCCCATGGTGTGGTGAATGTTGTTTTCTTCTGATCTTCGGGGAGGACCACCACCTGATTATATCCAGAGAAGCCATCCATCATAGACATTTAGGAGGATCCCACCACCTTTTTCAAAATATGGTCCATCTTTGAGAGAGGATAATTATCTTTGAGTGAAGACATGTTGAGATTTCAGAAGTCCACGCACAATATTATTTCTCCGTTCTTATTCCTTTCTGGGACTAAATTGGTCACCCTCTTCGAATATCTTAGGGGAACAATGATTTTAGCATGTAGTAGCCTTTTGATCTCTTTCTCAATTGTTGGGAGCAACAATGGATTGATCTGCCTCAGTTTATGCTTATGAGGCTTGACATCTCCTTTGAGAGGTATTTTGTGTTGTATGACATCAATGTTGAAAGTATTCAAATCCTGGTATGACCAGGAAAATATATATTTATATGCTTGGAACAACCAGAAATATTTGTCTTGATATTCCTCAAAAACTCCACTGGACAACTTTACCACCTCTGGGTCTTTCTCCATCCCAATATTTATATCATTTACATGCTCATCTTGGGTCACCTTAGTGGGGTTGATAGGGATTTAATTTTTATCAAAAAACATTTCCAAGGGCACAAGGCCTCTAGGAAAGACATTCTCTTTTAGTTGCAACATGTGGTGTCCGGCCAATATCTCCTCCCATTTGGTCTATGGTTGATTAATGGGCTCTTCATCCACTGCATCAATCATCAAATTGGATAATTCACCAACCATGTCCATGAAGTACTTAACTTGTTATTCATCCTCAAATACGTGCTAGTGTTTCACATTATATGGGATTGAGGGGCAATATTTCACCTTAACCTCATACCTGAGAATAGGATTTTGTGGCTGGAGGATATTGCTCGCTACAACAGCGAGCGATTTGGCCATTTGATTCTTGTCTCTCCACATGAAATGTATGTTGAAAGCTAAGAAATTTTTTTCCACTAGGTCCCATACTTCATTTCTATAAGATCTGAGCCGTGGATGTCTAGCTTTCCACTGATTTCTGACCTGTTTTACTACTAGTTCTGAGTCCCTGAAAACTGTCAGGTACTGGATATTCATATTCCTTGTTGTCTGTAGCCCTAGTAGTAGGGATTCATATTCGACCACATTTTTTGTGGCTTTGTACGCCAGTTTTAAAGAGGGAGGAACCAAAAATACTTTGGGTGAGATCAAGAGCACCCCGGCTCCATTCCCTTCTCACGAATTGGCCCCGTCAAAATGCAGAGGCCATATATCATTCTCAACTTGACTCATAGGTTCCTTCTGCTTTAGAGGGAAGAATTTAGCTTCCTATAGAAAATATTCATCTTCTTCAAAAATAAGACAAGAAAATTCACCCTCCTTACCATATGCCAAGGACTTCATCGAGCCATCAGCTTTAGTAACCATCTTTATGAGCCTGGACTAACGATAGAGCCTCTTTTCCTCCCCTATGAATACTGGGATAATAGTGTAGGTGAGATCAAGAAATTGACTCGCCAATATTTGGACCCCAATATATAGACAACAACATTTAGAATCAAGCTAGGATGTTAGCTACAACGATATCCATCACCACACTCTTAGTTGGGATCTCGGCTAGATTTACCACTAGATCTTTTATCATGCCCATAAAATTTACCCTCTTGGAGTCAAATGAATACAGATATTTATATGGTTAGTTAATTTTCAGCCCCAATTTCTCCGTGGCAGACAACGACAGTAGGTTGTGTGAAGCCCCTAAATCTAGCATTCAGTTGTGTAGCAGCAGGTCATGAATGACTAGAGACACATAGAATGGGGGTTTTGCTGAGTCAAACTCTTCTACATGAGGGCCAAAGACTACCATGGGTCTTTCTTCCTAGATATTGAGATTGTCATGGAGAGGGCCTACGTCATGGGGGAGCATCAATTGAGATACTTGAGCTTTATATGAAGGTTTTTTTAAGAGTTTGACTAGAGGAACTAGGATTTTGACCTTTTCTAACTCTTTCTGGAGGTTGAAGATTGCAGGGTTATTTTCTGTAATGACATCCTTATGTTTTTATTTAGAGTAGACACGTAAGTTTGATGCTATAGCAGAAGCCTTGTGATTTGGAGGGGGATCGTGAACTAGCTTTGTGGAGGAAGAGGTAGTGGGTTTATGGTGCACATGCTCCTCTATGGGTTTTTTCCCCTTGCTGAAAGAATTTGGAAGGGTATACTCTTTTGGTGTGGATTATTCATCTTGATCTTGTACCTAGGTCCTCTCTCTAGAGGATCTGCGGTCATACTTCTTATGGAGTTCTGCTTCCATAAAGTCCACAAATTTCCTGCAGTAATCATCAATATCTTGATCTTCTGGGGAAACCTATTTCTCTTCTAGCTCCTCTTGCAGAGTAAGCTCCCCCTTTTCATCTTTCGATTAAGAAAGGAATGATTTTTCTAACAATCAGGAGCTTCCTCGGTTTTTCGTTTCACTTGCCCTTCTAAATATAGAGGAGTTTGGATGTGATCTTGCTGCTCCTTTCTATCCCGTTGTAATATTTGTAGAGGTGATTTCCAGTACTGTGGATTGAAACATCGATTAGGGGCCATGTGGTTGGGTTGAGGAGAAAAATTTTTAGCCTCCAACTCAAGCATTATCAACTTGTTGGAGAATTTTTTTATCATCTTGTTCATCTCTTCAATCTTAGACTTCGATTCTTCTCTTTGTTGATTAGAGGAAGAAGCCTCCAGGTTACCCCTTCTCCTGGTCTCATACTCTGTTCTTCGTTTGGATTTATCGTAAAAGAAAAGTTCGCTTCTACCTCTAGAGAATCAGTTTGGATTTGATCTAGAGATGCATATCTTTTTTCTCTCAAGGTGAATCCAAACTCAGACTCAAGTGCTCCAGTAAAAACCTCTTTGGTCACCACTTGAGGAGGCTTTATTTCAATCAATAGTTTATTGTACAAATTATTGAATCTTCTTATAAATTCCATTACATATTCATTGTGTTTCTACTTCAATGCATTGAACACCGTGAGGATATAACCGTGATCCCTCTTTTCTCCCCATTTTTTAGTAAAATAATCTTCCATTTCCTCCCAAGTGGTGACCGTGTTGTTAGCAAGAGATTTGAACCACCTTCGGTCTTCTCCATCCAAATACTGGATGAGAAGCCTCAACACCACATCTAGGTGTTGCAAATTGACATTTTTAGTGAAAGCACAAAAGTCCTCAATATGCTTCTGGGCAGAAGTATTGTCTTCCCCGGTGAACCGAGGTAAGAGGTTTAGGTAGTCGTGAGGAATGTCATTTAAAACTTGAGGCAAGGCCAATGGGGCATATTTGTTAAGAAGGAAGCCCGACACAGCCATGAGGGGTGGTAGTGGTGGATTCTGCGGAGGATTATGGTGCATTACAATAGGTATATGCTGAGAGGGGATTTGTATATTTACATGAGAAGAGTTCTAGATTATGGTAAATTCTTTGAATTCCTCAGCCTCTGGGGTGGGACACAAAGGAGGCAAAGAGGTATTTACTAATTTGTCTTCATATTTTATCTCAAAACTAGATAAAGCAGAGTTTTTTGGGGGATATTCAAGTACTCAGGCTGTAGAGCCAGGGCCATAGACTTCAACTTTCTCAAATAATGACGGTGAATCTTCTAATGAGAATGTTATAGTTCATCTTGGAACTGTTTCATTCCTTTCCAGATTCACTGGAATATAATTTTTTCAAGATCATATATAGACAGAGTTCTCAGTTAATAGGTATCTGACGTTATATGTGGCTTTGTGTAAGCCAGGATTGTAGCTGATTTATATTTAGATAACAATGGAGTTGGCAGGGTGAGGGTTGCGCAACTCTCAACCCTTCGTTCTCACCTAATTGAAGGGTGAAAATGATGTCATATTCCAAGGAAAAGGTTTTCAACTTTGTTCCCCAACAACAACACCAAAAATATGTTGTCACTCCTAGACATAGTCTTGAGTTGCAGGAGAGCAGTGCCTAGGACATCTTAAAAGTAGGAGGTCATTTAGGTCCTCTTCATGTTCTTTGGCAGGGAACTCCTGAGTATTAACTGGATGGAATTTTTTGATCTGTGGTTCTGGATCACAACGGGAGCAGAGTAATAACTGTGAAATTTGATTGCAAGAGAAAAAGACAACTCAAAATGGGCCTCTGGCCATAATGAAGCTCGATATGTTGCAAATAGGGCCGGATGTGGAACAAACGAACAAACTTTAAAGATAAGTCGGATGGAAACCACAAGAACTAGGATGGTATTTTAGAGTGAGGTGGACTTATGAAGGTATAAGAATCCACCTCTAGAAACATCAGAGGAAATTGATTAATTCATATGAGTATTATTCAAGATAAATTCATAAATAATCTAGAGGCAAGCCACATTTTGAAAGCATGATAACAGGAAGCAAAATATGATGAAACAAAGAAATAAATGAAACCAAACACAACAGAGGAATACATATTGTTCATAAGTCCAAAAGGAATCCATCGTTGCAACAAACATTCGTTATATTATTTCTTCAAAATAAATCTTCAGATATACATTAAGATTGAATCTCAAAACTACAAAATGTGTTACACAGACTATACACTTTAAAATTCCACAAAATTTGAAACCTTTAATTTTTCTACGAGTTTGCCTTTTAAAGCTATTACATGGGCAACGTGGCTAGATATTTCTTCAAACACAATATTCCCTACTGATCTTACAATTTCCCATCTAATTAAAAAATGATGGGGCATAACGACATTGCATCCAAATCAGTATTGTACGACAAATACTATAACAAAAACATAACAAAATCATAAAATGCAGATAGTGCATAGGGTGAAATCGAGATTTCACCTGATTTTAGATTACATTGAAATTGAAAATCAAAAATAAATTCAACGGTCGCATGGGCATGATCATGATGTCCATTAGTTGGTACAATGAAGAGTGCCCGAGCCTTCTGAGTGTCGTTATTAGACTTAAGATGTGGAGGAGCCAAGCTAATTAGGTGGTGGGTGTGGCAGTTGCTATGAAGTAGAGGGAACTAGAGGGTTAACGTATTCATAACACATTTTCCAGAGAACTGCTGTGGTTAGCTGTGTTGTGGTGTAGGATTTGAACATAGAATGCAGTTGTGTGAGATCTGTAAAATCTAGGTGGGCAACAAAGAATCACCTGACCTGAGTGAGGAGGAATAATTCCTTACGTAGTGTTTTTACTAAGGTATCGGCCTTTAGCTAGGAGGTCTTCTCTAATGTTATGTCTGCCTTGAACTTGATCTCTGACATCTTCTGATCATAAGTGGTTAGGGGAAGAAATGCACCTGACTGCTAGTCCCGGCATGGTGGGAGGCCATATTCTACAAACTTGCACCGGCCCTAATCGAATCTCTCTACTCCCTTTGACACCAATGCTTAAAAACCCAAAAATTTTATGCGTGCCTCCTCTTTCTCGATCATGTTACTGGCCTTGATGATAGTTCTGAAATGCTCGACCACTCCCTGGGTGTTTAATTCTTCTGATGAAAGTTCATTGAGATACCTGACATATTTCCTTATTTTTGCTGCCTTCTCTTCTGCTTCCTTGTGACCGACTTCCAGCAGTGCCTTGTACTCTCAAATAGCTCTCTTCTTGTCATTGGTCAATATGAGGAGCTCCCAATGATACTTGACCTATGTTATGATCTATCGCCAGACCATTTTCCTTGCTTCTATCAACAACATATTACCTTTAAGCTATGCTTTCAAGTATTTGTTAGACTTCTCATGTCCCCGGGCTTCCTTGTGGAGGTTATCTACCTCCTTTTGTAGGGATGAAGCCATATTTTTATTCTCTATGTATGCAGCCTTGGCCTCATCTAGGAGCTGACGAGTAGTGTGTGTTTCATCTTCTAACATCTTCAGATCTGCCAGAGCCTTGGTTGGATGCTCCAGAGCACTCTAAAGATCTTTTGGTATAGTAAGTACACATGTATACTCACCCCAATTAAGTTGTACCTCTAAAAACCTCCTATTTAGCCCAATGATTTCCTTATCCTTTTGAGCAATCACTTCCTCCCTTTGTGCGAGGGAATCAGCGAGGATTTTTTTTTCCTTTTCCACCAGGGAAAGTTCCTCTGTCTGAATATGTTCAGAATAAGGGATATTCAATTTTCACCTCAATTCTTGTACTTCCAAATCTGATTTGGTCATAAGGGATTGAAATTCTGAATTGGCATCAAATCCCTTCTCTCTTATAAATTTTCTACAGTTCCCCAGCTAAGCAACAACAACTTTAGTTCTAGCCCTCTCCCTTTGTTGGGTGACCTTCATTTGAGTCAATTTCCTTTCATTCCTCTATAAGGTGACTGTATTTTTTATAACCTCATTCTGTAGCATGTCCCCGATACACTGGTGCAAATCTAACTTATCCGACAGGGGAATGGAGCCCAAATTTAGAAATATTTCCAGTGCTCTATATTGGGTTCTCGGAGCTACGGGATGCATGGTTTAATTCTAGATGGCCAATATGAGTTTCTCTTTATCCATATCCAAGGCTGAGGAGAGCCTGGTATGATGTTTATCTATGAACTGATAAGTTTATGCCCTTAGCCTCTCTCGCGCAGACTTTTTCCTGGTATCAATGTTCTCCTTTGCATCATATTTACCCAATGTGACCACCTGTGAAAGCTCTAAGGAGGCAGAAGATGACGTAGAATCAAAGGAGAATAAGAAGCGTAGCTTTTCTTTGTCAGGACCTCTGAGCAAGGAGACCTCGTCCTCGAAAAATTCTGTGTCTAGGTCCTCTAGCCCTTCAATTCTTTTCTTTTTAGTGGGGTGTATTTCCTCATCCTCCTCCATGGACCCTTGACTACCCAGGGGGTCTCCCAGTTCCTGCCCTTCTGCCTCAGCAAGTAAATTGTCTCCCTTTCCTTCAGCAGCTGAGGATTCGGCCTCCATCTATGTATCCAAAGGCGACATATCAAATTTACCTTTCCATTCAATAAGAGGCCTAGGTTCATGTGCATATGATGTTGATTTAATATTCTTCTTCCTGCTTGTGAGGAAATCCTAAGGCTCATAGATCCAAACATCTCCCCATGGGAAATTCATCTCCTGAAACATCCTTTCGACAGTGGAGAGGGCATGCCTTGAATTAATGGTGCAAGGGCCTACAGAGTTTAAGGGTCTGAAGATGTATCCCTTTTTCGTGGGCACGAAGTGGGCTTGTTTGGCACTTAAGACCTGACCGATGAACTCAAGGGTGAAAATACTCATGGGCAGGAAAACTGGTAGGTTATAAGGAGGTACTTCATCACCGTCGACCCTGATCTCAGTGTGGTATTTGAATAGGTAACAATCACCTATGCAATCCATTTCATTGAACTAGAGAGAACCCTTTTTCTTGGGAAAAATTATGGGTGGGGAGGTGTCCTGTATTGTAGCATAGGCTATGGACATGAAATCGGTAATGAATTTCACATACCCCTTCCCCCCTGGATGCTAGAAAAATAGAAGAGTCCACTTGAAAACAAATTTAGGTTTAGATTTTCTCCTGAAGAACTTGTTCATGCCTAGACCTTCAAACTTATTCGCATGCTCAAATAGGAATAAGTAGAAAATAAGGGAGCAATATTTAAGAGAATAGAAGGAAGAAATATCTTGGAAATAGGGTTTGATATCCGAGGCCAGAAAGGTGGGGATATCCGAAAGAAACTCAGCCTGCATCATAATCCATAGAAATCCTAAAGCCAACTTAGTCACCATCTCGGCATCTTCAAACCCTAGCATTCCCAAGATGGATACTAGAATAGGCTATATGGTGTTATGGAATGATGAAAACAGAATAGAATCTATGTGAGGGAAAGCTAATAGGTCTGAGTCAGAGATGAGATCGAGGAAACCACTTTGTTTTTCCAAGCGTTGATTCGAGAAATGGCAGGAGAGAGTGACTTTGATGAACTTGACACAGTCCTAGGCGCAAGGATAACATAAGGATTTTCGGATGAGTTAGGGAGTAATCTCAAGAATATTGGTTCCCCGAGTGGAAAGTAATATGTCCTTACGCTCGATGTAGGCCTCCCTAATCCAGCAAATAAACTCTAGGAATAGAAGGGTCATTAGGTAAATTTGGTATTAAAGCCCTGACTAGACTCTAAATACATCTTCATCCCTTTGCTAAAAATCGAAGAGCTCAGCCCTGGTGCAGACTACATTGAAGGGATAGACTGGTTCGCGGATTTGTACATGAGCATTACTGAGGGTTTTGGGTCTAGGAGCAGTCTTGACCTCACGAGCTTGGGGGGTTTCGGGTGCGGAGCGTTTAATTTTTTCCATCATAATTTGAATAAAGAGTAAAAGGGAAAAAACGAAAAATTACATGACAAAATAACTGAAATATCACTGAGTTAGTAGGGAAAAGTGACGCGATATTGAAAAGCAGATAATACTCGAGTTTTTACCTTCCTAACAGAGCGAAATAATGGTAAATAACCAGTAAATTCACACAGCTGAGAGTAAAACTCCCTACGAAAATAGGGTTTTACTAATTACCATGGTGGGGTGACACATGTAGGGTTGGCATCATGAGGATGTTGAGAGTGGGACATGTCGCACATGGTGGTTGGCCAACAATGGTTGGGTAGGTCCGGGCCACGTCCTAGGCAAGAGGGGTACTAGCCTTCATACCCACTACTGGACTTTACTTAATGTAGAACATAACTACGCCAAATGTTTAGCTTGGTGGGCCCCTTTTATCTTTGGCGGTGTGGACGGAGGCCTCCGTCCCTTTTCCTTCCCCCCACAGAAGCGATTTGATTATATCTGAGGAGGGCAAACATCACCTTTTCTGGAGGGTCAGCTTTAACCACCTTTGCTTCCTTCGGATGCCAACAGAATGACCATAAGCCACCGGTATTTGGTAGGTGCCGCTATCGCAAGCCTGTGCACACGGTGCCTTTGGGGGAGGCGTGATCATGTCAACTTTCTCTTCATACCTTTCACCCACAAGGCTGCGACGCTTGTTTTTGCAACATCATCCGATTTCTTTGTCACTCCTTGTCCTTTGAACCCATGGTTTCTTTGCACAATTGCTTTTTTTCTTTTACCGGTGAGATCACAAGCCAACAACACATATAAAAAAAATCAAATTTTTTTATATGGCCAAGGGGTCTATTCTCAGAATCAACCCCTTGCACATATAAAAAAGAAAGGATTTTTTTTTTTATATGGCCAAAGGGACGATTCTTAGAATGGACACCTTGCGCATATAAAAAAAATTAATCTTTTTGTATATGCTCAAAGGGCCGATTCTGAGAATCGCCCCCTGGGCATATAAAAAAAATAAAAAAAATTAGTGGGGTTGGGGAGATAATATAAATATTTTTTTTTTTTTTTTTTTTTAACTTATTTTAAATTATAACTCTCTTTTTTTACGTGGATTGGTTAGATGACATGTAAAAAAAAAAAAAATTGTTATAGAGTTTTTGTTGGGGAAAAAATGTATAAAAATATCATTTTAAACAAGTTTTTTGGTTTGTTTACCTAATCTATTTGTTTTTGTGATTTAGTAGTTTATGTGTATATATGTATGTTTGAAGGAAAATGGCATCAAGGAAGTTTTCTGTCTATATTTCTAGACTAGAGTCAACATTTGCATCATCTAAAGCTATAGGTGGGCCTTCAAAAAGCATTACTATACGAACTGCACCTCATTTAATTACAGAAAATGTGGGAGATGCATCCACAAAAGAAAATAAGTTGGTTTAATACTGGAAGAACTCAACAGAAGTGAATCATTCAAAATATGCACGGTTTCTGGAAGATGTAGAAGACAAATCTCTGCAATTATATCTATATTCCAATAAGAATTTTGATGCTGAAATTTATGATTTCGTGGGAAAATTATTAGACCTATATATTATTCCAAATACTATCACATCATAAAAATATATATCATTTTACATTATCGATGTATAACACGGGGGAAGATTCTTCAAATATATGCAAACAAATCGTACAAAATATTGCACAGAAGATTGTAAGTATTTTTATTTAGACTTATCTGTTTTCTGTTATTCAAATTATATCATTGTATTTTTAATAACTTAGTTAGTATTGATATATTATATTTTGATTTACAAGATTTTTTTGAGGGCATTTCAATTATTTTGGGGGATCTATTATATAGAGCGAGTTATTATGAATTTATCTCCATTTTCCATGAACATAAAGTAGAAGATATGGGAAAGAAGCAAAAAAAATACTTCATGATGCTATAAGATTGTATCAAAGGGATTAATCTAGTAAAGGTAGACATGTTACTTTTCAAAATGGGGAAGTTGAAGTTGATGCTGAAGATGAAGAACATGTTTCCATATTTGAGTATCACATAAGAACTGATGTTAGAAAGGAGAAGAACCATAAAATAACAAAAACAAGAATGCCCAAGAATGTATCCATTATAGTTGATGATGAGGAGATTGTTTTGGTCCAAGAAAATATCATAAGAAATAAGAGTAAGAAACAAAAAATTGTTCATTCTCAAAGAATCATGGACAACAATGAAGGGCCTGGTGAATACTCCTAATAAATCAGGGAAATCATTATGCCAGGAGCTAATTTGGAGGATGGCATTATGCAAACAAAACAAAATTCCATTCGACATCAATTGGTGAAGAAAAAATTAATTGAAGGTGGTCGGTCATTCCAAGTTAATGTCATTCAAGTCTACAATCCAGATGAAGGACATCTCAAATATCAAATTAGAAAGCCACACTATTTGCATGTTCACAATTTGAAAACATTGATAAGGTACAACACTTTTTCACATGTGGTTGATTATGTTATTCTTGTTGATCCAAGTCAGGTTCCTAACAAAGAATCATTTGAAAATTCAAAATGTTTTGAATGCAAATACTATGTACTTGGGGGAAACCACTCTGTAGAAGATCAAAGGAAATTGATGGAGGAATATCCCAATAACCCGCGTTTTGAAACAATTAAATGTATCATTTATGCTGGTTTAACAGATAATGAATAAAAGTTATTGGAATGGTATCATAATCCAAATAATGTGTATAGCATGTCTATGAATTTCATCCAAAGGGTCGGATTTATTCATAGTGAATTTGAAGAAAAATGTGGTGGTGATAAGCTAAAGGTTGATCATGCATTCTAGAAGGAATGTTGTATGGAAATCAGTTATAAAATCGAAGAAAAAAAAAGTTCAAAAAGTGGCAGAGTAAATTATCAAATATTCAGAAATATGAATAACATTTTCTAGTCGCCATTTAGAACTGGAGAGATATGGGAATTGATTGATGAGATTTTTGAGTTTTGGGAGATTGTTGGCATCAAAATTTAGAAGGTTAGAAGTTCTAAACCATTGATATGTACCAACAGTAAATCAGGTCCTAAAATGAAGCTCCTTCCAGAAGATATTACTATCACACCTTGGAGATCAATGCAAGGATTAAAGGATGAAAAGCTTTTCAAAACAATATTATCTCATGTAAAGTCAAGAGAATTATCAATGGATGAAATTCCTGAAGAATTTCTAAATTAAGTTTGTTATTTTTACTTTTTTATTATTATAAATTTCTGTTAAATATAATATATTATTGTTGGTATTATTTGTTATACATAACACTATAATAACATTTTTTATTTCATTTATTCAATCAGAAGGTTTATATGAGAATACAAGAACAAATGGTTAAATTGTTGAATGAATATAGTTGGGATGATGTTCTACGCAACTACCCAGATTCAATTTCTACATCAATGCTAAAATATTTTTATCTTTCATTTAAAAAGGTATGTTCATTCATACATTCATTTATATTAATATGTATAATATTTTTAATTTATAACTTATACATTTATTTTGTTTATTTTATTGAAGATGAAGAACGATACAAATGGAGCACCGAATAGTTTCAGAAGATTTATTGAAAAATTAAAAATGTAAAGGATAAGAAAAAAATGTCTTAGTGATGTTGAACTTGATCCCAATCTTAGTCATTTAATTTGGAATGGTCTCCGCACTATCCAATATCAAATAATATTAGGTGATTGTGAAGGCATTGCAAAACACATACCTAAAAGGGATTATTCCCTAGTTATTACAAATATTCCTCATGGTTTCAATATCCCAAACATTGAATATGATAGTGACCGGTATACTTATCAAGCATTTCGTAAACTGGTTGCGGGATTTCTGTAAGTCACAAAATCACCATTTTGGAGATTTTTGACATTTCATCTAGACACACAATTGGGGTTGTTATTATTAAGCTTCAAGGGAAAAACAAAGTAAAGGATGCAGCTTACATGGTAAGATTTTAAAATCATAGATTTTATTAATGTCAAAAAAATCACGTATGTACATGATAATTGAACTTTTACTATTTCATGTTCATTAGGGAAATTTTGAGGTCTAAAATGCGCCTCCTAAGGAAATTATAACATAATAGTGGAAATAATAAATAAGGTTTGATTACATCATCAAATTTTAGAGGGAAAAAAGAAAGAAACTACTTTTTCAACTAATATTTCGAACTTATCTCCCTAAGGTTTTACTCAAATTTGAAATGGTAATACTCGTTGGATGAAAAATTTAATTCCTCATCCAAGGAGTATCCATGTTGCATACTTTTGATGGACTCTCCTACACGAAAAATGAGAAATACATAAGAACATGATTGCAATCATGCTTTTTATGCATTTCTCATTTTTAGTGTAGCAGGGTCCTTAAAAAGTATGCAACATAGGTACCCCTTGGACGAAGAATTAAATTTTTCACACAACGAGTATTCCCACTCGACTAAACCCTTAGGAAGATAAGTTGAAATTACGAGTTGAAAGAGTAGTTTTATTATTTTTTTATTTTTTTAATCTTTTTACTTCTTTACTCCAAAAATGGTGAATCATCCCCCATGGTTGAAATCATCACATTGAATCTTATTTGTTCTTATAAAGTTTATTTTAGCTGTACATTTTTCTTAAGAGGCCCATTTTAGACCTCAAAATTCCCCTAATGACAAGAAAAAGCCAAATCTTGTTTGTGGCGGAAATCAACCAATTATAAGTGATTGTGATTTCATTCATGTTGAAAGTTGGACAAATGATAATAGCTATAAGACTATTCTTTTCAATCAAGTAGATGGAAAGAATCACAACCAAGTACTAGTCCATGAGGCTATTGTAAGAAAACTATTATATCAATATAAAGAAGAAAAAGGAGAGATAGTTAACATATATCAAAAACCATAGTCGTTGATTAAATATACTTTAGATTTATGTTCAAATGAATTAGATTGGGTTTTGGATTTATTTTCGGGCTCATGTAAGTTTTATTATATAAGAATGAATTTCACTGTTATCTTTTTTAAATTTTTTGTGTTTATACTAAATTACTAATTTTTTTCTTTTGTACATGACGATTAGGTAAAACACTAGAATGTTTCTTACAAAATGGAAGAAATTGCATTTCCATTGAAAAATACCCACTAAAATGCAACTTTATTCATCAAAGAATCAATGCTCTTCAATTTCTTCCAAATGAAATGCAAGAAGTTGGTTCGAGAAAAGGGTATTTTAATGAATATCTTGTGCCAAAAAAGGAAAAATAACCTCAAAGACCATTATATGGAATGATTGGAAAGGAATAATTTGGGACATTCATAGACATCAAAGATACATCAGAAGAGGAAAACGATGAAACTGAAGCCAATGATGAAAATATTGTGGAAGAGGACAATATTTATACTCTTGAAGATGAAGAGTTTGGGTTGCATGATATTATTCATTAAATATTAAGTTAAGCTTCCAAATGAAGCTCATTTTCTGTAACTATTCATATGTTATACTTGTAATTTTTTTACTCTGACATTTTATAAGAAGAAATAAATATTCAATTGTTGTTATTATAAGTTTAATATTTGTGTAATGTGATTTTCACTTCAATTTATGTGAATCATTTAAGTTTTGAAAAAAACAGTAATGATTATTAACTTTTCACATAAAATTAACAAAAATTGCTAATTTTAATACTTTTTTGTTACTTTTTCCCCATAAAAATGGTTTATTTGACATGTGATTTTTAGCAAAAAGGATGAAAATGTTAATATTTTATGCTATTTCTATAAAAAAAATGTGCTTTTTTATGTAAATTGTTAAAAATTCTTTCTTTTTTAGCGGAAATTATTTTTTGTGCAATGAAATATTATTTAACAATATATAATTAGATAGAATATTGACACTTTCAAATTTTTACCTTTATTGTTTTTTGAGAATGCAAAAAATTAAATATCTCACTACAAAAAAAACATTTAAAGTAAAACAGGAAAACAAATACCTAAAAAAAACTTAAACAAAATATGTAAGTGAAAATAATTATTATCATTTAATAGATTAGAAAAATTCAAGTCAAAAATAAGTCTCCTAAAAAAAGGGGATGATGCTGGAATCAGGAATTTTCAAAATCAACATAAAAAAATAAAATTTTAAAAATAATGTCTATACTTGGGACATAAGAAAATTTAATGTGAAAAAAACATGCTAAAAAAATTAAGAGTACTCTGAATCAACACTTTTCAAAATCAGAGCTGTTTTTGTTACCTAAAAAAGGCAGGTGCTCGTTTCTGTTCCCGTTTCAAAGTTGACATTTTTATTTGATCACATGTTGAACTCGTATCTATTTAATTCTATGAACCAATTTTTTTTATCCCAATACTTATAAAATGGATAACGTCTTCTATATGTTTTTCATGGATAGGTCCTCTAGTCAAAGACCGACCTAGTTTATTTTTATCAATGCATGAAATTTGAAACAATAATGTCTGCTCTCTCACATATTGTATCTCATCATGTTAGATTATGTTTGATATAAAATTAGAAACATAAGGAGTATTTGAAAAATTTATTAGAGTCCAACTTGCGAGGGAAGTTAAGAGTCTGAATCATTCACCCTATTACCTAGAGGCATGTCTAGATGTCTAGATCTTATGAATTCAATTTGATTTTGGATTGATATTTGGATAATTTTGGAGGGTTTTTCAATAATTGGAAGTGTGAAAAGTATAGTCAAAATATCATTCATATGGCAATACACAAAGTTTCTCACATTTTCAATTTTCGATTACCAAGAAATTGACTTTTTTTCTATATATTCATATCCTTACCCTTATAAGGAGGGTATGAACCCGAGATTGGAAAATAATATTTCACAATATTTAGCTATGATTTTAGCAAAAATACTAATAATGTCTTAGCCTAATAGGACCTATCCTTTTTATAAAGTTTGTATAATTAGCTTTCCTCTCTACGAATGCTCAACTATTCTATATGCTGAATGCATTATGAACTAGATATAAATGGAAAATTGAAATATTTTCATGCTAAAATCATTAATCATATGAAAATATATACCATAATATTAGGTAGAGAATGGTGAGGATTAATAGGAGAATTTGTTTTTGGAGGCTCATTTCTAAGAATATTTGTTGGTATAAAAAGGTACCATGGATGATGTATCTTAGAGGAGGAAGAATTAAATGTATTGATTTTTCCTTAAGACAAAATATAGGATCTCCAAACCAAAGTCTCTCAAAATCAACCAATTTTGTTATTAAAAATATACTTAGATACCTCAAAATGAGAAATCAATAAAAAATTACAGTGTTATTGTTTTATGCATAGAGAAACTCCACTATAGAGTTCACATCGATTATCTTAAATATTGTATGGATGAAAGTGAATTTCATTTTTTATATGATATATAAAAATGGATTGGTAACTCTATCGAATGGTTAAGTTGGAACTATGGTGCTCCTCCTTCTCCTCTAACATTTTTAGCCTCTATTTTCTAGGTTCTCACTAGACATGCAACTTGGAACAAGGTATGAAATTATTCAAGAAGATAGGGAAACACATATTATTCATTAAGAAGTTGATATCATGCTATTTTGGATGCTTCACACCATCATATGTAATCAAATCAATGGAAAATTGTTGAAACAATGAAAACCTTTCCAAGAAAAATAAAGTTTTCAACTTTTGGCATTGGAAAATAGTGAGAATATAGTACTTATGAAAGAAATTATTTTTAGGTCCCCCTCAATTCATTTATTACGAAGAAAATATGATGAATTATTCACCATCTATTTGTAATTGTTACCTCACTAAAGAGGGTATGGTCCTATGCAACTCTATCATCTTGACTTAATAAGTATTCTCCAACCATGGCATGTATAATTTTGGACATGGAGAAACTCATATTCGATGATTTTCTTAGGATAAGACAAATTTTAAACGAGTATGGAATACTATTTCGAAATTTGATTTTGGATTGAAAAAATCAAAGAATGGTTTAGAAGTGGGGTAACTAATTCATCACAAAATGCTACAAAATCCACCATTCTAATTTTTAGCACTATGCAACAAAAATATTATGAAAATGATACCACATTGAAAAAATAAGAGGAAGCAAAGGTGGCTCAATTAATGTTAAACCAATTACACGATCTAACCATTTGTAATAGATATTTTATAAAATCATCTTTGAGCATGGGAAATGACCCTTTAAAATCACAGATTTTAAGATCCAACAATATTATTAGTTTCAATCCATTGATGGGGCCTCAGAAAATAATGTAGGGGGAGTCTCCATGATCGTAGTGGAAATAAATAATTTAATTATACATGGGAATTGGCTACTGCCTCCATTAATTTTTTAAGAGCATAATCACTTTGAAAATTCATTTTCCTTACAAAATAGGGGTATAAAATACTTCATATCATTGGGGGACTCAATAATTATTATAAAGTATATCCTAGAGAATTTATCATAATGCTAATCAAGATTATTTTTTCCATACTTCAAACCGAGAACATTGTTAGTTACCTTGATAAGTTTTTATTTTTATTATAAAACATGATTTGAATGGTGAGGACGGCCATTTTCCCACAATTTTGTCCACTCCCGAGTTTTAGGTCTTCGTAAAAAATGTATAATTATGTTATAATTAATTATGTTATAATTGAATCCCATAATGGAAGTAGAACTCGACCTTGTTTCCCTCGCATGATTCATACGACATGTTCTTCAGTTAAATATTCTCAATTAAATATGCATATCCCTATGATATGCACTATGTAACAATGATTACCCCATACCCCTCACTTCAATAAATTTGGCTTATGCATGGTTAGTCAATGTGCTTCCTTGCACTCCCACAGTAGACAATATATCTACTATTATGGTTTTTCATTTCATTTTATGATCTCATTCAATAAAACAGGTAATTTGGTTATAACTAATGTTGAATTAATGAGAATTAAATGATGATTTTTATTCATATTACTAAAGGTTTAAGGATTCTACAAGCTCAATCAATCGTGTTTATACTTACTCAATTCCCTCATACAAGTTTTTTATTTTTCTTAGCGAACATCCACTAGATACTTGGTTTTTAGTTTTAATCCGCTCCCATGGTTAAAAGTTTGTCACAAGATTTCAATTTATTTTTTTAATCCGTCGAACATATAAGAGAAATTGAGTTATATTTTATCTCAAGTTTGATTTCATTTTTTTGTTTCTCTAGTTCTAATACTTTTGGGAAAACATTTTATGGCATGGTTGATATGGATAAATGAGACGTGAAGGAGATTTGCAAGCTCATTTGTAGGGATGAATAAGTAATTCAAGAATTAGTATGTCCTTGACAAAAATCTCAATCATTCTTGAAAATTTCTAGTAAAGCACCACTCACAACACGAATGACACACATCTTCTTCCTTTTCAAAATAAATCAACATATTCTCTCGTGGTGGAGTATAGCCATCTCAGATCCTCACTTTTTACACAATGGATGGGTGTCCTTTCTCTTAATTTAGACAAAGTTTAGTCTAGTCACTCTATTTAGGCATGCTTTGTTGAGGATTATTTTTCTAACGAATCAACTATTCAATGGAGTTAGAGGGAAAAAAATCCCCTTCTTCACAGGGGTAGGAAACTAAAGAGAAAAACCAACCATAAATGGGATGTATGTCTTTTAAATTGTATGTATTTTGGGTAATTTTTTTAACATATCCACCTATAGGAGAACATGTAATTGTATTTTTTATAAGATAATAGGGCATATACTAACTTTCTTAGAAGCAGGTGTACTTATTTATACTCTATGAAATGTTTTGAATATTTTTCTACTAACTCCTATATGAAAATTTCGATAATATAATTTTATTTCGATGAAAAAAAATCCAATTTTCAATATACATTAAGAAGGGAAAATTTTAAGGATAGAAAAGTAAGTTGAAGTTTAAAAATTTGGCAAATCTCACTAGTCCCTAATATGTAAACTATAAAATTTTATTGATGTATTTATAAAATTATTTAAATTTATAATGATATTATATATACTCTCTATATAATGGTGGAGATTTTTAACATAAAATAGTTTATATTGGAAAATTTGGGCGAATCATTTTTATAAAAAATGGAAATTAGCAAATCTTGTTTTTGGAAAAAACATGGAAAAATAGCCCACCTACAAATGTTAGCCCCTAAATTGTCATCGGCTATAAATTCATAAATGAATATAAATTCAAAATATATAACATTTTTATAAATTTCTGAAATCTAATATAATCTGAAAAACATAGACTTATGTTTAAGCTATGATGTAAATGCGAGTTGCTAAGGATGGGTTGTTCCTAGTTATTTCATAATACAAGAAAATATGTTCACTAATTCCGTGGTTGTGATGAAAATTTCATAGAATATGTTGCTTTACGTTAGCCACAATGTCATCATTTTGTAATGAGTAATGTTAGCATAACACGTTTAAGGTTACAAAATCATGACAACGATTGTGTAGAGAATATATATTTTTTTGTTGTGTTGCAATTTCTCTTATATTATACTCCTTTTGTAAATATTATGTGGCATATTTTCACCATGTTAATGGCCTAAGAGTTCGCATGTGAATGTGTGTAAAAGCCCACCCATAAGATATATACTAATATACTTGTTGTAATATATAACCCCAATTTGACCATATCGCATCTAATGATTAAAAGAATAGAGAAATATATTCTAAACATTTATATTACAAGTGTTAATATCACTATCTCTAAAGTATACAATTGGATTATAAAATTTTTAAAAAAATTGTGATTTTTTTTATTAAAAAGTGTCATTTTATTTTCCAAAATTGCTAATATCATATTTCCACAACTTATCAGTTATATTTCAATATTTCAATTTTTTAATTTTGATATAATATTAAAGTAACTTTCTCCAACATATTATTTCTATGTGTACATGCACAATATCACTACGAAAAAAATTCATAAATATTTCAAGACTGAAGAGATGCAATAAAATAGAAACATGTTAGAACAATAATTATAACCAATAGTTGTACATTTTCATAAGTATTTAAGTGAATGTGCGTCATGGTTTCAAATCAAGAAACTGAAGACTATAATTCCCTCACTTTACGAACTTCCTCACCTTAACCACAGACACTATAAGATGTTCGTTGCGAATTTCCTTTTTACAAAACACACGGTCAATAAAATCTAGCATTAACCACTTTAAGGTGTTATAGTTACGTTGACATTCAATTTCCATCACATCTAGATGGACATCAATACATCAAACCCGTCAAGATGTATATTTAGTATTGAGAAAATGGTGATGTAGCTTATATATTCCAAAATATCCCAACTAAATTCATTTTTTTAATTTTCCTTCATTAGATTAATTTGACTTGGGAAAAGATCTAATGACTGAAATCCATTTTTGTGAAACCCCTAGCGATTTGTTTTTTTTGCATACATATTAATTTTAAAATTATTTGTAAATATTGTTTGAATTTGATGGTTGTGGAGGCCATGGCTTAATCTCAATGCTTTTGTAAATAAAATTTGTAACGAATAATTTTTTACTTTTGGAAAATTTTATGGGAAATATCACATGGGTAATATGGAATTTTTGATATACTGTGAATTCTCAAGTGTTTGAAGTCTACATGGTGGACCTTCCCAAATATTCCTTCTAAGAATCATAGAAGAGAGTTTTCACTAAGGGAAACATCATTATTGGAGAGAAATATTATGATGAGTGGAAAATAAAATTAACTAGGGAGAAATTCTATTTTGGGTAAACTTTTTAAGAAAAGAACAACAAGAGAGAAAGGTGTGCTTACAAGGAAAAAGGAAACATGTTTTCCTATTTAAAATAGAAATCCTAGGTAAAGTAAAAAAGATGCAAACCTTAAAAGTAGTTAGAAAAAAATATGCTTGGAAGAAAAAAATTTAATACCACAAAAGGAATAGACGAAGGGGTTGTTATCCCTTTCTAATGGATACACATGGAGGGGATGAAGCAAGAATTTTGAGATTAGGGGGAGGGGAGTTGTTGGGAGTGTGATTCATTAGTTGGAAGGAAAATTGTTGTTCCTATAGCATTTCCCAAAGGAATTACTTCTCATTAGATGATTTCCTATTTGTGAGTAAATTTTGGGTGAAAATTTTCATTTAGAGTAGAAAAGTTACATTGCTATAACTATTGTTTGATTTTGGATTTACTCAGGCTGATGAGATTTAATCAATAATGATTGCAATAGAAATAATTACATGAATAGTTACAATCTGTATTGTTGAGTGATATGGGAACCAATGAAAAGAAGAGTGAGGAAAAAAATAGTTAAATTCAATGTTCAGTCAGAAAGAGAGGGTTTCTATAGCAAGAATTTTATATAACTATAATCATATGCATGAAAACTAACTAGTGTATGACATTCATAGAAGTATTATCAGAACTATTGATATGTAAGTAAATTATTTATGTGATTAAAGTATTGAATAAGAATGAAGGATATTGAATTTATACATTAGATTAGATGTGATTTGGAAATTTTAATAGTAACAATGCTTGTGTCCATTGATCCTACTAAACAATTTTCTACATTACTATGAAGCATTTTTTTAATGACTAGAGAAATTATTTGTTAACTAGGTATTGAATAAAATTTTCAAATAGCAAGTTGTGTTTTAAATATCTGTCCATGAACATATCTATGCACCTGATCCATTGATAAGGATTTTAATGATGGTATTTTTATGTGAGTATGATTGGTCAAGTTGAACTTTAGACTGAGATAGCTAACAATTATGCAAGGAGGCTTTTATGTTATAATATTCTTCTTGAATTTGACTATAATTTAATCAAACAAGGATATAAGTGTAGGCATAGAAATTATCTAAAGGAAATTGACACCTAGCATGAAATGATGTAGGGACCTAGCTACAAATGAATATATAATAGAATATTTCCAGTGCATGCTACATGTGGTATTGTGCAAATAGAGTTTGGAATCATGCACTAGAGCTTGTATTCTATCATAATATATCTTTAGTTGATGAAGTAAAATTGAATTAACCATAGCATAAAGGCTAAGTAGATTATATTTCTATGTAAACCTACAGTAATGAGTGGTTTTCCTTAGCTCAAAAAATGGATTATAACATATTTCGAAAAAGATATCCATACATAATACATTCAGAATAAATCATAAAACGTTTTTCATACATGTGGGCCTTCAAAGAACAAAATAAAAGAATATACTTCTAATGTGAATACGTACTATTGAAGGAGAAGGCCTAATTAGAAACAAAGATATAAGAACTATTGTGCTATGTGAAAAATCTATGATCAAATTTATTTTAAATTACATAATAAGTATTCAATATTTTTTTGTACATGTAGCTGGTACAATAATGAACCAATATACATCCCTTTATTTGAAAAATATCAAGAGGCTTATGCATAATACAATAAATTGAGTGGAAATATTCAAATCATGAACAAAAGTGCATTTAATGGCCTTTGAGTCCAGTTTCTTCCTATCCTCCATTGGAACATGAGCAAAATATTTGGATCCAAAAACTACTAAATATTTAACTACAGGTTCAAAACTTAATAAGGCTTCAAATGGAGTTTTAAACTCAAGATTTTTTGTTTGACTCCTATTCCTCAAATATACTACAGTATTTATCACTTTAGACAAAAATCCATTATGAATATTTTCACCTTTTAACATGCTTTGAACCCACTCCACAAGGGTTATGTTTTTCCTCTCTGCAACCTCGTTCTATTGAGGAGTGTGGGGTATTGTAAAATGCTACAATATTCCATGGTATTTGAAATATTTGTAGAGATCAACCTTCTTGTATTCTCCCCCTTGGTCCGAGTGGAGAATCTTGATGAATTTACCTGTCTTCTTCATAATCATGCTTCTGAACTATTTGAAATATTCAAAAGTATGACTATTTATACTGAGAAAATATACGCATGTGAATCTTGTATAGTAATCAACAAATAATAAGAAATAATAAGCACCTCCTAAGGACCTTGACTGGATTGGCCCACACAAAACAGTGTGAACTAACTGTGAAATAATAAGCACCTCTTTGTTTTCTATTAACATTTACAAGAAACTCATCTTTGACATGCATCTTCCAAAGAGAAAATGCTTCAAAATCAACATGAATATGCTTTAAAACAAGGAGACCATTGACCATACCTCTTTTTTTAAGTATCAAAAAATAATTGAGATTAATATGGTTGAATATTTGATGCCATAAATCTTCTGCAGACATACCTGATGATATAGAGGCTTAGTGTGGTGCACTTATCACATTCAACTTGCAAAGACCTCCCACTCAAATCCATGTTGAAATTTTCTTCATACAATACAAAAAATCCTTAATAACACAATATGACTTAAAAATTATACCTTAAGGTTATGATCTGTTATCATTGAAACATAAATCAAACTCTTCTTAATTCTGGGTACATACATCATGTTTTGAATGTACCCAATATTTCCATTAGGCAGTATTATAGGAACATTACCATGCCCTTTGATTTTGTACCCTCTGTCATTCCCAAGGTATATTTTTGCATCAATTTTGGTTTCTTTGAAATCTTCAAACCATTTTTTGTTACCTTCCATGTGGGTGGAAGCTCCTGAGTCCACAAAACACGTATCTGCTTCACCATTCTCATCAGAATGCCTCATAAATAGTTTGAGGTCCTCGTTATGGTCATTATCAGAAAATTTTCCTTCATGTATCTTGTATCTCTAATGACCTTCATAAAACTTCTTCTTTTGGTAATGCTTATCCATATGGCTAATTTTACCACAATAGAAACATTTCATTGTTGAATAATTTCTATTTGATGACATATTTTGAGTTGGAGTCATCTTTCTTTGTGGTGTAGCTCCACCTCTCTGTCCTCCATATTCCTTACCTCTGAAGGGCTTCTTCTTCGCCATTAAAGAATGATCTGAATTTTGGGTTTTCAGGGTCATTCACCTTTCCTCATCTTGCATCAAGATCCCGGTAAATTATTCAAATTTGGAGGATTTATCTCTCGCATTCAGGCCTATGATAAACATCTGATAGACATATTTCATACCATTCATGATAATTTTTACCATATCACTATTACTTGCTTCCTCCCGTATGTCCCCAAGCTTGTCACTGAGGTCCTTGATGTGAGAGATGAACATAACTAATAATTAATTCTCCTCCATTTTCATGGAGACAATATTTCTTTTCAGGGATATTAGGAAATTTGTATTTTTGATTGCATACAGGTCCTTGAGGGTTGTCTAGATCTCTTCTACTAATTTTCACTCTCTGATGTGAGGAATAATGCAGTCTTTGAATGACATTTTCAACATCGTTTTCACCTTCTTCTCCCTCTTCTCCCAATCCTGAAGCACCGCAAGTGATCTGCATCCTGCAACTGTAGGTTTCAATTCATCGCCAATCATGATCCCCCATGCACTATGCCCTTACAACATAGTTTTCAACTTAAATTTCCAATTAGAATAATAGGAATTGTCAAGCTTATTTCTCTCGTTCAAGTATGCCTCAATCATTTGGTTATTGATCTTGAAATTTTTAAAAATCACTTCCAGCAATTGATAAAAAAAAAGGATCTTCAAATGGATCTACCCTAGATCAACAAAAAAAAGAAATTTCAAGAAACAGAACTACCTGACCTTCAACCATTCTAGCAGGATGCTTTGCGCACTGCACGATGGGCTCATAGGATCCTCAGCAATGACCTCTTCTACTACGAGCTCACGATCTCCTCTATCACAAATCATGCTTGCACTATTCCTCATGTAATTTATCAGCGATCTGCTACTGCCTCTTCTTCCACGACTCTCCATCTCTTCCTGCAGGAGCTCACTGGAAATTCAGGCATGAGGTCTCTTCATCTGAAATTGATTATTACTTAATGTTGTGCTAATATCAATTTCATATTTAACATGAAATTACTTGGGTTTGATTCTTATAAAAAGGTTTATACATGTGCTTATGACTGAGAATTAAATAAACTTGATGAGATTAAGTGTATTTCATGAAAATAAAAAACTAAATACTAAAAATCGGCTTATAAAACACAACAAACATATAAAACTGAGTCAAATATACATGGTTTTGATGAAGTATTTCACCCCTCATAGGCTACATCTCCTTGGTCCAGCTTCCATGGCATGGGCGTTTGTATTAACTTCAATTGTGATTTTTTTTTTTACAATCTCTTGTTTCCTCTGAAACTGGCTCGAATGGCTCCAAAACATCAAAATCTGCCTAGAATGACTCTTCCTGAGTGAAAATTGGTTGAGAATTACCTCAGTTATGGAAAAACAAAATTTTCCTACATTTTCTCAACTAAAACTGGAAGTACACTAGTTAACTCCACTAAAAGTGGAGCTTCTGCTACATTTGGCAGCTCCCCCGGATTCTCCCCTAAGAGAAACCCATAATTAATGTTAAGATAACTATGACTAAAGTGATATTAAAGAGGAGTTAGCCCAAAGAACATTTTAGCGCTAATCACGGGTAATGGTGCTAAACCCGGATTTGTGTCATGATAAGTGTGGTTAATAACTTAATTGTCCACCGGTGACTAGTGTAAGGCCCACGGTCTTGAGTGCTTCAGACACATGGGAGGGTGTTGGCCCCCTCCAGAACCCCAACTCCAATGCTGAGAAAGCTTAAGTAGATGCAACACCCCATACATATCCAAGGAGCACATGATGAATCTTCTGATTGGTACGTCTATGGCTTGGGGGGAGGTCTTAGGGTCAAGCGACCTATGCCCCCTCAACAGTCAATAATTTTGTTGAACGAGACTTTGGGTTCGGACCATAGAGTTGGACGCCATAGAGTTGGACTTTCGTTATAACACTTTCGTTATAACAATATTTGAAAATAATATATGTGCCCATAACATTAGGTTATAAATTTGGATTTCAACCTTCATTAAAATAAATATGTCATCAACCTTGCCATCGAGGAGGGGATGTGGCGACCTTTGTGCTCCTGAGGCATACTCGTGGCCCCAAAATTTCACCATAATATCCATTTATAAATTCAACCTTAGGATTAGGAAGAAAAATTTCAATTTCCCAAGCGACATTGGTGAATCTGATTGTGACACTTGTCATAGTGTCACTGGCTGAAAATTAAAGAATATTCCCTAGATATTCCTAAGGTGCCGACTGGACTACGAGGTAATAAATCTATCACTATTATGCACATTTTTTACCTGTTTGAGAAAACAAACAATAGACCATAACTTACTCATACAAACTCGAATTTTGATGAAACGAGTTGCTTTGGATTCCTGGTGATGAGCTCTCTTTGGTCATTCTAGTTTGTAAATTTTTTAAATTTCTGGGAAAATAATACTTATATAATTCTTGAGAGAAATAAATAAACATAACAAAAAAAAAGCACATAAACATAAACACATATGTTTATTTGGGAAAAACCCCAAATTTTGGGGAAAAACCCAACTAATGAAATTTCATTAACCATTGGCCAAAACCCTGGCCAATCTGGCCAAGTGAGCCTTCACCGCCCACCTTCAGGCCTTACCTTATAATGAAGTCTTCCCGGCCTTTTTTATAGGCTCCATTACATGCAATACAGTGTGCTCTAAACCATGGGTGCACAAAACCATGTGCCCCAAAACTAGTACTATTTACCCTAGTCAACATTAACTCTATCGCAAGTCATGTTTACCTAAAAATTCCCCCCTTAAACTTGACTTGGGGTTTCTTGACTAGATTCAGCCAAAATTGCTAAGTGAGACAACCCCGCTCACTCTAGCTCCTCCCCCCTCAAATTTTTACCCTAGGTAATTGTTATCTTGACATCCCCCTTATCACCTAGGTTTAAACCACACTTTACCAGTGATTACCCAGGGGTACGCATGCCATACCAGGTCTTATACCAGTATGCCCATTTACATGAAAAACATTAACTCCATTATAATAATATTTTTTTTGTTTCATTGTTGCTATCTTTGCACCTATGACATCAATGTCTATATAAAAAGAACCCATCTACCGAATTACATGGGTCACTAGCCTCTGTAACCGCCAGTCCTCTAGGGGTTCTCTTTAGATACATGGTTCATTAAATCAATCCATGTGCACATATCCTCTCTCCTCCTCTCTTGACACATTATGTGTCCAATGCTCTCCTCCCTTATAAAAATGATCTCCTTGTCAAATTCAATTCATCATAAAATATGATTTCTCATACTAGCAAATAAAGAATGGGATCACACCAATCCCATTTACTCACATGATGCTTTGATATGCCAGAAAGTCAAAAAATCCATTAATTTCTCCATTCACAGGCCAATAAAACCCTTGGGTACAAAAGCGTCCCTCTGGAGCCAAATATGGCTTTGATACCATTTGTTAGAATTTACTGGAGAAATAATATATAGAATTTACTGAGAGAAATAAATAAACATAACCAGAAACAAAGCAAATAAACATAAACACATATGTTTATTTGGGAAAAACCCCAAAATCTAGGGAAAAACCCAACCAATGAAATTTCATTAACCATTGGCAAAAACCCTAGCCAATCTGGCCAAGTGAGCCTTCACCGCCCACCTCCAGGCCTTACCTTACAATGAATTCTTCCCAGCCTTTTTATAGGCTCCATTACATGCAATACTGTGGGCTCTAAACCATGGGTGCAAGAAACCATGTGGCCCAAAACCACTACTATTTACCCTATTCAACATTAACTCTATCCCGAGTCACGTTTACCTAACAATTAGCATTTGTTAGAATTTACCAGAGAAATAATGTATAGAATTTACTGAGAGAAATAAATAAACATAACCAGCAACAAAGAACATAAACATAGACACATATGTTTATCCAGGAAAAAACCCAAACTGCGGGGAAAAACCCAACCAATGAAATTTCATTAACCATTGGCTAAAGCCCTGGCCAATCTGGCCAAGTGAGCCTTCATCGCCCACCTCCAGGCCTTACCTTACAATGAAGTCTTCCCAGCCTTTTTATAGGCTCCATTACATGCAATATCGTGGGCTCTAAACCATGGGTGCGTAAAACCATTTGCCCCAAAACCACTACTATTTACCCTAGTCAACATTAACTCTATCTCGAGTCATGTTTACCTAACATATTTCTCAGCACTTTCATTTTTTAGCTAAATACTAAGCCTCTGATAACCTCTAGCTTTACAGGCACAAGCTCTCCGACTCAACGACGCTCCACAACACGAGATCTATGGATCCTCTAACATGAGATCATTATCTCTTCTTTTCACTGCACTACTTATATCAACAATGGTCCATACCCACTGTGATGTCGCACTCATGCATTGGGAAAAATAATGAAAATTTTTGTAAGGGTCTCATTGATTAGCGCAATCTTCCCATGAGACTCAGTGCTAGTTTCATAGATAAACACATTTCTCTCGCATGGGTCCACACTGGTCAGTGCTTATGTGCCTCCAACAAATGCGCTTCTCTTGAACTTTGCAACAAATAAAAAACAACCTCGCTCAGGCCGCCAGGGGATTCTCTTCTTTCACCTGGACAGTCATAGTCATTAAAGCACATTGGCTTTGTTTCAGCCCTAGAGCTCTGATACCATGATAAAAATGGTAGAATCAATTTATATAGCCATGCAGGTTATCTCTACAATGAGAGACTACACTAGGAGGGACTATGTCCGCAAGTCACTCTACATTCTCATTCATCTCCCACTATAGCTTCTCTTATAAAATTATGAACAAATAAATTAAAAGTAGACCCAAGATAATTATTCCCTATATTGTATCATGGAGGCCTCTCTAGGGGAGAAATACCATACTACTTGAATTCTCTAATATCCCTTCCTTAAGCCACCGTAAAAAATCTCGTAAAATGAGGGTTATCAAATAATTAAATATTATTAATTATTATATTGATATTACATGAAGAAAATTGTTGTAATTCTTAATTATAAGAATATTGGAAGAAGTATTTCTTAATTATTTTATTTAGAATGATTTATATTATTCTATAGAAATAAATTATATTTCCAAGTTGGTATCTTTTAAGAGTTTTATAAATAACGAGTAATAGTTTTGGAAAAACTATGGATAAGTGATATTTTTCTCATAAGGAAAAAGAAAATATACCTTTAAAAAAAAAGCATGAGAGATTTATGGAATGTTTTTTTGATTTAGGAAAAATCAGATTTATGGATGCTTTATGGAATGATTTTATGATTTAGAAAAGCTGGAATGATTTTATGATTTAGAAAAGCTATTCCATTTTCTTAATTCTATTTATTGTAAGCGTATGAAAAAAATAGAGGAAGAGAGTGAGAGAATGCATGGAGAATGGAGCCAAGGAAGAGAAAGAAGAAATTCCAAGCATGCATCAAGAGATAAGTAACCATATTCTTTGAAAATTATTTTCTTTGCATATGGGGCATGATGATATAATGATTGAATTTATTTGCCAGGAAAAATTCATATGATAAACAATCAAGATTAATTCTTGAAAAAACCTCTATATAATCTCGTGCATAGATGAATAAGTTCTTTATTCATTTAGTTATGAGAAGGTTTCATGTGTTGCGAATTTGTAAAAGCTTTTCATGGCTAAATAATTTTGTGAATTGCATGACTTATTGGAAAATAGGGTCCAAATATGCCTTTATATATGCCATACCCAAATATATATGTAAAAAGTGAATGGGGTTTTTTTAAAAGAGGATGTTATGACCAAAAGCCTCTTTCATATTTTAAATGTCATTTCCCATCTCTCGAAAACCATGTCCTAAATTGATGATAAAAACAAGGAATTATTTAATATTTAAATATGGAAAAATAAGCTCCAAAGTTTCATTCGAATCTTCCAAACCGTAACACCCATGTAAAACCTGAGAGGGATTATTTTGCATGAACCCTTTATCAACAAAAAACTCTTTGGGTTTTCCAAAAATCGTTTCAATTTTGCTGGAAAGCATGTCCAAATTTGGTGATAAAAACAGGAAATTATTTAATATTTAAATCTAGAAAAATTGGCAGCAAAGATTCATTTGAATCTTCAAAACCATGACACATGTGGAAAAAAATGAGAGAGGTTATTTTAATAATTTTATTCCAAACAAAAATCGCTTCTGTTTTTCTAAAAAAAATTTCCATGTGTTCGTAATATGTGTCCAAAGCGAATGACTAAAATAGGAAGAACAGAGTAAAACATTATGCTTCCATTTCATTTTTCAATGAGATAAGAATAATTTTTCATGTACATATAGACATAATAATTATGTTGATAATTATTTAAAAGGAATTAAGTTATTTCTTTTAAGAGATTACTAAGTATGTTCTCATGATGCATATGCATTAAAAGTTAAGAGAAATATTGGACTCTTGAAGGGAGTATGTGCTTAGGTGCACATGAATAATATATAGTATATTTTATCTACTAGAAATTATTATGTGATTTTACATGCATGAAGAGTTTGAGTCATGTAAAAAGATATAAATAGCTTATGTGAGGGGTAGTTCGCATAAAACCCTTTGTGTAAAAGGAATTTGGCTGTGTTATTTGAGAATGATTTGTTATTCATGTTATTTTTTGAGAAAATATTACAAATGTCTCTGGTGTGTGAAATGATAAGAAAATATTTCATGCATAATAGCTAGTGAGTTAGCTATATTTTGGAAAAAGAATAATTAGGGTGTAAAAATCCTTGGAAAATAAATATATATATTTGTGTGCAAGGAAGAAATTATTGTGTTACAACTCTTCAAAAATAATTGAAGGCAAAAATATATCCTTGTATGCATTATTGGATTATATTCTTGGAGAGGAAAAAGAGTAATCGCATGCTTTATTATGCAATATTATTTATAGAAACATATATGCTTGCATGCCTGGGAAAAGTATAGTTTTGTGTATTAGATTTCTAGAGAAAGGGAAGATGAATTCACATAATATTTCTTGTGTTAGACTTATTTTGCAAATAATAATATGTATTTTTCTAACCTAAAGGGATTAGCTATGGTATTAGATTTCTTTTTAGAATATTATGCATAGTTATTGGGTTATATATTTTGGATGAGATGCAAATGTCCCTTTGTATGCATGAAAGAATAATCAGTATGTGTTTGACCCCTTGGAAAAGAAATGTGTCTATTTTTCCATGAAATATTTATTTCGTTTCTTTTGGAAATAAATATATGTTTTATATGCAAGAAGAACAAGCTATTTTACTGCATGCACAAAATTATAACTAGTATGTTAACTTTGTTTGAAATCGAGCTAGCATGGTTATACATAATAGCCATTATGAATAGCTGTTGGGTGGAAAATATGTTTTTGTAAAAGAACATGCATTCAAATGCATAAATATAGCATTTATTGTTTTAATCCCTTTGGAAAAGAAAACATAAGAGTATGTAAAAAAAAAAATTCTTGTTAGGTTAGTTATCTTGAAGGCTTGTTATGCTTTTGAATGCAAAAAATTATTGTATAGTATGTTAGCTCTCCTTTGGAAATAATATGAAATTACATGCAAGATTTTGTTAGCTTTTGTTGGAAATATGATGCTTGATAGTGATTTATTTGTTAATAATGTATGTGAAATGATGTTAAAGAGGGAATTTCATTTCAATGTGGTTATGTTTTATACATGCATACAAATAGTGTTGAATTGTCACAAATAAAGATTGATTATTGGATTATTAATAATTTATAATCATGATATCGAGTGTGCTAACGACATCAATGATAGGAAAAGAGGGTGACTTGAGAAAATTATTTTTCAATTTTAACATTGTGGAAGATAAAGACTTGTTAGTCCATGCAGGTTTAGTAGTTCCAACTACAAGATGACCCACTGAAGGAAATAACCGATTACAAAGACTGAGACTGAGAATCCATGACTAAATGGTATTATGATTATTGTAATAGATTATAGCTAGTTATGTTTCATTTAATATTATTTTGCGATGTAATTTTTGTGACAATGGTCAAGGGGTGGACTCCCTTATAACCATTGAGTGGGGGGTGACAACCCTCATGAGCGTTTAATAATAAAATTAAACATTTGCTGGTTCTCACCATACGGGGTTTCCAGGGTATATCGGTGTCTAATGATGTGAATTTTCATTGTGTCGTTTTCATGATGTTAATTTATTTTATGATATGATGTTTATATTATCAATTAGGTGATTTACTGATTGAATTAAAATTATCATGGGATCGATGCATAGTTATAGCAAGAAATTTAAGTTAATATACTAAAACAAGTAAAATTAATGGTTGTGTAAGTCGTTATGATTTTTACTAAATATTTCTCTAAGTGATGATAATGGGTATTCAAATGGTTAATGCAGAAATATAGAAATTAAATTATAAGGTTACACATTTGTAAATGTTGAAAAAAATTCTTAACTCCATGCATTTTCTTGTGAGGTTATCGGGGTATGTTACAAATTCATATTAGGGGATATATATTGAGGAAAAAATGACATAATGTATTGGGGGATATATAGGGGGTAAAGGTTTTTAAAATTGGTGGGTATAAAAAATAGAGCTCAAAGTTAATGAAAAGATATAAAGGGATATAAAAAATGTTAATGAAAAAATGGATACCTATATTATCTAGTGGAAGTAGGGTTTTTTTTAAATGTGAGAGTGTATTGGGATCATATTGGTAGGGGGTTAAATAATGTGATTTTTAGAGCTATTTTCAATATGTTGTCAAATTAAGGGTATTGTTCAGTATGCCATTGTTGCACTTGATATTTCATAGGCTCATTGAGTGAAGCCCTTGTGTACTATATCCACTAACATTATGATGTGATGAATAGTATATAGATAATTTATAATATTGTTTTGGTGGAATAAGTTGTTCATTATATTTTTGTAGAAATAGTTATGAAATTAAATATTGAAAATGCATTTGATAACATGTTTTACTCATTTCTATTTAATATTATGGATCAGTTTGTTCCTAGCCAAATAGTTAGGTAGTTCATATTCTCTTATCTTTATTCTGCATTGATACATCCTCTATTCAATGGAATATGTATCTCATTCTATGAAAAAATGAAATATTGAGATGCAGATGTATGCTCCCTCACATGTTGTATCTCATCATGCTAGATTCTCTTTGATATAAAATTGGAAACAAAGGGGGTATTTGAAAACATTGATAGAGTTAAAATTGTAAGGGAAGTCAAAAGTATGAAACATTCACAATTTTCTTATGACAACCTATTACTCAGAGGAACCTCTCTATCTATATTTTCTCAATTCAATTTGATTTTGTATTCAAATTTTTATACTTTTGGATGGTTTTTCAATAATTAGAACTAAAAAATGTGTGGTCTGAATTTTAGTCCATTCGTAATGCTCTCAATTTCTTATATATTTCATTTTCCTATTGGAAAGAATTGAACTTATTTATTATATATTTAGATGAATATATTGATAAGGAGGTTATTAACCCGGGCTTGGGAAAGAATCCTGCATAATATTTAACTATAATTTTAGTAATAATACTAATACAAGCTGAAGATAATAGGACCTATCCTTTTAATAATTTTGTATAATTAACTTTCCCAACTACCAGTGCTCAAAAATCCTATATGTTCAATGCATTATAAAATAGATATCCATGGAGAATTGAAACATTTTCATGCTAATTGCATTAATCATATGATAATAAATACCATATTATGAAGTAGATAATGTTATAGAATAATTTAGAGGCTCATTATTGGGAATATTACTTTGTAGAAAAAGGTACCATGGAGGAATTAAATTAAAGGAGAAACACATAAATGTATGCGTTTTTCCTTAAGAAAAAATAAATGATCTCAAAATGTCACCCTCTTGAAATCAGCCAGTTTTTTTATTAAAAATAAACTTACTTGGATACCTACAAAGGATAAATCAACAAATAATTAGAAGGGAATTTTTTTCCACATAGAGAAACCACATTAAAGAGTTGACATTGAATCCCTTAAATATTGTATGGATGAAATTAAATTGCATTATATCTATGATATATCAAAATTGAATGAGAAATGTAGCCAATGGTTAATGTGGAATTATGATGATGTAGGCCATCTAACATTTCTAGCCTCTAGTTTCTCAAGCCCTCACTCAATATGAAACTCGCAAAAAAAACTAAATTATTCAAAAAGTTATGGAAACCATTATTATTCAGTAATAAGTTGATATCATACTCTTATGGAACCGTCTGACCCTCCTATACAATCAAATCATTGGGAAATAGTTTGTTACAACGAAAACATCCCCAATAAAAATAATTTTTTCGATATTTTGCACTAGAAAATAGTATTGATAAAGTACTTATGAAATAAATTAGATTTAGGTCCCCCTCAATCCATATTAGGAAAATGTTATGATGATTTATTCCCCACCTATTTGTAATTGTTCTATCACTATAGAGGGTATGGTTCTATACATCTATGTGCCATTTTAACTTAGAAAGGATTCTCAAATCATGGCATGCTTTCATTTCGAGATGGAGAAACTCATATTATAGGATGTTTTAGGATAAGAAATTTCTCAAAAGAGTATCGAACAAAGTTACAAATTTATGTTGGAAACTAGAACAATGCTGAGAGGGGGGGTGAATTAGTATTGTAGGAATTTTACCAATTTACAATTTATTTTTACTTTGAGTGAGAACAATAATATACTAAAGAGTACTTTCAACAATAAATATGATAAGAAACTACTTCAACAATCAATGGACTATTCATGTAACAAATAAATTCACAAACGATTCCCCATTTTATTAAGAGGTCAAGCTACAACTTGGAAATGTAATGTTCTGGATATAACAAGAAGGAAGCTACAACTTCCTAGTTTATCAGGTGCAACGGAATGGATATACAACCCCAAATATTCTCCAACACCCACTAAAAGGAGTATCAACCCCTGATCAACAAGCTACAACTCACTTTAGACACTCACTTTTCCATCTTCCATCCATTTTCATCCTAGGATCAATGAATTCCTTCTCTTCTTTAAAACAAGTAATTTATCTCAATCACTACTCAAAAACACCTACAAAAATATTCGATTACTATGAAAAAAACCACTTCTCCATATAAACACATCGATCCACCAAAATCTTAGTTAGAAAAGAAGTTAATTAATTTTTCTTAATCATTCATGATTTTATATATTTTCCTTTTGCTAACTTTTTCCTTTAATTTGTACATGACATCTTCATTTTTTCCTTTGTCATGTTCAGATTAGTCCTATGCACATGTTCATTGACTTATATGACCTTAATATCATTATTTTTAATTTGAACTAAGTTTTTTTTAGTTTTTAGCGAATATAGGCTTTTACAAGTTTCAGGAGTCCACCAGCTATTTTATATTTAGTTAAGTTGGCTTAACTCCAAATTCATTGTCAAAACGGTCAGTTCTACCGAATTTGGCTTAAGCCCCCTTCGCTAGCTCCTTTCCCTACTTCTTATACATAATACCAGTAACTGTGACCATCGACTTAGGTCCTAGGTGCTAGGCCATTTCAAATCCTGTTGAAGGTGTTTTTTCTTTTATTAACGACACTCGGTCCCTCGCTCCTGAATCTTCTTATTAATTGAAATTACTGAGATTTATGGGATTCCAAGTACTTGGACGAGCTCAATGATGGGGTATTCCTGACCCTCTATTTATTTGTTACCATTGTTCCCTGATGTATGTGTCTACATGTCCTAGATCCTACTTCCAATATTTCAGGTTGACCCATCCTGGATGATCCCTCGAGGATGATGTCACATTGACAACATCAGGGACACCTGGCTCCTTCAGAGTGGTGACACGTGTCACCCGAAAAATGAAGACTTTAGTTCCCTAAAACACCATATCTACATGCCATATGTCGATCTCTTATTGGTTGGGGATGACATCATCCTCTACTATATGTCGAGAAAATCAAGATTTTTCACCTATCCTATGTTGGAGGAGACATAAAGGAACCTTTAGGGTCCTGTTTTGTGACTCTTTCCTTTGTTATTTTGAAAACCACCGGTTTCAAATCCTTTCCTCCTCGACACCACTCCAGAGAAGTTTGTGGTTTTGGAAGGGTACAATAGGGGTATATCGACATAGTTGGAAACCACTCCTTGGAATCACTACTTATCTCCAAAGGGCCATCTCTAAGTTCCATCAGAATTTCACCATGTTTCCTGACTCCATGCACTCTGTTACATTTGGTGTTCTAGATTTTTTGGCTTCAACTGTTCGGTGCGATCAACATGTCTACCAATACGTCATTGTCATATTTTCCCAGAGCTCTCACTTAGAGGCTCCACTAGTCTTCGATATTGTGCCCACTTTTTTTATGCATCAAATGTCCTACAAAACCTTAGCTAACTTTGTTATTTTGGACTTTAAGGTCATATAGGGTTGACTGGCTCCATCTATGTTTCAATCCAACAAGTTGTTTTAAGACTTCCATATACCATTCGAAATCTCTATTAGGGTAATTTCTAGTTGAATCAATCTGATGTAGCCTTTGAGCTCCTATATTTCATAAAAAAATGTATTTAAACTCTATGATATTCTTTGCACCTGGAACTTCATCTTGTGCATTATATTTTCTCAATATTTGACACATGTGCCTCCTTCTCACACCATTTTCAACCACCTGCTTAATGGTTACCTTGTTATTGTGTTGATATCAACAAAAACAAATTCCAACATTATCCCCCTTTCCCATTGATGGCATCACCAAAATTAAACAAAATACTTTTTCTCTTTTGAGAACACCCTTAGCAAAACATGATTGTTTCTCCCCTTGAGATAAACTTATGATGTTGTGTATTTCTATTGTGCTTGATAGAGAAATATCTCCCTCTTTTTTAATTTGTTTATTTCACTAAATCTCTCCCTCTTTAAATTCAAAGGAAAATACACATAAATGCTTCCCATATCACCATACTTCTTTCATCAGCTTCCTCTATCATGCTGATCCTTGTTGATCTGCTAGCTTCACCAATATATGATAAAAAATATACCAGTTTCGTTGCTTCCTCTTGAAGGAGGGGCTAGTGAAGGGAGATAAAAGTAATGACTCCAAATCATTGCCTCAAGTACTCGAACTATCCTCTATGGAGTTTCTTTGTAAATATATCAACATTGTTTTCTTTTATGGGAACATACTCAAGCTTCACAATATGGGATACAACTTGATCCTTCAAGAAATGATACTTGATGGGGATATGCTTGGTATTAGAGTGGAATACTGGATTCTTTGACAAGTTAATTGCATTTTTGCTGTTAGAAATAATCGGGATTGACTGATCATATAACACTTGTCCATTTTAAAAAGTTTGCTTCATCCACAGAATTTGAGTACAACAAGAAGCTACAATGGTATATTATACTTGAGTTCTACATAAGGAAATGGAATCTTGCTTCTTGCTCAACCATGAAACTAGACTTTATCCTAGGATGAAGGCACCACAACTCATTTTTTTTTTTTATCATTCATATCACCTTCCCAATCAATAGCAGTATAAACAATAAATGAAAAATCATTACCTCTTGCATGCCACAATACATAGTCCATTACTTCTCTAAGATATCTACAAATTATTTTGGCTGCAAGGAGATGAAGTTGTCTAGGTGATTCTTGAAATCTTCAAAATATTTATACAACTTCTATTATGTCTACCCTTGATGCTATCAAATACGAAAGGCTGCCATTGATGGATCTATAAATGGTATGATCCAATTATAGAGTTTCATCCATATTACTAAGATTGCAACCTATCACCATTAGATTACTCACTAAAGAGAATTCTTCCATGCCAAATTTCTTTAGCACTTACTTGAGATACTTTCCTTGAGTAATAAAAATTCCTTTAAAGGTATGGACTACGTAGAATATAAGGAAATATGGTAGCTCTCCAAGAATGGAAATCTGAAATTATTTGTTCATATTAGTTGCAAATTCAATTTTTATTAAATCTAAATTACTTGGAAATATTATATCATAAACATATACTACCACTACAATGGGTTTCTCATCCTTTTATTTAACATATAGGTTGATGTCAGTTGCACATATTTTTAATGCACACTTGATAAGGTAGTTGTCTATCTTAGAATACCAAGCTTTTTGGGCTTGTTTGATACCATACAAATCCTTCTTGAGTCTGCAAACATAATATTTCCTCTCTGCCAGCTGAAATCCTTATGGATGCTATAAATACACTTCTTCCTATATATCTCCATTAAGAAAAGAATATTTGACATCCATTTGATAATTTTTATTTTTTTTAAATAAGCATATGCTAAAAACATTATTATTGCTTCTAATCTAGCAACGAGAGAAATAGTTTCATCAAAATACAAACCCTATATTTGATAATAGCCTTTGCATATGAATTCGGCCTTGTTTCTCACCACTTCTCCATGGTCACTTAATTTATTTTTTAAAACCCACTTTTTGTCAATGAAATTATTGTTTGTATGTCTTGGAACAAATTCTGAGGTCATATTTTATTCATGGCCTTTAGCCACCATTAATCTTGACGGGATTGAACAATATCCTTTCGTTATTCCATGGAAAATAAAGCAACATGCTCTTGCATAGGGGCATTGAGTAGCTTTCTTCTTTTCTGCACTACGGTATTTAATTCACCAAATATTTCATAGTTGGGTATTTTTTTCTATATGCCTTAGGGGATCTCAAGCTTGAGGATTAGGGGGTTCTTCCTCACTTTCTTTTGCACTTGCCTCATCATTCTCATCAATGCTAATTAGGTCATCGCTAGTGGCTTTTTCAAGATTTTCACTTATTTACCATCATGCCCATATACGTTTACATCAATGTATTTAATGGTTCCCTTTCTGAATTTATTACAATGTTTGTAACCCTTATTTTTATTTTCATAACCTCGAAAATTTTCTTCATCTATTATTCCATCAAATTTCAGATGTTTCTCATTATTTATTTTGATTTAGCATTTGCTACCAAATATTTTGAAGGCTTTCACTATTGTTGGTTTACCACACCACAACTCATAAAGAGTTTTTTCATCGTTCAATTGAAAATGAGCCTTGTTTAGAATAACCACTATTGTATGAATTTCATCTTCCCAAAACCTTTATTAAAATTTTTTTTTGTCATCATTGCTCTAGCTAACTGGTGCATTTTCCTATTTTCTCACTCTGCAACACCACTTTTCTAGGGAGTCTCTGCTATAGTAAATTGTCTCTTAATGCAAATTTTCTTATAAAATCCATCAAAATCCTTTTAATTGAACTAACCTCCATTTTCTGACCTGATGATTTTGATTTCGCAATTTATTTCATCCTTATCCATGTCCTTGAACTCTATGAACTTATCAAAAGCTTAATGTTTCTCTTTGAGGAATGAAAACCATATCATCCTGATGAAATCATAGATTATTAGCATGAAATATATATTACCAACTCATTAATCCATTCTATATGTTCAAAATAAATCCATGTGCACCAGCTGCAATGGATTTGTTGAAGATTTTTCCTCTGCCTTGCAATGAACTTGAACTTGATTTCCTAGTTGAGGATATTTTCAAATAATTTTTTATGGTTTTGAAATGATGGGCATGTCTTTGACTACATTTTTCTTACTAAGCTTCACAATCTGGTGAATGTTCAGATGTCGAAGCATTTTGTGCCATAACAAAATCTCATCTATCATTGATAAGCATCACTTATTTATCTTTTCTTTGACAATATAGACATTATTGTATGTTATTACAACTTCAACAACTATTTCACCTATGCTCATGGAGTTGATTTGATAATTTTTAGCTTTGAAAAACACACCAAAGCCTTAATCACACATCTGAGACACACTCAACAGATTATGTTTGAGCCCATTAACATATAAAATAGTCTTAATTTTACCTTTTCCATTTGAGAGACTAGCCACTCCTTTTGCAATTATTTTTCTTGGAGAATTGTTACCAAAAGTGAAATTAAATTTTTCAAATGGCTTCCAATTGAGAAATTTTTTTTTTCTCCATTCATGTGCCACGAAAAAATATTTTCCACATACCAATGGATCCCACCATTGTGTGCATACAATTAAATATCACATTACTTGGATTTTTGTCCCTTTCCAGACTTTGGGCTTCTATCTCGTTGGTTAATAAATGGCCCCTTATTGTCTTCTTTACGCCTCCAATTAACTACTATACACCCAAAATTTTGGCATTTAAAGAATTGCACCTGAAAATTCACAAGACAAAATGAATTCTCATACTTGGGTCTACTTCTTCTCTAGTGAATTATTCTCTTAGATCTGAGTTGTCTCTATGATAAATTATATCTTCATGTTCTAGATTTGTGGACATAATTTGTGCACATGAAACAATATCCAAGGAAGACATCAATGTACTTGGATGGATGCTTTCTATGCTGAGCAGAATTTCGATAAAATCGATTTGCATGGACAAAGTGCTCCTTTTGATTCTATTGGTAATTGTTCATTTACTTAGTATTTCTTTATAACGGCTATGGTGGGCACTTGTTTTTTTTGGGGAGCAAAGGTAATTACCTTTTTACCCTTTATTTAAGTTGTTGCACTGATTTCAACATAGAAAACAAGACCAATTCAATATTTGAAGATGAGTTGAGCCTCCAACATTTAATTTAATTTTTTTTCCCTTTTCCAAATTTATGAATGAAGCTGAGCCATTTTTTAGCCTTTTCAAGATCCTTCTTCAACAAGGCAATTTTTCCTTCCAAATTGTCATATATTTGAGCCTTTTCATTTAACTACTGGTTCAAGGAATCTTGTGTTTTCTTACTTTCTGATAACTACATAAGTAATGGCTCTACTGCCTCAAACTTTTCTTCTAATAAAGACTCCTTTTGGGTTTTTTTTTCTTTCTCGGCCTCTCTATTTCATCAAGGGCACTTACCATTTGTCCTTCAAGGTCGACTTCTCCTTTATCATAATTTAAAATAGCCTCCACTTGCAGATTTTATATGGCCATAAGTATGAATTTTTTAGATATATCATCATCTTTGTCCTCATCAGAAAATTGGTTGGGCTTATTTTCAAAGGCGCTCCCATATTTAGCATATAAGCCTCTCTTCTTAGCCTTCTTTCTATCCTTCTAAAATTTCTAAAATTTCTCTTTAGGATCATAATCCTTTTTCCTCTTTTCACGAGAGGATGCATAATGACCAACTTAGGCATAGTTAAAACATTCAACGGGAAAATTACCTTTATAATTGCATGATCCTTTCTTGACATTTCTCACAAAGTTACATTATTCTTGATCTTATTCAAAGGATGTGCCAAAATTATCATCTTTCCACTTCTTTTATCCTCCGAATCTTGATTTTTTTGCTGTAGAATTTCGATTAGAACTCGTCATCTCATAATAAGTGGGTGTTACAAGGAGTTTATTTCGAGTGAGAGTGCTCATATTTTCATTTATTTAATGGACGACACCTTGGGATTAAACTTCACAACTTCAATAACTCTTAAAAACTACTTCTCAATCTCTTCATAATCATGCATGCGTAAAGATTAAAATTGCATCCTAAAACCATGGACTTTTGATTTCTTTACGTTTTCTTCACCGTAAAAATAGTTTCTCATCTTCTCCTAGAAAGCCAAAGCTAATGTGAAATCAATTACTTGAAAATCTCAAATTCAGATAAGCCAGCAAGCAGGGGATGCATTGTTTTAGCATTGCATGTTAACTCCAAGTTTTTATCTTTTTTACCAACGTTGGAGGTCTTTGATATCATTCTTCCAGAACATCCAATACATCAGCTCCAAGTGATTGAATATATGTCTTCATCCTCACTTTCCATAACAAATAGTGTTGGAACACCTAATCCTACATGGGTAGGTGTGGAATGCGAAAAGTCACAATGGAGTCCAAGTGACCTTGGAATGTGAAACCAAGAGTCACACCATTGTACTATAAATGTACATCTTTGTATAATGGAAAATAAAAAAGCCTCACGCTTATCCTTCATTGTGTGTTTAGTCTCTTGTGTGTGTGCTCATCTTCCTCATACACCATGTGTGTGCTTCAACATGGTGTTTAACATGGTATCAGAGCGGGCGATTGCTGGCCTTGCTCCAAATTGAGTAATTGCTTCAAATTGAGTGAGCCATTTGTGTTTATGGCCTGTGCATATCTGCAAAATTCTTGACATTTTTGCAGCATTTAGAGACTTTCTGCAGCAGTGTTTTTGCCGCCATTCAGAGGTGTTTTGAAGAGGAGCAACATTCAGTGATTTTGAGAAGATTCAAAATCCTAGCGCATCTCGGGGAATAATTTGAGACCTGTACCCGTGCATCCGAAGGTCTTCTCATCGCTTATTTTTCCATTGAAAATCTCTGCATTTTAACTTCTGCACCATTTTGGAGCTGCTAGAAAAGTGTTTAAAATGAGTTTTTGGAAAATTCTGAGTTTTTCCTAGAAAGATTTCTGAGTTTTCATTGAAAAAATTCTGAGCTTCTGGACTGCGTTTTTCTGCTATTGGAAAATATTCTCTGCTGCTGGGCTGTTGAAAAATTTCTGGATTTTTACTACTGAAATTTTCTGGAAAATTCTACATTCTCATTCTCTGCTACTGAGAAACTTAATTTTTCCTCCAGTCTACAAGATTCTGCTATACATTTGAATAAAAAAAAATTCTACTGTGTATTTGAAAGAAAAATTCTGTTGCAATTCTAAAGGTCTCTATTCTACTCTGCTGTTTAAATTAAAAATAAAAAATATAAATAAAATATAAAAAATAAAAATAAAAAATCCTTTGCATTTCAGGCCTTTTGGCCCCCCTCCTCTGCAATCTACCATTTCCTTACAATCGACCTACTCATCGTTCTACACAGCCTTATCACTCTCGGCCTGCACCATTCTAGTGCCAACCCCCCTCACATTCAAACTCCCAACCATCCCCTCTCCATACCCACGTTCACATAATACAACATCTCGACATAAGCTTTATGAATATGTATTGAAGAAGGATTTAGATAGCAATCTGTAGGTGGAGTCGAGGGTTCTAACAGACACTGCCACGTTATTTGGTCAAGGTGGGGTTTGAGGCTGGAACCCAACTTGGACAAACTTGCTCCTTTTAGTGGCTTTAGCTGAAATTTAGGTGCTGCAACTCTCATAAATAGCTGGAACCTTTGAGGATAAATTTGTTGCTCCAGGTGGCTATTTCCGTGTCAACCAAGCTGGTACCCATTGAGATTTGCTTATGGTGGCTTGTGTTATGTTATGGGTGCGGTAATTTTTACATAGCTGGAACCTTGGATGGACAATTTTGGTTGCTCATGGTGGCTAATGTGGTATGATGTTGCAGTATTCATTGTATGGTTCTAGTATTTAAGCTGGTACCTTTAAGGGTAATTTTGTCGCTGTTGGTGGCCTCGCTCTTGCTTTCTACATTCTAATGTTGGTTGTGGATCTTATGAGTTGGCTACATTTTCTTGGGGCTCATGGTTACTCAGGAGTGCTGTAATGAGAATTCATCCTCTTTGAGTGTTTCAGTCTCAAATGAGTCCTCTCATTGCTTTCATGGGTCGGCTAAGTGGCGTTGGGTCAAGGATCTAGTTGATGTATCACATCCATGTAAAAGCTTTGGCTTTAAGTTATTCAGAAGGTGGTGGTCGGTTCCTGGATGTTTCTGCTGTTGCTGTTGCCAAGCTTAGCTCGGAGTAGCATGGCCGGGATTCGATCGGTTACTACTGCTTTGAGTTGTCATTCCGGCACAATGATTTGAATTTGAAATTTCCGGGATGGTATTGGTATAGGTGTAATGACGGCGGGGGATGATCAGGTTGGTTTGGTGACAGATATGCCGATCAGGATTGTTCAGTCTGGAATGCAGGCACCTTGTGTGGAATTCACCTAGAGAACATAAGTTTAGTCCACTTTCTGACAAAGATTGGGGTGATTCCAAAATTTGTCTTATCGCTATTTATGGACCTTTCTGTTGTACCATTTGCCCTATAAACATTCTATTTAGTTCGAGTGACGAAGGTGGGTACGTTTTTCAGGCTAGGTAGGTGGTCAGTGTTATATTTATTCAATCCGCCCAGTTGGCTCTTGTCTCAATGGCTCTCAAAATCTAATAAGAAATCCCAACAACGCCTTTTTACTACATATTTTATTGTGGTTGAAGATTTCAAGGTTTTCCATCATTTCACTTCCACTAGCAATACTTTGGAGCCTTATGCCGTTGTCGTCTCTCTGTTCGGGCTGACATCTTCTCAAGGTGGTGGTACTCTGTATATGCAGTCGAACTGACTATTGTTGTGTTTTGACGTCATCCCAACATGAGCGGCATAAGACACGAGTCAAATGTGGCTGACAGGGCACAAGGTGGCGATGGTTTCATCTCGGCTGATTTTGAAGCGGACGATGCTATCATTAAGCAGGCGTTACTAGATTCTTCTGGTTCTAAATGTTTTTCAAAGTATCGATCCAGGGGACATTACCATAGAAGAGTTCGTCGTCGTAAGAGGAAGGTTTTCAAGCAAAGGATGGAGATCAAAGAAGTCTCTCTGGACTACGATGATCTTTGTATCCGGGTGATGAGTTTACAACGTAGGGATATTGTGTGCAGATGGGTATTCCCTGATTGTGAGGATTTTGATTCAGCCTCATGGGTCAACAAGAAATGGAAATCCATTATTGGATGCTCTCCTATTGTCAGTAAGCTCATTAACGGATGGTTCAGCGTCCATTTTATGAATTAAAAGGACGTCCACAAGGTTACAGACTGCACTTGGGTTCGGGGAAGGTGTTTTTTACAGATTATTCCTTGGTATATTGGTTTTAATCCAGTGTTGGAGGCCCCTCGAAGCAGGTTGGTATGGGTCAAGCTTCCTGGTTTTCCCTTAGAGTTCTGGACTCTCAAGGCATTGCGCACAATTGGTGACTCAATTGGCTCTACCAAATATATTGACCCCAGCATTGTGGGTACTGCCGATAAGAGGATTGCGTGGATTTTGGTCGAGATAAATTATATGGCTGACCTATTGGGAGATGTTGACCTGCTATGGTGCAACAGAAGGCACCGCCAGCGTATTGATTTTTGGGGCATACCCTTTAGGTGCCTGATTTGTCATAAGACTAGCCACCTTAGGGATCATTGCCCTTACAGGCTCCGCATTGGTAAGTAGGATCAGGGTCATTTGGCTCTACGCAACGTAGGACGACGCAACGAGGGTTCGGGCACTTCGGGTGGTGATAAAAAAGGTATGGCCTCCAATATGCCCCATGATGATGAACCTTTCAAATTTGATGATGGTCAACCTGACCATGCTATTTCTGATTCTATGGTTCCTCCCAATATTGCATGCCACCCATCTGTTGGTCGTAAACTGTATAGGGTTCTTCAGCCACAATCTGATAATATGCCAAAGTCTGGCCCCTCACATGCTATAAATATTCCGGAGGATCTGGATGCCCCGGTCCCATGCCCTTCTTTTGGCCCAAATGAATCCAATTTTCCAGACAATAATACCATCTCCTGCAGTAAGTTAGGGAAATCAATAGGGACAGAGTCTACATCCTACAATGTTGCCTTACAGGTCATGGTCCCTATTCACTCGGGAGAAATGAATTCTCCAGAGAATGACCCGCCTCTGTACAAACCGGCTTTAAATGGGGGGGAATCATCTCGTACAGGTCTACTGATTGATGATTGCTCGACCTATGGGGTTAACTTTGGTTCATCACACAATTCTCCAGACAAATCTGGTCCTATTAACCTATATGACTCCCCTAGGAATTCAATAGGGAGTGATATTGATTCGTTGTTGGGGAATCCCAACATTGACCTGGCTGCCTTAACGGTATTTGATAAACCTGTCCCTTCACCACCAAAAAACTCATCTGGTTTATCGACTGCTATTTATTCTCTCAAGAAGAAGGCAAAGGCAGCGTGCAGGCTGAATAAAGGGAAGTTAAAGTCTGTGTCTCTGTTTTCCGATGATGATGTGGGTCTGTCAGATGTTCCTATTACTGGATATGATGGTCCCGATGGCTCAACCAGGGCGCTTAGAGCAAGACACCCGCGGAAATCACTCTCATGACTCACATCATTTCACTGAATCTAAGGGGGTTGGGCGATGCCCCCAAATGCCATTGCCTCAAGGAACTTTTTAACACCGGGAATCCTATTGTTTTTTTGGGACAGGAGACTATGTCCAATCGTTTGAAGGCTATTAATATGTTTTTAAACATCAGAAAAGGATGGTAAGTGGTGGCGATTAGTTCAAGTGGTCGATCCGGAGGGTTGATCGCCATGTGGAATCTTGATTTTGTTGCCTTCAAGGCATTTAGTTTTTTTAGGGGTATTCTGTTATCAGGTCGGCTTAGAGGTTTGCCAGGGAATTTTAATCTCATTAATATATATGCTCCATATGCTAATAGGGTGGCTTTCTGGAACAGAATGCAGGCGTCGGGCATTCTTGCTCTTCCAAATCTTATAATGATGGGTGATTTTAATGCAACTCTTAATGCGGATGATATTTGGGGCAATGCTGCTCGTTTGGATCCTCTGGCTGGGTTTCTAAATGATATATTTTATACACATGGGCTGAAGGACATTAGGCCACGTCCAATTGCGCCTAAATGGTCCAATAAGAGGGCGGGTGATAACTACATTGGGAAGAGGCTTGACCGGGTGTTGGTGAAAGAATCTATTGCGAACATCTTGGAGAACTCTAGATCTATGATACTGGTATCTGACATCTCGGACCATATGCCAATCTCTTTCTCCTGGTCCAAAAATGTGGCGGTTGTTGGTCGACCTTTTAAGTTCAACAAAATATGGCTCGAGGACCCTGAATACACAGGTATTGTTGATGGGATTTGGCGTGCTGAATATGACATGTCGTTCTCAGATGTGTGGGATTTCTTTCATTATAGACTACAGAAAGTGAAGAGTGCCTCCAAGTCATGGGAGCGTGAAAAGAAACTGAATCTTAAGAAGGAATTTCGGGAAGTACAGAGACAGATGGAACTGATAATATCCTCGTTCATTATTAGTTATCCTGACGAGAACATATTACAAGAACTCATCAGGCTTGGTGAAAGGAAAAGAGAGATCCTCGGGATTGAGGAGATCACTTGGAGGCTGAAGAGCAGAATTACGTGGCTGGATGAGGGTGATCTGAATACAAAGTATTTCCACAAGTTTGCAAATGGAAGGAAGAATAGGAACGCTATATGGAGCATTAAGCGGGAGGATGGCTCGGTTGCTTATACATCTCAGGACATCCAAAATGAAGCGCTTGCATACTTTTCATCCTTCTACTCGAGACAGGACGACATCAATTATGAGAACCAGGTATGGCTCTTAGAGCATGTCAATAGATTTTTTGATGCTGAGGCCATTTCGTACTTGGATTGTGCAGTTTCTGGGAATGAAGTCTTGAAGGTCTTTAAAGATTTTTCTTCGGATAAATGTCCGGGGCCTGATGGATGGCCCGCGAAATTTTTTATCCATTTCTTTGAGTTGATGGGGGAGGAATTGACCCAGGTCATTGAACACATCAGAATGAGGGGCGTCATGCCGGCAAACCTTAATTCTACTTTCATTGCTCTAATTCCTAAATTGAATGATCCCCAATCATTTTCCGATTTCAGGCCGATTGCTCTATGTAATGTTCTTTACAAGATAACATCCAAGATTATTGCTGAGCGCATAAAAGGAATACTGTCTGCTTCTATCTCAAAAGAGCAATACGGTTTCCTTAAGGGCCGTTCCATCCATGATGCCGCGGCAATTGCACAAGAAGTTCTACATTCCATTCATACAGAGAAAAGGAAGGCTATTCTAATGAAAGTGGATCTCCATAAAGCCTATGACTCTATTGATTGGTCATATATTAGGCTCGTGCTCATGAATATTGGTCTCCCTATCAGGATTATAAGATGGGTAATGTCCTGTATCTCTACAGTTCGATATGCAGTTATAATAAATGGTATCCCAACACCTTTTTTTGCTGCTAAGCGTGGGTTGAGACAGGGCTGCGCGCTTTCTCCTTTGATATTTATCCTTATCATGGATAGTTTCAGTGGTATTATGCACAATGCGGAGCAGCGGGGTTGTATTAAGGGTTTCTCCTTCTCCAATGAAGTTTCCTGTACACATTCCTTATTTGTTGATGATCTTTTGTTGTTTGGATATTTGAATAGGAACCATTGGTTCTATATTCATTTAATGTTTAATCGTTTTGAAGCTGCCACAGGTCTGAATATTAACAAAAGCAAATCTTTCATTATATATGAATTTGGAGACTTACAGCAGATCGAATTCATCGCCCAGTTCATGGGGATCGATATTAGGGAGGCTGCTGCGGGGTTTACATATTTGGGCTTCAGGATTAAGCCCTGTGGATATAAGATCCAGGATTGGACCTGAATGATCGACAAATTCCGACGGAAGATATTTGGATGGACACACAGGTGGCTATCCATGGGGGGTAGGCTAATTTTAATCCAGGGGGTACTATCACAGATGCTGGTTTATTGGGGTCATTTGTACTATATTCCTGATGGCATAATCAAAATGTTGAACCGAATTATGGCTAAGTTTTTATGGGGCGGGGCTTCTATGACTCATAAAATACATCTATGTAAATTGGAGCGCCTCTGCCGATCAAAGGAACATGATGGGTGGGGTATCCTTAACACAAGGATTTTCAATAAGGTGCTGCTTATGAAGTCCTTCTGGAAGGCACTACATGGAAATGGCATATGGAATGCCTTAATTAAATGCAAATATATTAGGGGGGATATCCTACAACAAATTCAATGCTCAATTTTTTCCCATCCTAGATTTATTTAAGCTATCTGGCGCAGCTTCAAGAAGATTATCTGCCATGTTTCGGATAGGCTTGCATGGCTTTTTAGGGATGGAGGAAATATCCCTTTCACATTCAAGAAAATTATCGGGTTCCCCTCATGTGATGCCCCCTCTCCGTTACTTGTGCACTGCCTTTCACACAGGGGTATCAATTACATTTCTCAGACTATCAGAGTCTGGTCCTATGGTGCTCCAGAATTTAAAAGTGCGCTCCAGTTGGGCTTACCGGCGAATGTGATGAATGAATGGGACTTCCTACGTGACGCATTCAGGGCTGCGGGTTTTTGTTGGGATGCTGGTGGTGATAATATTGTTTGGGATGGTCCCATACATGACGGCGCGCCTATTGTCAAAGATATATATACAGAGTACTAAATTTGGCTTCTTATAGGGATCAGATGTCAGCTTCCTTCTTTCCATTCTGGCGGAGGAAAATACCCACTAAGATTGTACTCTTTGGCTGGCTGGTTTGGAAGGGTAAGATCCTCACGGGTGAAAACCTGACCCGGCGAGGCTTCTCGGGTCCCTATAGATGCCACATATGCTGTGCTGACCTGGAATCAATTGATCATCTGTTCTTCCGATTCCCTGTCATCTTGCAGTTGTGGCGGCTCTTTTCCATCCATTTCATGGGTCCTGCATGGTCTCCTGTTGATTTCTTGACTGCTGCAATGGAATGGGATAAGCTAAAAGGAAAATTTAAATCGTTGCCTTTCTTTTTCATATGGGAGGTGTGGCTAGGCAGGAATAGATTGATTTTTGATGAGGTGCCTTCTCAGATTTCACGTGTATTCTCTTATATCCTAGGGTGGATGGAAGAACGCCCCTCCCCTTGTGTAGCTATTTCGGATTGCTCCATCCGCATCAGACCACATGAGATGGCAATTCCGGCGATATATTTTGATGGTGCTTGCGTGGACGGGCTGATGGGGTGCGGTGCTTGGATTAAAATTTCCCAGTGTGAAAGGGTACATATTCACTGGAATGCTGGTATGGGCTCCAACAACAAGGCGGAACTTATTGCACTCTGGGGTGGTCTCCGATTTGCTATTTATCTTCAGATTCAGGATGTACATGTATATGGGGATTCACAGGTTGTAATTGGGTGGGTCACTAGGGCTATGGTTATGATGAGGCCTGATTTACAGGGTTGGTTACAAAGGGTTCGAAGTTTTTGGGCCACTCTCAACCATCCTCCCATCAATCATATATACAGAGAAAACAATTTCAGGGCTGATGGATTGTCCATAAAAGGTTTAATCTTTGATTTTGGGATTATGCATGTCCAGCTTTTCAGAGATGGCCTATCCTTTTGGCAAACCTCTATTCCAATGCCATAACAGGGTACTGCTAAGTTTTTGTTAAGTCAGTTATGTTTTCAGGGATTTTTGCAGTACAATATACTCTTCTCTCGGCTGGACATACAGATCCTCAACGAGGCTGAATAGTTTACTTCTATGTGCATGATAAGGTTTTGAGTATTATAAGCGGGCCTATGATCAAATATTAGGTCGCTTACAATCCCTCAATGTAGGTCTGCCATACAATCTACAAGCGAGCCTGAGTGATATGCTTTCAATATGGTGGATGTGCCTAATTTTGTCTTCAAGCGAGCCGGGCTTTTTGTTCTTCAAGCGTGCCGGACATATTTTACAAGTGAGCCAGAAGTGTATCAATGCAAGCGAGCCTGTTGGAACTTTCCTGCAAATAGGGATGCGGTTCATATTGTTTAATCTGAAAGCCTGCCTATCTCTATCAAACGAGGCCGATTTGTCATTACATGATGTGGATGCTACGCGTTTCTTTGTTTCAGGAAAGCCACATTAACGTACACGATATTACAGGGGTGATCTGATACTCTTTCTTTTATGTTTAACTCTTCAATCACTCTCACTTCCCAATCATCAATCCAAATTATTCTAGTTTTATATAATGAAGACCCAATATCTTTTGGTTCATTCCTACCTTCTTAATCTAATTGTTCTAACTCTGAATGAAGGTCATTTTGCATGGGATGTAATCTCCCGAAATGTGGAGGCTGACATAATACTTTCCTGCTCCTTACCCTTACAAGCGAGCATTTACGTCTGGCCAATATGGTGGATTTCTCGCTGTTGATCTTCACAGCTGAGATTATGCAAGTCAATGTACTGTTTATATATTAATATAATCAACGTTTTTTTCTTCTGAAAAAAAATATCACAGCTTATCTCCCTACAATTTTAACACTCGACCCTCATCTCTCACGCCTTGGCCCAAAGGCTCATGGAGCACACGGCATACGCCCCGCCCGACTCCATACACACGCCCCCCATACTCGACTCTCCTCCACATCTACTATTCCCTACGCATATCTCTCAATACCCATCCACCTAATAACGCCCTCACTTCCACTCGCTTCCCTCGCTCACCGTACCCACGGCCTTACTCTCACCTTCGCGTTATACTCCCACACTTCCCCATTCCTACGCCTCCTCCTCACACCTTTTCATCCTTATTTTATCACTCCACACAACACTCTTCCTCACATCTACCCACGCACACTCACCTACACTGTCCCCATTCCTTACAGTGGCCCCTCCTCTCCCCACGGGAACGCCATGCCCTCCCCTACCTCACTTGGCTGCTCAAAACAAAAAAAATAAATGAAATAAAATAAAAATCACTCAACAGTCAATAACCCGCACGCTCATCCCTACTATTCTTTTTTTTTTAATTTTAATTTCTATGATATACCCTACCCCCCATTAATAAAACCCCTCCATATTTTTAATATACCGCCCTCTCCATTGCTATACGTCCCCTCCATTTTAAACTACTCCTCTTCATTATAATACGATTCTTCCTTTTTTTAATTAAGAGATTCTTCCCTCCCATATAATACTCTCCCCATTAATGCTCATTTAATTAACCCTTTTAATTAATCTAAATTATTCCCCCCTCTTATTATTTTCAAATATTAAAATCCTCTCCCTAAATAAAATTCCCACCTTTTAAATCCCCCTCCTCCTTTTTTTATTATAGTTCTTCATTCCCATTTTAATTATTCCCATTAATCTATTTTTTAATTAATTAAAAAAAAAACAGCAGAGAGAGAAAGAGCAGAAAGAGAAGAAAAAGAGAAGACATGAACAACAGAAAGGAAGAGGAAATGGCATAATAAGAAAATGATAAATTGCCTACATAGAGGAGAAAACAGAAGATTTTACATTATATGATTTGTGGCATTGACATAAGGGTGATTTTTTGAAGAATTTGACATTTGAAGACAAGTTTGCCATCATTTGAACAGCTATTTGAAGAAGAGAATTCAGCTGCCTTAAAGGACTCTTGCATAGTGTTTTCGGCTGCACATTTACAAAATATTTTGCAGAGATATTGTATTGAGCTGACGTTGTATTTTGGGTGGAATTTGTAGCTTCTTCATAGTTGCAATCAGTATTTGAGTTGTTGGATTGTTGATTGCCCTCCATCATTTGAGGAGCACACTTTGTACTTTGAGAATTCCTTGAGTCATTTGTATTTGTTGTTGAATCACATTGTAAACGGGTGCATTTTCGGTTGAAGCCGACACCCTTTCATTTTTTGAGCCTAAGTTGTTGAAAATGGCTAAAATAAATGAGGCATTAGTGTTGTTGAATAACCTCATTCATTCCAATGTTGATGACATGATAAAAATGAGCAAGGATGCTCTTTGTAAAATTCACAGTTGTTTACAAGATGCACATGAGAAGATTGAGTTTTTACAGTTGGAATCTCAGCTCCAACAAGATGAACTTCAGCAAAAGAGTCACCATTCTGAACCTGTTTCTGTTCAGAAGATTGTGAAGGACTCTCATCAGAAGAAAGAAGATAAAGATGCAATTGATCCTCATTTTGTTCCTTGTACTAGAACAGATGTACATGCAGATGCAGCAGCTCAGCCTACACTTCTCAAGCCCATCATCAGACCTTGGGAAGAGCTTATCCACAACAAGCACAGAACTGGTCTTGGATATGACAAGGATGTGTCCTTTCATATTGCAGACTACACCAAGCCCATCATATTTCAGAGTGCCGGATTCTTGTATGACAGTTCACCTACAGCTGTTCCAGATCCTGTTCCACAACAACAACATCAGATTGAGAAATGCCAACACTGTGATCGAATTGGCCATATGAAAGATCATTGTTTTGATCTTCATCCATGCAAGCACTGTGGTCGGCACACCCATTCTTCAGACAGATGCTTCAGACACAAGCCTCCTGCAAGAACCAAGATTCATCTTGGATGGATCGCTTCTTGGCAATGGGCATCAGCAACCAAGAAGATGTTTACGACACATGTTAGAACTTGTTCATGGATATTGAGCAAACTTGCAGTTGAGTTTTCGCCATCATCTCACCTTGTCCCTGACAGGGGGGAAAATGGTGGTCATGTACAAGCTTCGACGACAGATCAAGCGAGCCTGAGCCACAATCTCTCATTCCATGTTCAGAGTTGCAGCCAGCAGTTCAAGCGAGCCTGAGCCACAATTCGTCATTCCGGATTCAGAGATGTAGCCAGAGATACGGATGCCCATGAGCATACCTTTGGTTGGTGGATAACCTAAAACCATCATCTTTGGTTGGTGGATAACCTAAAACCATCATTTTTGGTTGGTGGATAACCTAAAACCATCATCTTTGGTTGGTGGACAACCTAAAACCACCACAGGTAGTAGACCTCCCTTCTTTTAGGTCGAAGGTCTCCCTTTTTATATGAGGGACAATTCCTCTAGCAGAAGCCTTCAGCTTCTTGCCAGTTTTGGAAGAGTTTCGGGAACTGCAACAAGTATTGTGTTCCAGTGTTTGTGGTCATCCTAAAACCACCTCTTTTTTCCAACATTTCAGAGAGTTGATTCAGCCCAAGTGCTGCCATGTATACTTTGCATATTTGTATTACAACTCTTTTCTTGGACTCACACATACCCCTTCGGATTAAGAGGGGATGTTGGAACACCTAATCCTACATGGGTAGGTGTGGAATATGAAAAGTCACAATGGAGTCCAAGTGACCTTGGAATATGAAACCAAGAGTCACACCATTGTACTATAAATGTACATATTTGTATAATGGAAAATAAGAAAGCCTCACGCTTATCTTTCATTGTGTGTTTGAGTCTCTTGTGTGTGTGCATTCATCTTCCTCATACACCATGTGTGTGCTTCAACATGGTGTTTAACAAATAGTGTTCATTGAACATAGGTTCCTTATTAATAAAACCTTCCTTCCTGTTTAATTGTCTTAATTTTCTTCTCTAAATTTTACATTGACATAGTGTCTGATCCATACCAAATTGTTAAAATCAGAATCACATGAGAAGTGTATGTGATTGTGACCCAGATTATAAGAATTTTACCAATTTACAAATTCTTCTTACTTTCTAATAAAAATGCATACTTTCAACAATAAATATGGTAAAAAAATAATTCAGCAATAAATGGAATATTCAAGGAAAAAATAACTTCAGAAATTCTTCTCCATTTTATTAATATGGAAATTTTCAACTTGCAAATATAATTTTTAGGTTACAACTGGCAGGAAGCTACAACTTCCTATTTTATCATCTACAACTAAGTGGATATACAACCCCAAATATTCTCCAACACCCACTACAAGGATCACCAACCCCTAATCAAAAATATAAAACTCACTTTAGACACTCATTTGTTCCATCTTTCATCCATTTTCACACTAGAATCAATTATTTCCTTCTCTTCTTTCAAAAAATTAATTTATCGTAATCACCACTCAAAAAATCCTACAACAATCTATGATTGCTATGAAAACTGCCACTTCACAATATCGACACCTTGTCGCACCAGAAGCTATGTCTCAAAAAAATTTCATTCATCTTGCTTAATCGGGCCTTCTTTTATATATTTTTATTTTTCTAACCTTTGCATTGAATTTGTGCATGAAAACTTTATTTTTTTCCTTTTTAATGTTCACATTAGTCTTATGCACCTTTTCATTTTGTCATCTGACCTCAACAACCATTATTTGTATTTCCCCTACTTGATTCGTATGGTATGTTCTTCAGTTGAATTTCCTCAATTAAATATCTAGACACATATGATATGGAAATTTAACAATGGTTATCCCATATGACTAACTTCAATAATGTTTTCTCATGCATGGTTATTCAATGTGGTTCCTTGCACTCCCACGATATTTCTAGGATTATGGGTTTTCCTTGTAGTTTATGGTGTCAGTCAATAAAAGAGGTGATTTGGTTATAATTCATGTGATGACAATGATGATTTTTGTTCATATTAATAATATTTTTAAGGCTTCCCCTAGGCTCAACCAATGGCTTTTACATTTAGTCAAGTACTTCATACAAATTTTATATTTTGTCTTAGGTAAGCATCCACTAGATACTTGGTTTTTAGTTGTGATCCGTTCCTATGGTTAAAAGGTTTCCATATGCTTTCAATTTATTGTTTAATCCATCTAACTTTCTATTTTTTTCTATGTGTTTCACAAACCTAATTATCATTGACTGTTATGTCCAAAGAATATTTGTATCTAGTAGATCCACCCAAAGGGATGATTTCCTATCGTCTCAATCAAAGCCTCACCCTAAAAGTTTCGAGAGAATTGAATCCTTTTCCTCTCAATAGAAAAGGTGATTTAATGACAGGGACTTGACCAACTCTGCTAACCCTAAAGAATTTCTGAAATCACCGAGATATCTCACCTAGCTCGGGCCATGCCATACCTTAACACGGTTGGATTTTTTCCCACAAAATTTTAAACAAAAAACTTTTTCACCATAAAATACTTTAACAAAACAATGTGTTACCTT
>CM076577.1:740903891-740976517 GCA_034641835.2 Pinus albicaulis
AGATGTGGTGTTAGAGTCGGTCTTTACATCCCTCTGTTAGAGATCATTCCTCTTATTGCATTTCATTTTTAGGTGTCTCATTCTGCTCATTAATATGCATTCTGTTAGGGGCATGCCATTGACTGACGGAAGGGTTTTTTTTTCTCGTTTCCCTCATGTTTTTACCTTCTGGGTTGGTCAAAATCCCTCAAACTTCATCAAATTTCATTTCACGTCATTTACAATCATAGATGCTATTTTTGTCAAAAGAATCATTTCACTTTCTAGGTCTAGGGTTTGGTCTTCAAAAATGTTAAATAATGCCCGCAGGCCATGAGGATGTTTTCAACAAGTTTTCAGTTAAAATATTTCATCATAAAATATGCTCGAGGATGTTTCTTCTTCAAAACTCTGTTTTGAAGAAGAAATTGCCAAATTTGTTTTTGTAATAAATATGTATCTTTCCACCATGTAGTACTTCACATGCAAACTCTGGTCATCCTTTTCCAAGGTTAAATGCCACCATCCCTACAAAAATCAACCAATTTCATCATTCAAGCTCAGAAAGCCAGTGAGGAAACAAAAAGACAGAGTTGTATTAAATACAAAAAGTGCCAAAACTAAAAACATTACAAAATGGGTTTTGAGAAGAAAAAATTAAAGCCATCAGTTTTCAAGATATTTCTCAAATTTATTTATTCATTTGCATCAAGAGATATTCAGAAAAATCCAAGAGAAAAGTTGAGTTGGAGTTCAAAGAACAAAACTGTGATTTAGAAGGGTCGACTGTCTGTTTAAATTGAGCGTTGTGCATTGAGATAGGCCGCGGCGCATCCACAGAGCACGACGCATAGAGCCGAAATACACTGTGCATTTTCAAACGGGCACGACGCACCCACAAAGCACGGCACATTCGGTTTGTGCGCGGCACACAGAGCCCCCAAGCCAAAAATTTATCACCGCTTCATCATTTTGTTAAAACGACTTCAACACCTTTGCTCAAGTAAGTGTACACAGTTGCTCCTCCTTGTATTTGGTGTGGTTTCAGACATATGTTTGGAGAATTGGGTTGGTGAAACATAAACCCTATTTATTTTGCCAAAATTGCTCCTTGGGGTTTGAAAACAAAGTTTAAAATTTGTTTGCTGCAATATTATTGCCATTGACCACCATATTCTCCCTTTCCCCACTATCACACTATCATGCCACAATCCTTCTCCTATTCCCGCTGTCCCATATCCCTTTTACCCTATGCGCCATGTTTTAAATCCTTGAACCCTTTCACTTGCCATCACTTCATATCATTGATAATATCCTAATTTCCGAAGCATTCAAGGACTGTCTCTATATCCTTGTTTCCACTTGACCCAGATATATTTTTCCATTTCATTTACTTTTATTCCTAAAAACTACCCCCGTCACTACCACTCATTCCCATATCACTTATAAAATATCCAAATCCTGAAGTTCCCCAAGCAGTGAGTGACTGTCCTTCCACTCCGAATTCACTTGACAGTCCTTTTTCCCACTGTAATATTTCCTTGCAGCCTCTTATTACATATGTGGCACATTTGGCATTAAAACATACACAAACTCTTGTTTTCACCATACATATATCAGCACATACTTGTCAAACATCTTGTTTTCAGCATCATGTTAGAGACAAATTCATCTTATGAGCAGGGATATGAGAAAGACAGTGATTATACTGCATAGCTAAATGTACTGAAGAGGTTTCATAAAAGTGGTAGGCACGTCAGAGAGGAGCCCACTTCTTTGGCTCAATTGTAGGCCTGCCCGCTTGCAATGACATGCTTTCAGCAACATTCATGTTTTCGGTATTGTGAGTTGATATCTCAGATTCAACACCATCAGGACTTGGTTTGCTTATTTGTCCTACATTTGCGTGATGGTCATGTAAACCTTGCTGGAGTGAACTTCACCTTGACACCAGAGACCATTTCTGAGGCAACCAGGATACCAAACATAGGTGAGGAGTGGAATAAGAGACATCAGCTGGATAGAGCATATTATGAACCTTACATTAGGCCTGGATATTTGAGGCAGTTCCCGTTCTGGTTTCTGAAGGAGTCTTATGTGCCATTAATGAAACTCATCATTAGATACTTCAGCTGTGAGGGTAGATTCTCATGCCTTTATGCATACCATATCAAAATTTTGATGCATTTCATGAGGGTGCGACTGATGAATATTCCATACTTCATGTGCCGAAACATAGAGCGGATGACTACCCTTGTGCAGAAGAAGACTTCGGAGAAGCAACATAACAACATTTATCATTATGCGCTCATTAAAATCATTGTAGTACATCAGCATGGATTGCAGGGCATCACATGGGATGAGTTCATTTCTCGTGACTTCTTTACAGCCCCTCAGCCTCCTCTCGAGATTGTTCACGATGCAGGTGAGCCTTTGCATCAGTTTGAGGTTCCTGAGACAAATCCTATCAGTGTTCCAGTGTGTGTGACATATCAGAGAGGCCACAAAGCCTTATTTGCAGCAGCACGACGAGTGCTATCTCCATCAGGGGTGGAAGGGGTCTCGTTGCCTTTACCAACAGCGCAAGTACTATCTCCACTTGGTGTGGAAGGGGTCTCGCCTTGGACATCAGCACATGTACAGGTTTAGGATAGAGGCAAGAGGCCTATGCACGATGAGGGCCCTTCAGGAGGCCAAGATACTGATTTTATATTGATCGATGTTGATTCGAGCTCTCCCAGCTCAAAGCTAAAAGAAATCATCCAGGAGCAGAAAGCTGAGATCGACACGCCGACCGAGAAATTTCAGAGAGCTCAGTGGGTTATAAATTACTTGGAGCAACGGAATAAACAATTGTAGGATCAGCAGACACTCGTAGAGTTGCGGAAAATTTGCGAAGACCGGGAATTAGCCCAGAAGAGACCAGGTGACATGACACCATTTGAGCGAGAGACTTGCCTTACGAGAGTCCACATTCATCTGGAGAAGCTCTTGGCGAAGGCCAATAGAGACAAAGACATGATCAGAAATATGAAGAACCACTATTGGGCCCGCACACACGTTTGCAAAGCCAGGATGAAGATCCTGAAAGTGAGGTTGAGGCGAGCACTGAAACGTCGGAAAAGGCATGATCCACTACAAATCTTGGCCAAAGCTTCCTTGGCTGAGCATGAGACATGATGGGATACCTTCACTCTAAATTTTAGCAAATTTGGAGAAAATTTTGTCATTTTGAAAATTTTGGTTGCAAAACAGGTTTTTCCGCCCGACGCGTCGCGCCACCCGACGCGCACTTATGATTGGGACATCTTCTGGAGGAAAACTTGATATTTTTGGGTTTTTTATCGTAAATTATGCATGCTCAAGAATGGCTGAGAGATTTCATGAAGTTATGGGTAGTCTTAAAGGTCAAAAACACTCCAAAAATGGCCTTTCTGCCACTTTTTGCACCAGCAACAACCAATCTTGGGAGATTGCAGTTTTGGAGGGGGAAATGAGCTCCAAATTGAAAACTTCCACCTGGGTTAGATGGCAGAAATATAGGGCTTTCCAACTAGATATCATGAGATCAATTTGGACTTCAGGAAGTGCCCCAAAAATAGGCTCAAAGTGGCATGGCACATTGAGTTTTCAGGCGCGATGCATAGAGGAATTTTGCCCAATTTTTACTTTTCAGCTCAGAAATTCGGCCAGTTTGACTAGTTTCACTTTTGGATGTAATTATTGATATATCTTGATGTAATTTTGTGGCTATGATGTAAATTTGGCATGTTTTTACTTGTTCTAGGGGATTCATTCACTAAAAAGTGAAAATTAAGTGAATGGATCAGTTTCCTAGAATATAGAGGCAAGTTGTTTGGCTACCTAGATTCTAGTTCCATGTTTAGAATTGGTTGAAACAGATCCTAGAAATATGAGCTCGACCCCTAGAGGCATGGGAAGGGGTTAGTATGGTCTATATATTGTATTTTCTGAGGCATTTTCAGGGTTGGAATCTTGGGAAAAGTTTGGCACTCCATTGTATATCCATTTCCAGTTTTTGGCAAAGGAAAGACCAGAGTTTTGCAGCACTTGTTGGGATCCTTGTGGCTTCTGATTTTTGATGATGTTGTTCTCATGTTATTGCAAGTTTCATTAAATTTATATGTATGTCATTTCCCTTCTCTTTGCTTCTGAATTAAACAAATGATTAACTGAGGTAGAATTCATTGATTTTATGGTGCTCTTCCTTAGAATTTTGTTTAGTTTTATATGTTTTTCGTCAGTTTGAGGAGGATCCTTGCACTCTCTTGCCCTCTTCAGCTCCTCAGCAGTCTTTTCCATCCATTAATTTGATCTAATACATCAAATCTAGTGCCTACCTTGCCCCAACTTGAACTCTGCAAGAAATTGGCCTCATCCCCAAGCCCGAAAATTGTCTTTCCCCTTTTTCCAGCAAAATCCCAAAAAATCAAAATCAAACCCTCCTATTTGTTTATCTAGCCTAAGATCAGTTGTTATTTTAGTCATCTCAAGCCCCTTTGAATATTTCCATTGATATTGACCCAGAGAGAGCCCTCTACTATCCTCGTAGGGCTAGCTATGAGGCTGAGCGTGGTTTGGTGTTGTCCTTTTTCTGCCTTATTTCAGCCTAAGTTGGATTTAGGCTCTAACATAGTGGCGACCATACTGGAGAGAAAAATGGTTTCCTTGTTGGTGTTATTTGTCTCATAAGCTACAGACGGAGTCTGAAGTTAGCCAGGTAGCCTTCGAAACGCTATTGCTTTGCATTAGCGGAAGTAGATGAATGCTGCTTCAGTCAATCTCCGGTCTAGCTTGTGAGCGTGACACTTGACTTGTGAATTTCCCCAGTACATGTATCAATTTCAGATCTGATTGTTGATGGTGGACAACGGTCAGACATAAGAAGGCTGAAATCATTCACCTAGCGACTTCATTCACTGAAAAATCCAGAAATCAATGCTTCATGGTGACTCCACTGCAGGAAGATTAGTAGCTTTAAGATTTTCAAGATGGACCGGATTGCAAGAAGATACACTCCCATGAGCCGAGATCACAGCCCAGGTTTTCCAAATAAAATGCCCAAGGTGGATTGGCTTCATAATTTTCCTATGTTCAAAAATGTGGAAGGTCATGATGTTGCTCTTCATTTGGTGAAATTTCACATCCATGTGCATAAATTAAACATCTATTTTCTTGAAGACTGTTTGATGAGAATGTTTATGGCTACTCTGGAAGATGAAGCCTAATCTTGGTATGAAAATTTTCCACCTACTTCTATTTATTGTCTAAAATATTTTCATACAATATTCTTTGAAAGGTATAAAGAATCTTGTCCATCCTTAATATTAGTGCAGAATTGTTGTGAACACGTTAGTAGTTTCATTAAAGATCTTGAGAATTTTTATGGAGATAATGAATTGATGGATGGAGAAATCATGGAAGCATTGTATGAAAATTCATTTCAGCAGCACACAAAAATCTTAGAGGATTCCTATCAAGACCAGCAGGTTGAAGATTTCCACATGGCTGAAAATGATGAGCAGGAAAATGATGTTCCAATCTCAGATAGTGATGACAATAAATCATATCGACAGGTAAATTATGATGAGGAAAAACATGTTGTTCTGGACCTCATAAAAGAGAGTTGTATTGTTGAGGCTGCCTCAAATGAAGAAAACAGAGTTAGAGACCTAAATGCTCTCATCCCACCAGAACTAGATCTTCACGAGGAGGTATTACATTCCCTCTATGAAAAGCAAGATGAGATATTTGTTCGGGTAAGTGAAAAGGTTTCCTTGGATGAATCATTGGTAGATGATAGAAATGTCACGTTTGGGTTTCAAGAATCATCTGAAGTTTCTTTTCTCATGATTGATGAATGTATTGAGAAACATGATAATCTGGCTGTCATATTATATGAAGATGACCTACAATATATTCAGACTACAGAAGATCAGAACATTCAGGATTGCCTTTCAAATTCTTCTTCATATGTCTCATGTTTTGAAATGTTTTTCCAAGAGGAGATCTGCTCATTTACTTGTTCAGAATTTTTTGAGGACCAGGAACATACTTTTACTAAATTACATTATGAAGAAAAGTCAAAATCAAAAGATAAAGACACCTTGTTTCTTCAGCAGGAGGTAAATCTTCATGTTTTTCAGGATCCACTGGCAAAATCTGTTGCAGTCAACAGTGAAGGTGATTATGTCAATATTCAGTGATGAAGGAGATCATGGTCAATTATGTTTTTGGATGCCCAGTTACCAGTATCTATTGTTGACCAGAAGATCTGATCAGGAAAATCAATCAAGGAGGCATCTGCTTGATTGGTTACATTGGAAAGCACACTACACATGATTGTACATATTCCATCAGTAGGCAGTTGGATGTCATCATGATTTGAAGCCCTCAAATCTCGATGGACTGCTGCCATTAAAAATATTTGTAAGTACTTGTTTTAGTTAAGTAAGTCATGAGTCATTTGCGAGTTAGTTTTCAGTCTTGTTATTGACTCGGTTTGAGTCAAATTTCAGTCAATAAAATGAGTCATGAGTCTTGTGTTGATTTTTTGAAGTTTCAACTCCAATTCCCAATGGATGAAGGCACTGCCTTCTTTCCTAGAGATCTGTAGTTCTTGGCACCTCCAAGGAGCTACCATCCCCATTGGAGCCAATATTATAGTCGGTATTTACATCCCTCCATCAGAGATCATTCCTCTTATTACATTTCATTTTTAGGTGTATCATTCTGCTCATTAATCTGCATTCCATTAGGGGCATGCCATTGACTGACGGAAGGGTTTGGTTTTCTTGTTTCCCTCATGTTTGTACCTGCTGGGTTGGTCAAAATCCCTCAAAATTCATCAAAGTTCATTTCACGTCATTTACAGTCATACATGCTATTTTGGTCAAAAGAATCATTTCACTTTCTAGGTCTAGGGTTTGGTCTTCAGAAATGTTAAATAATGCCCGCAGGCCATGAGGATGTTTTCAACAAGTTTTCAGTTCAAAATTTTCATCATCAAATATGCTCGAGGACGTCTATTCTTCAAAACTCTATTTTGAAGAAGAAATTGTCAAATTTGTTTTTGTAATAAATATGTATCTTTCTGCCATGTAGTACTTCACATGCAAACTCTGGACATCCTTTGCCGAGTTTCAATGCCACCATCCCTGCAAAAATCAACCAATTTCATCATTCAAGCTCAGAAAGTCAGTGAGGAAACAAAAAGACAGAGTTGTATTAAATACAAAAAGTACCAAAACTAAAAACATTTCAAAATGGGTTTTGAGAAGCAAAAATTAAAACCATCTCTTTTCAAGATATTTCTCAAAGTTATTTATTCATTTGCATCAAGAGATATTCAGAAAAATCCAAGAGAAAACTTGAGTTGGAGTTCAAAGAACAAAACTGTGATTTAGAAGGGCCGACTGTGTGTTTAAATTGAGCGCGACGCATTGGCATAGGCCGCAGCGCATCCACAGAGTGTGGCGCATAGAGCTGAAATACTCTGTGCATTTTCAAATGGGCGCAGCGCACCCACAGAGCACGGCACATTGGATTTGTGCGCGGCACAGAGAGCCCCCAAGCCGAAAATTTATCACCGCTTCATCATTTTGTTAAAACGACTTCAACACCTTTGCTCAAGTAACTGTACACAGTTGCTCCTCCTTGTATTTGGTGTGGTTTCAGACATATGTTTGGAGAATTGGGTTGGTGAAACATAAACCCTATTTATTTTTCCAATATCTCTCCTTGGGGTTTGAAAACAAAGTTTAAAATTTGTTTGGTGCAATATTATTGCCATTGAGCACCATATTCTCCCTTTCCCCAGTGTCACACTATCATGCCACAGTCCTTCTCCTATTCCCGCTATCCCATATCCCTTATACCCTTTTTTCCCATGTTTTAAATCCTCAAACCCTATCACTTGCCATCACTTCATATCATTGATAAAATTTTAATTTCCGAAGCATTCAAGGACTGTCTCTATATCCTTGTTTCCACTTGACCCAAATATATTTTTCCATTTCATTTACTTTTATTCCTAAAAACTACCCCCATCACTACCACTCATTCCCATATCACTTATAAAATGTCCAAATCCCGAAGTTCCCCAAGCAGTGAGTGACTGTCCTTCCACTCCGAATTCACTTGACCGTCCTTTTTCCCACTGTAATATTTCCTTGCAGCCTCTCATTACATATGTGGCACATTTGGCATTAAAACATACACAAACTCTTGTTTTCACCATACATATATCAACACATACTTGTCAAACACCTTGTTTTCAGCGTCATGTCACAGAAAAATTCATCTTATGAGTAGGGATATGAGAAAGACATTGATTCAACCGCAGAGCTAAATGTACCGAAGAGGTCTCATAAAAGTGGCAGGCACGTCATAGAGGAGCCCACTTCTTTGGCTCAATTGCAGGCCTGCCCGCTTGCAATGACATGATTTCAACAACATTCATGTTTTCAGTATTGTGAGCTGATATCTCAGATTCAACACCATCAAGAATTGGTTCGCTTATTTGTCCTACATTTGTGTGATGGTCATGTAAACCTTGCTGGAGTGAACTTCACCTTGACACCAGAGACCATTTCTGAGGCAACCGGGATACCAAACATAGGTGAGGAGTGGAATAAGAGACAACAGCTGGATAGAGCATATTATGAACCTTACATCAGGCCTGGATATTTGAGGCAGTTGAGAAGAGTATTCCTGTTCCGGTTTCTGAAGGAGTCTTATGCGCCATTAATGAAACTCATCATTAGATACTTCATTTGTGAGGGTAGATTATCACGCCTTTATGCATACCATATCAGACTTTTGATGCATTTCACGAGGGTGAAACTTATGAATATTCCATACTTCATATGCCGAAACATAGAGCGGATGACTACCCTTGCGCAGAAGAAGACTCCAGAGTAGCAACATAACAGCATTTATCATTATGCGCTCATTAAAATCATTGTAGTACATCAGCTTGGATTACAAGGCATCACATGGGATGAGTTCATTTCTCGTGACTTCTTTACAACCCCTCAGCCTCCTCCCGAGATTTTTCACGATGCAGGTGAGCCTTCGCATTAGTTTAAGGTTCCTGAGACAGAGCCTCTCAATGTTCCAGTGTTTGTGACATATCAGAGAAGCCACAGAGCCTTATTTGTAGCAGCACGATGAGTAATATCTCCACCAGGGGTGGAAGGGGTCTCGTTTCCTTCATCAACAGGGCGAGTACTATCTCCACTTAGCATGGAAGGGCTCTTGCCTTCGACATCAGCAAAATTACAGGTTCAGGACAGAGGCAAGAGGCCTCTGCATGATGAGGGCCCTTCAGGAGGCCAAGATACTGATTTTATATTGATCGATGTTGATTTGAGCTCTCCCAGCTCAAAGCTGAAAGAAATCATCCAGGAGCAGAAAGCTGAGATCGACACGCTAACCAAGAAATTACAGAGAGCTCAGTGGGTTAAAAATTACTTGGAGCAGCGGAATAAACAACTGGAGGATCAGCAGACACTCATAGAGTTGTGGCAAATTCGCGAAGACAGGGAATTAGCCCGGAAGAGACCAGGTGACATGACACCATTTCAGCGAGAGACTTGCCTTACGAGAGTCAACATTCATCTGGAGAAGCTCTTGGCAAAGTCCAATAGAGACAAAGACATGCTCATACATATGAAGAACCACTATTGGGCCCGCACACACGTTTGCAAAGCCAGGATGAAGATCCTGAAAGCGAGGTTGAGGAGAGCACTGAAACGTCGGAAAAGGCCTCATCCACTCTGAATCCTGCCCGAAGCTTCCTTGGCTAAGCATGAGAAATGATGGGAGACATTCACTCTGAATTTTAGCAAATTTGGAGAAAATTTTGTCATTTTGAAAATTTTGGTTGCAAAATAGGTTTTTCCACTTGACGCGCGCTTCTGATTGGGACATCTTCTGGAGGAAAACTTGATATTTTTGGGTTTTTTTATGGTAAATTATGCATTCTAAGGAATGGATGAGAGATTTCATGAAGTTCTGGGTGGTCTTAAAGGTCAAAAACACTCCAAAAATGGCCTTTCAGCCACTTTTTTCACCAACAGGAACCAGTCTCGGGAGATTGCAGTTTTAGAGGGGCAAATGAACTCCAAATTGAAAACTTCCACTTGGGTTGGATAGCACACATCTAGGGATTTCCAACGAGATATCAGGAGCTCAATTTTGACTTCAGGAAGTGCCCCAAAAATAGGCTCAAAGTGGCATGGTGCATTGAGTTTTCAGGCGCAGCGCATAGAGGAATTTTGCCCAATTTTCACTTTTCAGCTCAGAATTTCGGCCAATTTGACTAGTTTCACTTTTGGATGTAATTATTGATATATATTGATGTAATTTTGTGGATATGATGTAAATTTGACATGTTTTTACTTTTTCTAGAGGATTCATTCACTAAAAAGTGAAAATTAAGTGAATGGATCAGTTTCCTAGCATATAGAGGCAAGTTGTTTGGCTGCCTAGATTTTAGTTCCATGTTCAGAATTGGTTGAAACAACTCCTAGAAGGATGATATCGACCCCTCAAGGCATGGGAAGGGGTTAGGATGGTCTATATATTTTATTTTCTGAGGCATTTTCAGGGTTGGACTCTTGGTAAAAGTTTGGCACTCCATTGTATATGCATTTTCAGTTTTTGGCAAAGGAAAGACTAGAGTTTTGCAGCACTTGTTGGGATCCTTGTGGCTTTAGAGTTTTGATGATGTTATTCTCATGTTATTGTGAGTTTCATTAAAGTTATATGTATTCCATTTCCCTTCTCTTTTCTTCTGAATTAAACAAGTGAGTAACTGAGGTAGAATTCATTGATTTGTTGGTGCTCTGCCTTAGAATTTTGTTTAGTTTTATATGTTTTTCGTCAGTTTGAAGAGGATCCTTGCACTCTCTTTCCCTCTTCATCTCCTTAGCAGTCTTTTCCATCCATTCATTTGATCTAAGACATCAAATTCACTGCCTACCTCGCCCCAACTTGAACTCTGCAAGAAATTGGACTCATCCCCAAGCCCGAAAATTGTCTTTCCCCTTTTTCCAACAAAATCCAAAAAAATAAAAATCAAACCCTCCTATTTGTTTATCTAGCCTAAGATAAATTTTTATTTTAGTCATCTCAAGCCCCTTTGAATATTTTCATTGATATTGACTCAGAGAGAGCCCTCTCCTGTCCTCGTAGGGCTAGCTACGAGGCTGAGCGTGGTTTGGTGTTGTCCTTTTTCTGCCTTCTTTCAGCCTCAGGTGGATTTAGGCTCTAACATGTGGCACCCCATACATATCAAGGAACACATGATGGTCTTACAATTGTTGCGATCTATAGCTTGAGGGAGGTCACAGGGTCAAACCTGACCTATGCCCCTCCTTGGTCAATAATTTTTTTGAAAAGACTTTGGGTTTAGACCATAGAGTTGGACTTTGGTTATAACGATATTTGAGAATAATATATGCACCCATAACATTAGGTTATAAATTTGGATTTCAACCTTCGTTAAAATAAATATGTCATCCAACCTTGCCATCGGGGAGGGGATGTGGCAGCCTTTGACTGCTCCACGCAGCCCTTCTCCATTGGCCCAAAATTTCACCATAATATCCATTTAGAAATTAAACCTTAGGATTAGGAAGACAAACTTCAATTTCCCAAGCATGATTGGTGAATCTGACCATGACACTTTTCATAGTGTCGTTGGTTGAAAAATGGAGAATATTCCTTGAATATTCATAAGGTGCTGACTTGACTGCCGAGTCATCAGTCTATCACTGTTCTACACATTTTTTACTTGTTTGAGAAAACTAACAATAGACCATAAGTTACTCATATGAACTCGGATTTTGATGAAATAAGTTGCGTTGGATTCCTGATGACGAGCTCTCTCTGGTCATTCTAGTTCAGAAAAATTTGTTAGAATTTACCTAAGAAATAATATATAGAATTTATTGAGAGAAATAAATAAACATAACAAAAAAAAAGCACATAAACATAAACACATATGTTTATTTGGGAAAAACCCCAAATTTTGGGGAAAAACCCAACTAATGAAATTTCATTAACCATTGGCCAAAACCCTGGCCAATCTGGCCAAGTGAGCCTTCACCGCCCACCTTCAGGCCTTACCTTATAATGAAGTCTTCCCGGCCTTTTTTATAGGCTCCATTACATGCAATACAGTGTGCTCTAAACCATGGGTGCACAAAACCATGTGCCCCAAAACTAGTACTATTTACCCTAGTCAACATTAACTCTATCGCAAGTCATGTTTACCTAAAAATTCCCCCCTTAAACTTGACTTGGGGTTTCTTGACTAGATTCAGCCAAAATTGCTAAGTGAGACAACCCCGCTCACTCTAGCTCCTCCCCCCTCAAATTTTTACCCTAGGTAATTGTTATCTTGACATCCCCCTTATCACCTAGGTTTAAACCACACTTTACCAGTGATTACCCAGGGGTACGCATGCCATACCAGGTCTTATACCAGTATGCCCATTTACATGAAAAACATTAACTCCATTATAATAATATTTTTTTTGTTTCATTGTTGCTATCTTTGCACCTATGACATCAATGTCTATATAAAAAGAACCCATCTACCGAATTACATGGGTCACTAGCCTCTGTAACCGCCAGTCCTCTAGGGGTTCTCTTTAGATACATGGTTCATTAAATCAATCCATGTGCACATATCCTCTCTCCTCCTCTCTTGACACATTATGTGTCCAATGCTCTCCTCCCTTATAAAAATGATCTCCTTGTCAAATTCAATTCATCATAAAATATGATTTCTCATACTAGCAAATAAAGAATGGGATCACACCAATCCCATTTACTCACATGATGCTTTGATATGCCAGAAAGTCAAAAAATCCATTAATTTCTCCATTCACAGGCCAATAAAACCCTTGGGTACAAAAGCGTCCCTCTGGAGCCAAATATGGCTTTGATACCATTTGTTAGAATTTACTGGAGAAATAATATATAGAATTTACTGAGAGAAATAAATAAACATAACCAGAAACAAAGCAAATAAACATAAACACATATGTTTATTTGGGAAAAACCCCAAAATCTAGGGAAAAACCCAACCAATGAAATTTCATTAACCATTGGCAAAAACCCTAGCCAATCTGGCCAAGTGAGCCTTCACCGCCCACCTCCAGGCCTTACCTTACAATGAATTCTTCCCAGCCTTTTTATAGGCTCCATTACATGCAATACTGTGGGCTCTAAACCATGGGTGCAAGAAACCATGTGGCCCAAAACCACTACTATTTACCCTATTCAACATTAACTCTATCCCGAGTCACGTTTACCTAACAATTAGCATTTGTTAGAATTTACCAGAGAAATAATGTATAGAATTTACTGAGAGAAATAAATAAACATAACCAGCAACAAAGAACATAAACATAGACACATATGTTTATCCAGGAAAAAACCCAAACTGCGGGGAAAAACCCAACCAATGAAATTTCATTAACCATTGGCTAAAGCCCTGGCCAATCTGGCCAAGTGAGCCTTCATCGCCCACCTCCAGGCCTTACCTTACAATGAAGTCTTCCCAGCCTTTTTATAGGCTCCATTACATGCAATATCGTGGGCTCTAAACCATGGGTGCGTAAAACCATTTGCCCCAAAACCACTACTATTTACCCTAGTCAACATTAACTCTATCTCGAGTCATGTTTACCTAACATATTTCTCAGCACTTTCATTTTTTAGCTAAATACTAAGCCTCTGATAACCTCTAGCTTTACAGGCACAAGCTCTCCGACTCAACGACGCTCCACAACACGAGATCTATGGATCCTCTAACATGAGATCATTATCTCTTCTTTTCACTGCACTACTTATATCAACAATGGTCCATACCCACTGTGATGTCGCACTCATGCATTGGGAAAAATAATGAAAATTTTTGTAAGGGTCTCATTGATTAGCGCAATCTTCCCATGAGACTCAGTGCTAGTTTCATAGATAAACACATTTCTCTCGCATGGGTCCACACTGGTCAGTGCTTATGTGCCTCCAACAAATGCGCTTCTCTTGAACTTTGCAACAAATAAAAAACAACCTCGCTCAGGCCGCCAGGGGATTCTCTTCTTTCACCTGGACAGTCATAGTCATTAAAGCACATTGGCTTTGTTTCAGCCCTAGAGCTCTGATACCATGATAAAAATGGTAGAATCAATTTATATAGCCATGCAGGTTATCTCTACAATGAGAGACTACACTAGGAGGGACTATGTCCGCAAGTCACTCTACATTCTCATTCATCTCCCACTATAGCTTCTCTTATAAAATTATGAACAAATAAATTAAAAGTAGACCCAAGATAATTATTCCCTATATTGTATCATGGAGGCCTCTCTAGGGGAGAAATACCATACTACTTGAATTCTCTAATATCCCTTCCTTAAGCCACCGTAAAAAATCTCGTAAAATGAGGGTTATCAAATAATTAAATATTATTAATTATTATATTGATATTACATGAAGAAAATTGTTGTAATTCTTAATTATAAGAATATTGGAAGAAGTATTTCTTAATTATTTTATTTAGAATGATTTATATTATTCTATAGAAATAAATTATATTTCCAAGTTGGTATCTTTTAAGAGTTTTATAAATAACGAGTAATAGTTTTGGAAAAACTATGGATAAGTGATATTTTTCTCATAAGGAAAAAGAAAATATACCTTTAAAAAAAAAGCATGAGAGATTTATGGAATGTTTTTTTGATTTAGGAAAAATCAGATTTATGGATGCTTTATGGAATGATTTTATGATTTAGAAAAGCTGGAATGATTTTATGATTTAGAAAAGCTATTCCATTTTCTTAATTCTATTTATTGTAAGCGTATGAAAAAAATAGAGGAAGAGAGTGAGAGAATGCATGGAGAATGGAGCCAAGGAAGAGAAAGAAGAAATTCCAAGCATGCATCAAGAGATAAGTAACCATATTCTTTGAAAATTATTTTCTTTGCATATGGGGCATGATGATATAATGATTGAATTTATTTGCCAGGAAAAATTCATATGATAAACAATCAAGATTAATTCTTGAAAAAACCTCTATATAATCTCGTGCATAGATGAATAAGTTCTTTATTCATTTAGTTATGAGAAGGTTTCATGTGTTGCGAATTTGTAAAAGCTTTTCATGGCTAAATAATTTTGTGAATTGCATGACTTATTGGAAAATAGGGTCCAAATATGCCTTTATATATGCCATACCCAAATATATATGTAAAAAGTGAATGGGGTTTTTTTAAAAGAGGATGTTATGACCAAAAGCCTCTTTCATATTTTAAATGTCATTTCCCATCTCTCGAAAACCATGTCCTAAATTGATGATAAAAACAAGGAATTATTTAATATTTAAATATGGAAAAATAAGCTCCAAAGTTTCATTCGAATCTTCCAAACCGTAACACCCATGTAAAACCTGAGAGGGATTATTTTGCATGAACCCTTTATCAACAAAAAACTCTTTGGGTTTTCCAAAAATCGTTTCAATTTTGCTGGAAAGCATGTCCAAATTTGGTGATAAAAACAGGAAATTATTTAATATTTAAATCTAGAAAAATTGGCAGCAAAGATTCATTTGAATCTTCAAAACCATGACACATGTGGAAAAAAATGAGAGAGGTTATTTTAATAATTTTATTCCAAACAAAAATCGCTTCTGTTTTTCTAAAAAAAATTTCCATGTGTTCGTAATATGTGTCCAAAGCGAATGACTAAAATAGGAAGAACAGAGTAAAACATTATGCTTCCATTTCATTTTTCAATGAGATAAGAATAATTTTTCATGTACATATAGACATAATAATTATGTTGATAATTATTTAAAAGGAATTAAGTTATTTCTTTTAAGAGATTACTAAGTATGTTCTCATGATGCATATGCATTAAAAGTTAAGAGAAATATTGGACTCTTGAAGGGAGTATGTGCTTAGGTGCACATGAATAATATATAGTATATTTTATCTACTAGAAATTATTATGTGATTTTACATGCATGAAGAGTTTGAGTCATGTAAAAAGATATAAATAGCTTATGTGAGGGGTAGTTCGCATAAAACCCTTTGTGTAAAAGGAATTTGGCTGTGTTATTTGAGAATGATTTGTTATTCATGTTATTTTTTGAGAAAATATTACAAATGTCTCTGGTGTGTGAAATGATAAGAAAATATTTCATGCATAATAGCTAGTGAGTTAGCTATATTTTGGAAAAAGAATAATTAGGGTGTAAAAATCCTTGGAAAATAAATATATATATTTGTGTGCAAGGAAGAAATTATTGTGTTACAACTCTTCAAAAATAATTGAAGGCAAAAATATATCCTTGTATGCATTATTGGATTATATTCTTGGAGAGGAAAAAGAGTAATCGCATGCTTTATTATGCAATATTATTTATAGAAACATATATGCTTGCATGCCTGGGAAAAGTATAGTTTTGTGTATTAGATTTCTAGAGAAAGGGAAGATGAATTCACATAATATTTCTTGTGTTAGACTTATTTTGCAAATAATAATATGTATTTTTCTAACCTAAAGGGATTAGCTATGGTATTAGATTTCTTTTTAGAATATTATGCATAGTTATTGGGTTATATATTTTGGATGAGATGCAAATGTCCCTTTGTATGCATGAAAGAATAATCAGTATGTGTTTGACCCCTTGGAAAAGAAATGTGTCTATTTTTCCATGAAATATTTATTTCGTTTCTTTTGGAAATAAATATATGTTTTATATGCAAGAAGAACAAGCTATTTTACTGCATGCACAAAATTATAACTAGTATGTTAACTTTGTTTGAAATCGAGCTAGCATGGTTATACATAATAGCCATTATGAATAGCTGTTGGGTGGAAAATATGTTTTTGTAAAAGAACATGCATTCAAATGCATAAATATAGCATTTATTGTTTTAATCCCTTTGGAAAAGAAAACATAAGAGTATGTAAAAAAAAAAATTCTTGTTAGGTTAGTTATCTTGAAGGCTTGTTATGCTTTTGAATGCAAAAAATTATTGTATAGTATGTTAGCTCTCCTTTGGAAATAATATGAAATTACATGCAAGATTTTGTTAGCTTTTGTTGGAAATATGATGCTTGATAGTGATTTATTTGTTAATAATGTATGTGAAATGATGTTAAAGAGGGAATTTCATTTCAATGTGGTTATGTTTTATACATGCATACAAATAGTGTTGAATTGTCACAAATAAAGATTGATTATTGGATTATTAATAATTTATAATCATGATATCGAGTGTGCTAACGACATCAATGATAGGAAAAGAGGGTGACTTGAGAAAATTATTTTTCAATTTTAACATTGTGGAAGATAAAGACTTGTTAGTCCATGCAGGTTTAGTAGTTCCAACTACAAGATGACCCACTGAAGGAAATAACCGATTACAAAGACTGAGACTGAGAATCCATGACTAAATGGTATTATGATTATTGTAATAGATTATAGCTAGTTATGTTTCATTTAATATTATTTTGCGATGTAATTTTTGTGACAATGGTCAAGGGGTGGACTCCCTTATAACCATTGAGTGGGGGGTGACAACCCTCATGAGCGTTTAATAATAAAATTAAACATTTGCTGGTTCTCACCATACGGGGTTTCCAGGGTATATCGGTGTCTAATGATGTGAATTTTCATTGTGTCGTTTTCATGATGTTAATTTATTTTATGATATGATGTTTATATTATCAATTAGGTGATTTACTGATTGAATTAAAATTATCATGGGATCGATGCATAGTTATAGCAAGAAATTTAAGTTAATATACTAAAACAAGTAAAATTAATGGTTGTGTAAGTCGTTATGATTTTTACTAAATATTTCTCTAAGTGATGATAATGGGTATTCAAATGGTTAATGCAGAAATATAGAAATTAAATTATAAGGTTACACATTTGTAAATGTTGAAAAAAATTCTTAACTCCATGCATTTTCTTGTGAGGTTATCGGGGTATGTTACAAATTCATATTAGGGGATATATATTGAGGAAAAAATGACATAATGTATTGGGGGATATATAGGGGGTAAAGGTTTTTAAAATTGGTGGGTATAAAAAATAGAGCTCAAAGTTAATGAAAAGATATAAAGGGATATAAAAAATGTTAATGAAAAAATGGATACCTATATTATCTAGTGGAAGTAGGGTTTTTTTTAAATGTGAGAGTGTATTGGGATCATATTGGTAGGGGGTTAAATAATGTGATTTTTAGAGCTATTTTCAATATGTTGTCAAATTAAGGGTATTGTTCAGTATGCCATTGTTGCACTTGATATTTCATAGGCTCATTGAGTGAAGCCCTTGTGTACTATATCCACTAACATTATGATGTGATGAATAGTATATAGATAATTTATAATATTGTTTTGGTGGAATAAGTTGTTCATTATATTTTTGTAGAAATAGTTATGAAATTAAATATTGAAAATGCATTTGATAACATGTTTTACTCATTTCTATTTAATATTATGGATCAGTTTGTTCCTAGCCAAATAGTTAGGTAGTTCATATTCTCTTATCTTTATTCTGCATTGATACATCCTCTATTCAATGGAATATGTATCTCATTCTATGAAAAAATGAAATATTGAGATGCAGATGTATGCTCCCTCACATGTTGTATCTCATCATGCTAGATTCTCTTTGATATAAAATTGGAAACAAAGGGGGTATTTGAAAACATTGATAGAGTTAAAATTGTAAGGGAAGTCAAAAGTATGAAACATTCACAATTTTCTTATGACAACCTATTACTCAGAGGAACCTCTCTATCTATATTTTCTCAATTCAATTTGATTTTGTATTCAAATTTTTATACTTTTGGATGGTTTTTCAATAATTAGAACTAAAAAATGTGTGGTCTGAATTTTAGTCCATTCGTAATGCTCTCAATTTCTTATATATTTCATTTTCCTATTGGAAAGAATTGAACTTATTTATTATATATTTAGATGAATATATTGATAAGGAGGTTATTAACCCGGGCTTGGGAAAGAATCCTGCATAATATTTAACTATAATTTTAGTAATAATACTAATACAAGCTGAAGATAATAGGACCTATCCTTTTAATAATTTTGTATAATTAACTTTCCCAACTACCAGTGCTCAAAAATCCTATATGTTCAATGCATTATAAAATAGATATCCATGGAGAATTGAAACATTTTCATGCTAATTGCATTAATCATATGATAATAAATACCATATTATGAAGTAGATAATGTTATAGAATAATTTAGAGGCTCATTATTGGGAATATTACTTTGTAGAAAAAGGTACCATGGAGGAATTAAATTAAAGGAGAAACACATAAATGTATGCGTTTTTCCTTAAGAAAAAATAAATGATCTCAAAATGTCACCCTCTTGAAATCAGCCAGTTTTTTTATTAAAAATAAACTTACTTGGATACCTACAAAGGATAAATCAACAAATAATTAGAAGGGAATTTTTTTCCACATAGAGAAACCACATTAAAGAGTTGACATTGAATCCCTTAAATATTGTATGGATGAAATTAAATTGCATTATATCTATGATATATCAAAATTGAATGAGAAATGTAGCCAATGGTTAATGTGGAATTATGATGATGTAGGCCATCTAACATTTCTAGCCTCTAGTTTCTCAAGCCCTCACTCAATATGAAACTCGCAAAAAAAACTAAATTATTCAAAAAGTTATGGAAACCATTATTATTCAGTAATAAGTTGATATCATACTCTTATGGAACCGTCTGACCCTCCTATACAATCAAATCATTGGGAAATAGTTTGTTACAACGAAAACATCCCCAATAAAAATAATTTTTTCGATATTTTGCACTAGAAAATAGTATTGATAAAGTACTTATGAAATAAATTAGATTTAGGTCCCCCTCAATCCATATTAGGAAAATGTTATGATGATTTATTCCCCACCTATTTGTAATTGTTCTATCACTATAGAGGGTATGGTTCTATACATCTATGTGCCATTTTAACTTAGAAAGGATTCTCAAATCATGGCATGCTTTCATTTCGAGATGGAGAAACTCATATTATAGGATGTTTTAGGATAAGAAATTTCTCAAAAGAGTATCGAACAAAGTTACAAATTTATGTTGGAAACTAGAACAATGCTGAGAGGGGGGGTGAATTAGTATTGTAGGAATTTTACCAATTTACAATTTATTTTTACTTTGAGTGAGAACAATAATATACTAAAGAGTACTTTCAACAATAAATATGATAAGAAACTACTTCAACAATCAATGGACTATTCATGTAACAAATAAATTCACAAACGATTCCCCATTTTATTAAGAGGTCAAGCTACAACTTGGAAATGTAATGTTCTGGATATAACAAGAAGGAAGCTACAACTTCCTAGTTTATCAGGTGCAACGGAATGGATATACAACCCCAAATATTCTCCAACACCCACTAAAAGGAGTATCAACCCCTGATCAACAAGCTACAACTCACTTTAGACACTCACTTTTCCATCTTCCATCCATTTTCATCCTAGGATCAATGAATTCCTTCTCTTCTTTAAAACAAGTAATTTATCTCAATCACTACTCAAAAACACCTACAAAAATATTCGATTACTATGAAAAAAACCACTTCTCCATATAAACACATCGATCCACCAAAATCTTAGTTAGAAAAGAAGTTAATTAATTTTTCTTAATCATTCATGATTTTATATATTTTCCTTTTGCTAACTTTTTCCTTTAATTTGTACATGACATCTTCATTTTTTCCTTTGTCATGTTCAGATTAGTCCTATGCACATGTTCATTGACTTATATGACCTTAATATCATTATTTTTAATTTGAACTAAGTTTTTTTTAGTTTTTAGCGAATATAGGCTTTTACAAGTTTCAGGAGTCCACCAGCTATTTTATATTTAGTTAAGTTGGCTTAACTCCAAATTCATTGTCAAAACGGTCAGTTCTACCGAATTTGGCTTAAGCCCCCTTCGCTAGCTCCTTTCCCTACTTCTTATACATAATACCAGTAACTGTGACCATCGACTTAGGTCCTAGGTGCTAGGCCATTTCAAATCCTGTTGAAGGTGTTTTTTCTTTTATTAACGACACTCGGTCCCTCGCTCCTGAATCTTCTTATTAATTGAAATTACTGAGATTTATGGGATTCCAAGTACTTGGACGAGCTCAATGATGGGGTATTCCTGACCCTCTATTTATTTGTTACCATTGTTCCCTGATGTATGTGTCTACATGTCCTAGATCCTACTTCCAATATTTCAGGTTGACCCATCCTGGATGATCCCTCGAGGATGATGTCACATTGACAACATCAGGGACACCTGGCTCCTTCAGAGTGGTGACACGTGTCACCCGAAAAATGAAGACTTTAGTTCCCTAAAACACCATATCTACATGCCATATGTCGATCTCTTATTGGTTGGGGATGACATCATCCTCTACTATATGTCGAGAAAATCAAGATTTTTCACCTATCCTATGTTGGAGGAGACATAAAGGAACCTTTAGGGTCCTGTTTTGTGACTCTTTCCTTTGTTATTTTGAAAACCACCGGTTTCAAATCCTTTCCTCCTCGACACCACTCCAGAGAAGTTTGTGGTTTTGGAAGGGTACAATAGGGGTATATCGACATAGTTGGAAACCACTCCTTGGAATCACTACTTATCTCCAAAGGGCCATCTCTAAGTTCCATCAGAATTTCACCATGTTTCCTGACTCCATGCACTCTGTTACATTTGGTGTTCTAGATTTTTTGGCTTCAACTGTTCGGTGCGATCAACATGTCTACCAATACGTCATTGTCATATTTTCCCAGAGCTCTCACTTAGAGGCTCCACTAGTCTTCGATATTGTGCCCACTTTTTTTATGCATCAAATGTCCTACAAAACCTTAGCTAACTTTGTTATTTTGGACTTTAAGGTCATATAGGGTTGACTGGCTCCATCTATGTTTCAATCCAACAAGTTGTTTTAAGACTTCCATATACCATTCGAAATCTCTATTAGGGTAATTTCTAGTTGAATCAATCTGATGTAGCCTTTGAGCTCCTATATTTCATAAAAAAATGTATTTAAACTCTATGATATTCTTTGCACCTGGAACTTCATCTTGTGCATTATATTTTCTCAATATTTGACACATGTGCCTCCTTCTCACACCATTTTCAACCACCTGCTTAATGGTTACCTTGTTATTGTGTTGATATCAACAAAAACAAATTCCAACATTATCCCCCTTTCCCATTGATGGCATCACCAAAATTAAACAAAATACTTTTTCTCTTTTGAGAACACCCTTAGCAAAACATGATTGTTTCTCCCCTTGAGATAAACTTATGATGTTGTGTATTTCTATTGTGCTTGATAGAGAAATATCTCCCTCTTTTTTAATTTGTTTATTTCACTAAATCTCTCCCTCTTTAAATTCAAAGGAAAATACACATAAATGCTTCCCATATCACCATACTTCTTTCATCAGCTTCCTCTATCATGCTGATCCTTGTTGATCTGCTAGCTTCACCAATATATGATAAAAAATATACCAGTTTCGTTGCTTCCTCTTGAAGGAGGGGCTAGTGAAGGGAGATAAAAGTAATGACTCCAAATCATTGCCTCAAGTACTCGAACTATCCTCTATGGAGTTTCTTTGTAAATATATCAACATTGTTTTCTTTTATGGGAACATACTCAAGCTTCACAATATGGGATACAACTTGATCCTTCAAGAAATGATACTTGATGGGGATATGCTTGGTATTAGAGTGGAATACTGGATTCTTTGACAAGTTAATTGCATTTTTGCTGTTAGAAATAATCGGGATTGACTGATCATATAACACTTGTCCATTTTAAAAAGTTTGCTTCATCCACAGAATTTGAGTACAACAAGAAGCTACAATGGTATATTATACTTGAGTTCTACATAAGGAAATGGAATCTTGCTTCTTGCTCAACCATGAAACTAGACTTTATCCTAGGATGAAGGCACCACAACTCATTTTTTTTTTTTATCATTCATATCACCTTCCCAATCAATAGCAGTATAAACAATAAATGAAAAATCATTACCTCTTGCATGCCACAATACATAGTCCATTACTTCTCTAAGATATCTACAAATTATTTTGGCTGCAAGGAGATGAAGTTGTCTAGGTGATTCTTGAAATCTTCAAAATATTTATACAACTTCTATTATGTCTACCCTTGATGCTATCAAATACGAAAGGCTGCCATTGATGGATCTATAAATGGTATGATCCAATTATAGAGTTTCATCCATATTACTAAGATTGCAACCTATCACCATTAGATTACTCACTAAAGAGAATTCTTCCATGCCAAATTTCTTTAGCACTTACTTGAGATACTTTCCTTGAGTAATAAAAATTCCTTTAAAGGTATGGACTACGTAGAATATAAGGAAATATGGTAGCTCTCCAAGAATGGAAATCTGAAATTATTTGTTCATATTAGTTGCAAATTCAATTTTTATTAAATCTAAATTACTTGGAAATATTATATCATAAACATATACTACCACTACAATGGGTTTCTCATCCTTTTATTTAACATATAGGTTGATGTCAGTTGCACATATTTTTAATGCACACTTGATAAGGTAGTTGTCTATCTTAGAATACCAAGCTTTTTGGGCTTGTTTGATACCATACAAATCCTTCTTGAGTCTGCAAACATAATATTTCCTCTCTGCCAGCTGAAATCCTTATGGATGCTATAAATACACTTCTTCCTATATATCTCCATTAAGAAAAGAATATTTGACATCCATTTGATAATTTTTATTTTTTTTAAATAAGCATATGCTAAAAACATTATTATTGCTTCTAATCTAGCAACGAGAGAAATAGTTTCATCAAAATACAAACCCTATATTTGATAATAGCCTTTGCATATGAATTCGGCCTTGTTTCTCACCACTTCTCCATGGTCACTTAATTTATTTTTTAAAACCCACTTTTTGTCAATGAAATTATTGTTTGTATGTCTTGGAACAAATTCTGAGGTCATATTTTATTCATGGCCTTTAGCCACCATTAATCTTGACGGGATTGAACAATATCCTTTCGTTATTCCATGGAAAATAAAGCAACATGCTCTTGCATAGGGGCATTGAGTAGCTTTCTTCTTTTCTGCACTACGGTATTTAATTCACCAAATATTTCATAGTTGGGTATTTTTTTCTATATGCCTTAGGGGATCTCAAGCTTGAGGATTAGGGGGTTCTTCCTCACTTTCTTTTGCACTTGCCTCATCATTCTCATCAATGCTAATTAGGTCATCGCTAGTGGCTTTTTCAAGATTTTCACTTATTTACCATCATGCCCATATACGTTTACATCAATGTATTTAATGGTTCCCTTTCTGAATTTATTACAATGTTTGTAACCCTTATTTTTATTTTCATAACCTCGAAAATTTTCTTCATCTATTATTCCATCAAATTTCAGATGTTTCTCATTATTTATTTTGATTTAGCATTTGCTACCAAATATTTTGAAGGCTTTCACTATTGTTGGTTTACCACACCACAACTCATAAAGAGTTTTTTCATCGTTCAATTGAAAATGAGCCTTGTTTAGAATAACCACTATTGTATGAATTTCATCTTCCCAAAACCTTTATTAAAATTTTTTTTTGTCATCATTGCTCTAGCTAACTGGTGCATTTTCCTATTTTCTCACTCTGCAACACCACTTTTCTAGGGAGTCTCTGCTATAGTAAATTGTCTCTTAATGCAAATTTTCTTATAAAATCCATCAAAATCCTTTTAATTGAACTAACCTCCATTTTCTGACCTGATGATTTTGATTTCGCAATTTATTTCATCCTTATCCATGTCCTTGAACTCTATGAACTTATCAAAAGCTTAATGTTTCTCTTTGAGGAATGAAAACCATATCATCCTGATGAAATCATAGATTATTAGCATGAAATATATATTACCAACTCATTAATCCATTCTATATGTTCAAAATAAATCCATGTGCACCAGCTGCAATGGATTTGTTGAAGATTTTTCCTCTGCCTTGCAATGAACTTGAACTTGATTTCCTAGTTGAGGATATTTTCAAATAATTTTTTATGGTTTTGAAATGATGGGCATGTCTTTGACTACATTTTTCTTACTAAGCTTCACAATCTGGTGAATGTTCAGATGTCGAAGCATTTTGTGCCATAACAAAATCTCATCTATCATTGATAAGCATCACTTATTTATCTTTTCTTTGACAATATAGACATTATTGTATGTTATTACAACTTCAACAACTATTTCACCTATGCTCATGGAGTTGATTTGATAATTTTTAGCTTTGAAAAACACACCAAAGCCTTAATCACACATCTGAGACACACTCAACAGATTATGTTTGAGCCCATTAACATATAAAATAGTCTTAATTTTACCTTTTCCATTTGAGAGACTAGCCACTCCTTTTGCAATTATTTTTCTTGGAGAATTGTTACCAAAAGTGAAATTAAATTTTTCAAATGGCTTCCAATTGAGAAATTTTTTTTTTCTCCATTCATGTGCCACGAAAAAATATTTTCCACATACCAATGGATCCCACCATTGTGTGCATACAATTAAATATCACATTACTTGGATTTTTGTCCCTTTCCAGACTTTGGGCTTCTATCTCGTTGGTTAATAAATGGCCCCTTATTGTCTTCTTTACGCCTCCAATTAACTACTATACACCCAAAATTTTGGCATTTAAAGAATTGCACCTGAAAATTCACAAGACAAAATGAATTCTCATACTTGGGTCTACTTCTTCTCTAGTGAATTATTCTCTTAGATCTGAGTTGTCTCTATGATAAATTATATCTTCATGTTCTAGATTTGTGGACATAATTTGTGCACATGAAACAATATCCAAGGAAGACATCAATGTACTTGGATGGATGCTTTCTATGCTGAGCAGAATTTCGATAAAATCGATTTGCATGGACAAAGTGCTCCTTTTGATTCTATTGGTAATTGTTCATTTACTTAGTATTTCTTTATAACGGCTATGGTGGGCACTTGTTTTTTTTGGGGAGCAAAGGTAATTACCTTTTTACCCTTTATTTAAGTTGTTGCACTGATTTCAACATAGAAAACAAGACCAATTCAATATTTGAAGATGAGTTGAGCCTCCAACATTTAATTTAATTTTTTTTCCCTTTTCCAAATTTATGAATGAAGCTGAGCCATTTTTTAGCCTTTTCAAGATCCTTCTTCAACAAGGCAATTTTTCCTTCCAAATTGTCATATATTTGAGCCTTTTCATTTAACTACTGGTTCAAGGAATCTTGTGTTTTCTTACTTTCTGATAACTACATAAGTAATGGCTCTACTGCCTCAAACTTTTCTTCTAATAAAGACTCCTTTTGGGTTTTTTTTTCTTTCTCGGCCTCTCTATTTCATCAAGGGCACTTACCATTTGTCCTTCAAGGTCGACTTCTCCTTTATCATAATTTAAAATAGCCTCCACTTGCAGATTTTATATGGCCATAAGTATGAATTTTTTAGATATATCATCATCTTTGTCCTCATCAGAAAATTGGTTGGGCTTATTTTCAAAGGCGCTCCCATATTTAGCATATAAGCCTCTCTTCTTAGCCTTCTTTCTATCCTTCTAAAATTTCTAAAATTTCTCTTTAGGATCATAATCCTTTTTCCTCTTTTCACGAGAGGATGCATAATGACCAACTTAGGCATAGTTAAAACATTCAACGGGAAAATTACCTTTATAATTGCATGATCCTTTCTTGACATTTCTCACAAAGTTACATTATTCTTGATCTTATTCAAAGGATGTGCCAAAATTATCATCTTTCCACTTCTTTTATCCTCCGAATCTTGATTTTTTTGCTGTAGAATTTCGATTAGAACTCGTCATCTCATAATAAGTGGGTGTTACAAGGAGTTTATTTCGAGTGAGAGTGCTCATATTTTCATTTATTTAATGGACGACACCTTGGGATTAAACTTCACAACTTCAATAACTCTTAAAAACTACTTCTCAATCTCTTCATAATCATGCATGCGTAAAGATTAAAATTGCATCCTAAAACCATGGACTTTTGATTTCTTTACGTTTTCTTCACCGTAAAAATAGTTTCTCATCTTCTCCTAGAAAGCCAAAGCTAATGTGAAATCAATTACTTGAAAATCTCAAATTCAGATAAGCCAGCAAGCAGGGGATGCATTGTTTTAGCATTGCATGTTAACTCCAAGTTTTTATCTTTTTTACCAACGTTGGAGGTCTTTGATATCATTCTTCCAGAACATCCAATACATCAGCTCCAAGTGATTGAATATATGTCTTCATCCTCACTTTCCATAACAAATAGTGTGTTCCATTTAACATAGGTTTCTTATTAATAAAACCTCCTTCCTGGTTTTTAATTGTCCTTGATCTTTCTTCTAACTCTTACATTGATTATAAGTAACTTGGATATGATACCAATTGTTGGAAACTAGGAAAATATTGAGAAGGGTGGGGGGTGGGGGAGCGGTGAATCAATATTATAAGAATTTTACCAATTTACAAATTCTTCTTACTTTCTAATAAAAATGCATACTTTCAACAATAAATATGGTAAAAAAATAATTCAGCAATAAATGGAATATTCAAGGAAAAAATAACTTCAGAAATTCTTCTCCATTTTATTAATATGGAAATTTTCAACTTGCAAATATAATTTTTAGGTTACAACTGGCAGGAAGCTACAACTTCCTATTTTATCATCTACAACTAAGTGGATATACAACCCCAAATATTCTCCAACACCCACTACAAGGATCACCAACCCCTAATCAAAAATATAAAACTCACTTTAGACACTCATTTGTTCCATCTTTCATCCATTTTCACACTAGAATCAATTATTTCCTTCTCTTCTTTCAAAAAATTAATTTATCGTAATCACCACTCAAAAAATCCTACAACAATCTATGATTGCTATGAAAACTGCCACTTCACAATATCGACACCTTGTCGCACCAGAAGCTATGTCTCAAAAAAATTTCATTCATCTTGCTTAATCGGGCCTTCTTTTATATATTTTTATTTTTCTAACCTTTGCATTGAATTTGTGCATGAAAACTTTATTTTTTTCCTTTTTAATGTTCACATTAGTCTTATGCACCTTTTCATTTTGTCATCTGACCTCAACAACCATTATTTGTATTTCCCCTACTTGATTCGTATGGTATGTTCTTCAGTTGAATTTCCTCAATTAAATATCTAGACACATATGATATGGAAATTTAACAATGGTTATCCCATATGACTAACTTCAATAATGTTTTCTCATGCATGGTTATTCAATGTGGTTCCTTGCACTCCCACGATATTTCTAGGATTATGGGTTTTCCTTGTAGTTTATGGTGTCAGTCAATAAAAGAGGTGATTTGGTTATAATTCATGTGATGACAATGATGATTTTTGTTCATATTAATAATATTTTTAAGGCTTCCCCTAGGCTCAACCAATGGCTTTTACATTTAGTCAAGTACTTCATACAAATTTTATATTTTGTCTTAGGTAAGCATCCACTAGATACTTGGTTTTTAGTTGTGATCCGTTCCTATGGTTAAAAGGTTTCCATATGCTTTCAATTTATTGTTTAATCCATCTAACTTTCTATTTTTTTCTATGTGTTTCACAAACCTAATTATCATTGACTGTTATGTCCAAAGAATATTTGTATCTAGTAGATCCACCCAAAGGGATGATTTCCTATCGTCTCAATCAAAGCCTCACCCTAAAAGTTTCGAGAGAATTGAATCCTTTTCCTCTCAATAGAAAAGGTGATTTAATGACAGGGACTTGACCAACTCTGCTAACCCTAAAGAATTTCTGAAATCACCGAGATATCTCACCTAGCTCGGGCCATGCCATACCTTAACACGGTTGGATTTTTTCCCACAAAATTTTAAACAAAAAACTTTTTCACCATAAAATACTTTAACAAAACAATGTGTTACCTTAATATTTCACGGTTGAAGAGATGCAATAAAATAAAAACATTTTATAACAATAATTGTAAAAATAGTTGTACATTTTCATAAATTTTTAGGAGGGCGTGCATCATGGTTCAAATCAACAAAATGAAGACTATGATTCCCTAATTTTCCAAACTTCCTCAGCTTAACTCTAGACACTCTAACTTGTGCATTGAGAATTTCCTTTTCATAAAGCACAGTCAACAAAAGCTATAAATTAAAGTGTTATAGTTAGGGTGACATTGAATTTCTATCACATCTAGTTGGACATCACTTAATCACATCCAGATGCATCTTTAGTATGGAGAAAATGGTTATGTTGTTGACATATATAAAAACATCCTAACTAAAGTAACTTTTATGTTTTCCTTACCATTAGAATTAATTTCACTTAGAAAAAGAGGCAAATGACTGAAATATTGTTTTAAGAATGGTGTATTTTGGAAAAATGGTTTTGGTAACCCGTGGTTTTTTTGGTGATGTTTTGTTGTTTGGAGGTGAGAATTGAAAGATCAGATGGCCATTTTGGTGATATTTTGTTAAGGATATTACTAGATCTCTTAATTTTGGTTTTCCCGGTTTTACTTTTCGAACATAAAATAGCATTGATCTTTGATGGAATTTCTAATTGCCTACTAATAACATAGTAGATAAAGGAGAATATATACATATAGTTGTTAATAAAATTTTCATATATTTCTTGCAAATTTTCATGCACCATAAATGCTACTATAGTCGATTAAGTGTTAATGAGGTTGTAATACTCATTAAGGATAACATAGTTGGATGATAATGTTCTTTATGAGCGACCAATTAAAGAAAATCACTCTTTTAGGAGTTCAAATGTCACACTTGCACACTTGCATGAATTGAAATATTAACTAAAAAATCTTGTAAGAAAGGTAACTCACTCTTGTTAATAAGTAAACACATAGAAGATAAAGTCAATTGGTGATCTAATAAAATTTTTGTTTGCTTAATCCTAAACTTTGAAGCAAGAATACACATGAACTACTTATATATCGAAATGTTGGTGGATTATAATATATAAAATATAATTAAAAAAGATGAATTGTAACTAATACTGCAAAATTTGGAAAATAGATTAAATCATTACTTAATTCAATCAATACACAATTTTATACAACAATATAAATTTCTTAGTAAGTTGCAACAACATTAATGATTAGGAAACTGAGCAATCAATAAAATGAATGGAAATATAAATTAAAATAGAAACTACCCTAAATAAAATACATGTAATAGTAGACTAAATATGAGGTACAACCTCCTTAATCAAGGTAATGGTTATGTTGTAGCAACATGCATAAAATATTGGAAATAATATGCATAGAAAAATAATGGAATAGGAACAAATGAAATATTTGTTAACAATAATGAAAATGAAATTATAATTGTCGCTTCCTATCCTCCTATTGGTTCAAGTAAAGTAGGGTATTTATATATAATGAATAAATTTCTTAATATAATCATGGAATCATAGGATAGCCATGAGATTTTCATATGCTCAATATTTTATCCCTTCATTACAAAAAAACTGCGAAAATACGAGAAGATCATTAATATGCTAACTTGCTGAGTCGCTATGAGAGGTAGGAGATTGGGTCAAATAGGTTGTAATCAAGATATCTATATTAGACGAATGAAAAACCTTGGTGTTTCCTTACTTAGGTAACCAAGTGGATAATCCCTCCATTTGGAAACTAACTATGACAACTATCCATTTGATATGTAACTCACACTTTATAATTATACTTGTCTGGCAAGCTTGAGCATTGTGGATGATATGCAGAAATTGCTTCCAATGGCTAGTGTGTCAAGGTCTTGTAGCATGATTAGGGTATTGAAACAACATGAAATTATTATGGTTAAAAAAATGTGTCACATCAAGGATTTTTTGAAAGTGTTGCAACAATTTAAACATGTTACAACAACAAAAAACGTTTTGTAGCAAGAAAATGTTTTACAACAACATTAAGGTACTGTGAGAACTAAAATTCTCCAATTCCTTGTGACACCTTTAGTGGTACATGCAGGAGCCTATCTAGAGAATTTATCATGAATTATCATTCATTAGAATGAAAAACATATGATTTCATTAATATACAAAAATGAACATTAGATATGACATAATTATAAAATTGTTTCACCTTGGTGAAGAATACAACGTTGTGATAAAATTGGGTTATGATATGCTATGAATATGGGAAAATTGTATTTAAAAAAACTCCCAATGGGTGCTAAAAAATGCAAATTTAGGTATCCCTCATTTCCCCTAGTTAAAGTGTTTAATGTCCTCATGTAACCAAATAATTAGTCTTAATTGGAGTGCGAGTGATCCCCATGCAGGTTGTTGATGTTGTATTCAAGCTTACCTTCATCTTAGGAAAATAAAAGAATGTTTCATATCTCAATTTACCTATAACAGGAAAGCCCATGTTTATTAATATTTTTCTAATCACCTTTATATTTTGGGGTTGGTACAAAAATCATTGCGTAGTGAAATTTGATGCATATCTATTCATTCTCACATAATCCCATGCACTTAATATATGTGTGCACTATTTCCAAAGAAAATATAATGATATTATGATTGAATGGATTCTTTTGGTGCATACCGTTTTTGGCATGTTTCCACCCCTCAATACACCCTTTTCTAGTTTCTTTAGACGACACCTATATCTATGTCGTATAGTGATCAACAAATTGTCACTTATCACATGCCATGAACTCTACATGTCAAGGGGATTCAACCTAGATATATATTTAATAAGAACATCCTTGCGCTTATAATACTCTTCGTTTATCCAAATATTACAACTATAGTTGTATTTTATACTTATTGTGCAATTATTCAGTTTCCATGATTGTTAGACTATGATATAAATTCCTTGAATTATATATCCCCAAAAAAATGGTTAGTGTTCTGTTTTGGATCATGATGCAGCAAAATCTTATGTTGATACAATTCACCTAGAAAGTTATTATTTTTTGTGGGTATCATAGTAGGCCTCTAAGAAGGTAATTGGAAAAATTATCTCATGGGATTACCTGATCATCGGTGATTTCCTATGAAACATAACATATTTCTATTGCATGTATGGATAGGAGATGGTGCCTTATTACTAAGTGAATACTTCACTACTAATCCAAGCTATATCTTCTTACTTTCAATCTTATCCACCTGACTCTGTAAATTGGAGGATTTCTCTACATATTCTTTCATTTATTTCTTGCGTTGTTCCCACTTATCCCTATGGAACTCTAGTTGTTGTGCCCACTTTTATCTAAGGATTTTGATAGCTTGAAAATTCTCTCCCATTGGCAGCATTCCTCTTAATAGGATTCCATCATCATCTTCCAATTTCTTCTTTGGTATTCTGTGATACGTGTTAGATATAAATCTGATCAACTTTATCCTCTAACAATTTGGCCTCTATTTGGGTTTCTTTTTCCTGTATCTCATATTATTCTCCCATTTAAAAACCTTTCCCTTGAAATAGGTACTCTCTCTATGTATTCCTGTATTCCATACCCTAAGAATTGGTTCTCATTCATTCCTTATGTCATCAATGAGTGCTATTCCATGAGGAAGGTAGTCATGTAGATATTATTTTTAGATTCAAAGTTTCTCATGTAATTTAGTAAAACATAAGACTGAAATCTACCCTACTCATTTAAGGAAGAAAATTCATGATTGAGAACACATATAAAGAAAATGCATCATCATCCAACACACATACATAAACATTTATCTAAGGGGGAATAAATTGATTGAAATCCCTTCCTATCTATATTGCATTAATAAAACAATATGTATGAATAAAATAAGATTTCTCAAGTGTGAGCAAAGTCTACACAAGTATCTTCTATCCTCTGCTTGACTAACTGATTTTGGAAAACACTTAACCAATTTTCATACCCTCCAATGTTCCATTTCCTTGTGCTGTTTGATGAGGAATTAGACCCTATTAAATAGGGAAAGTTTTGATTCAAAATTGCACAATTCCATTACTCCCTTCTTTCACTCCAAGTACCACCTGTACAATTTGGAAAATTCTATAAATGATAGTACACTTCCCTTAAACTCCAATCCCAAATGGGTATATATAATTTCATTCATGTATGGTTTAATTTAGATCTATTCATCGGTTAGCTCGTTAAATATTGAATCTGCACCCAACTTCTAGACCTCCCACTAGTTCCTACAAGAGTTGGAACTAGTTTAACTAAACTTAACTCAATTTAGCTGAATTAGTTTGTTACAATTGAAATTAACTCAACGTAACCTCCTTAGATTTAAGAATCATTTTAAATAACTCAAGTCCTTCCCCAAACTTTAATTAACTAAGCTAACTAATTTATGACAACACATTTAACTCATTCATGTTGTATGTTGATCTCCAATTTCAATTTTCTCCTAATTTGATCAAAGGAAAAATTAAATTAGGAATTTCTTGTTGCATTTTCAACACTCCCTCTCAGCAAGAAAGGTATTCACATCTACCCTAATCTGGCACCTTTGGAATGTGTTGCATGAAACACCTCTCACTGTTGTTGTTGATACTGCAACATGTGCAATTGAGAATAAAAAATAAATAAAAATAATCATTGAATCAACTGTGTCTTCAACTGTCTACTAGAAAAATTGTGTTGTTTCTAACTTTGCTACTGGGCCTCCTTCACTCAACTCCTCCATATCTTATTGGCACTAATCCTCCTACTATTGAATACTATGGCCCCCATATCAAGGTAATGATCCATGAGACAAAAAAACCTCAACGAACCCTGCCCAATTTTCTACAATCCTGGGACTCTTGCTTCACATTGCCCCACCTCACACCTAGAGGTATGGCTGCATGTGTTCCTTCTACTCACATAGCTTGAAATCTCCCCCTACTAGAGGTATCTACTTTAGTAGATGTTTCGACTATGTATCCTCTCTTCTTCACCATTTGTGGCTTCTCAACAACTTGATGAGGTTGCTTCTAAGGATCCATTTTGAGAGGTAAATTATGTTCCCTCTCAACCACCATGTCTCTAACATGTTCCTTGATCCTCAAGTATTTTCATGCATCTTCTGCCTTAACTGCATATAGTTGCTTAACTTGCAAACCAATCTACTTCACCTATCTCGTGGTGATGTGCCTCATGAATTCCTTTCTTTTGTTGAATATCGCATCGTAGCCACCATATTCCCACACAATGACCAAAGGAACATTTTTATTTAGCCCCATAAAAAAAATCACATCCTTGAGCTTATACAGGAGCCTAAATCCCTATTAAAGGTGATTTTACTGATATGAGTCGTGTTATAACTTCCTTCATCTCAAAACTCAATGTTATTCTTGAGGTATTTCTCCTCTAAGTCACTGAAGAAATATGTATTCCTTATCATGTAGAACGAGGCACCATTATCCAGATACCACATGCTTCCCATCACTGTTATTTCCATGGATGAAATGAGAGTAAAATCAAGCTTAAATTGTGAAGCTAGAGCTTCACCTACTACTTCCATTCCATGATCCTTCTTTCTTTATTTCTTCTGTGTAAATTTTGTGGCATAGTGCTTGAATTCATGAAAATGATAGCACTTGATTTTAGATAAGTCTTTTTTCTTTCCCTCTAGGCTAGAATTAGCCTCACCTTGGGAATTCCTCCCCTTGGCCTTGTTTCCTTTGCTCACTAATTCAAATTCCCCTTCCTCTTATTTGGATGAGGTCTCATTTCTGTTGTTCCACCTTATTTCTTCTTGCACTAGATCACATAATAACTGCTCCTGCTATGGTAGCTTCTCTCTACCATTTACTGAATCTTGATAACTATGGTAGCTCTTGGGAATACCCAAGAGGGCTAGAGCTACCATATATTATTCAGGGATAGTAACACTTAACCTACCAATTTCATCATGAACTTATGTAAACCTAATTAGTTACTAAGTAATTGTGTCATTCTTTTGCATCTTCATGCTTCAAAGCTCTTCCTTGAGTATCATCTTCATGTGGTCACTATTTTTATCAAAACAATATTTCATTGTTTTCGAAATCATGAATGAATACTCTTTCTTATGGAGATTTGAGACAATATGATCTCGAACTCCCTCCAAAATGATTCTCTTTTCTTTAGCCACGTCCTTATTCCACTAAATGAGATCCTGGCCATCATATGTTGGGGGGTTTGCTACATCTATCTTGATGTAATATAACAACCCATTTTCATTCAATACTACCTCCATGGAGATCTTTGATGCCGCAAAATTTGTGGTTGCTTCCAAATCATATTTGAGCCTCAATCTAATGAAATCCTTCTTCTCTGTCCTAGAGAAAACATATAACACTGATATTGAAATTCAAACCTCCTACAACGAAAAATTTGAATTCTCTTCTCTAATATGAATCTAGCTCTGATACCATGTAGAAATTAATTTCAGATTAAAAAATTATCATGTAATGTACTAAAACAGAAGCCTAAAATATAATCTACTGATCTGCAGAAGAAAATTCACGATTGAGAGCACATATAAAAATATGCATGATTAGTAAACACACATACACAGGTTTATCTAGGGAAAAACAACTGCTCAAAACCCCTTCCTATAATTATTCCATTAATCATATAATCTGGATGAATACAATATGCTTTCTCAAGATTGAACACAATCCACACAAGTATCTTCTATTCTCTACCTAACTGACTAACTTTGGCCAACACTTAGAAAATTTTCCTAGCCTTCGAGTGCATATTTCCTTGTGTTGTATGATGAGGAATTATCTGCTATTAATTAGAAATTTTTTTTATTGAGAATTGCGTAATTCCATTAGGCCATCATTTGGGTGCATGCACCACCTGTAGATTTTGCAAGATTATACAATTGATAGTACACTACCCTTGAACTCCAATATCAACAAATTAACTCAAATTTGCATGAGTTAATTTAGGCTAATTGATCATTTGAATGGCTAAACACTGAATCTACACCCCATTTCTAGACTTCCCACTAGTTCCTCTAACAATTGGAGCTAGTCTAACTGACCTTAACTCAATTTAACTGAATTAAATCCTTACAATTGAAATTAACTCAATCTTGTCTACTAAAATTTAGGAATCACTGTAAAAAAATCAAGTCCTTCCCCCCAATTCGAATTAAATAATCCAACTGAGTGACAAAAACTCAATTAACTCATTCATGTTGTTTTCTAATGTGGGATTTTGATTTTATCATAATTTAATCAAAGGAAAAATTAAATTACAAATTTCTTGCAGATTTTTCCACAAGTCCAACACGTGAAAGAATCCTTTATTATTTAGCCTATAATTTATGGTTTTAATATTATCTTGTAATTTATCATTGTTATTTTCTGACATTTTATTTCTTCTAACAATGAAAAAATGAAATGGTACAAATAAAAGTGTTCCTATATGTTTTTCCATCATTTTTTCCTTCTATATTTTTCTTAACGATTGTGCAATAGGATTTTTATGTTGATATGCAACTATTTCCCATGTTTTCATACTCCAATTACTAGTGTTGTGGCCTCTCCTTCCCATTTTCTCTCCTTATGATGATATTTACATTCAAAAAAATCCTTCTTTCAATCTTTCCAATACTAGTTACTTTGTTTTGGTAGGGGTTTTCATCTCTTCTTCTTCCATCCCTTCTTCTATTAATCCTACTATTTCATTTGAAGAAAAAGGTTTTCAATATATTCTTCATTATAGTCGTGCACTACCCATGTTGGTTCTTGTGTTACAACATGGGTTTCCATTTTCTCTTATACTATCCCTCTTGGATATTAATTTTAAGCAAGGACTTGCATCTCTTCTTCTTTCTCTACCTCCTCTACACTTATTGCAATATTTTGGGCCAAGTATTCCTTTCTTGGGTACCTCATTCTCTTCCTCTCGAATATGAATAAATAATAGAGTATCTTAGTTGTGAACTAGAGTGTTGGTCAAAGGTAAACTCTCAATGATCTTAAGGTCACACTCACAACTATCAATGGCCATTTTTATAGCCACTATGTCTCTCTTAGATCCTCTAATGTTTCAACAATATTTCTACCATAGATTCATTGGGTGTTATGCCATTCTCTTCTTCTAGCATCATAGCAACTACCTCCTCTAGTTTTGTTGTATCTACTCCCTTTCGTGGTGCACCAAGTGATTCTACTAGGGTCGCCTCGAGCTCTAGTATTGTAACCATGCCATAATTGATGTGGCTTGCGTATGAGAGTACATGCAAAACTACCAACTTAATGAGACAATGGTCTGAAAGGGAATCCTTAGGAAAAATGACCTTTTGGATGTTGATGGCCATCTATTATAGTGTCTTCCATTGGAAGAAGTCCATATTTATGAGACTATGATGCCTAAAATGTTCCAACATTTTAAAATGGCGTAAGAAAATGATTCTATGCCATCCATGCTACAAAAGATACATGTAGATGAAAATTTGTACATATGACCAAGGTTATAATATGGAATTTTTGTCAAAATTTTTACCATTCGTTAGTTGTACTTTTCTTGACTTGAGGAATTATTCCATCAAATTTAGATATGGCTTATTCAAGGAGTACCATCATTCTCCCACATATGGTAGCCTTTATACATAAGTTGTAAAATGGATCAATCAACATCATTTTACCCATTAACATCATAATTGCATAAGTACCTAAGAATGACTCTCCTTAGTCCCATAGTTTATTCCTGAAATAGCCTTAAATAAACCTCTTTAGGAACCAACGCATTATGTATTCCTGCAGATGTATGTTCAACAAAAATTTGCTCTACGTTGGGCAAGGTTGATCATCAGCAGGCTATCGTGTGCTGGGGTGTGTTGATTCTAGAAATTCTGGAAAAGGAGAGAGAATCATGAAACCTCTTCTTCTAGAAGCTTCCAGGATTTGTTACAACTATTTACCTAGGATAAAACTCTCAGATCCTATGATATCCCTCCTTATATTATCCATCACTTTTCCTTTGATCCCATCCTCCCATCAAGGGTGGATCTCATAGCCTAGATTGGTAAATGGATAAGAACTCCCAACATACCATACTCTTATATATATTTGTGGCCATCGACAAGCTAGAGGTTGTATTTTGGATATAGATTCGACCCTCATGCTACTGCTATGAAGAGTAATTATTCCATGCACTAGGTTGATTAGAGGTGAAATTTGTGGCAATGGAGGAACAACTCAAATTGGAGGAGATCTTCTACAAGATAAACTCTTATTTTTGGATAAAATTCACTCCATTTATATTAATTTAGAGAGTTTTTTTTCCTATTTTTTATGTCATGATTTCATTTATTTTGATGCCATGTTGATCCATTGAGTGAAGTGATTAGATGATGCTACATAAATTTTATAGATCATTGGCTTCTTTTGTTTGATTGTGTAGGTTCTATTTATAGAAATCAAAGCTAGGATTGGAGAATTCAATCAAAGAGAGGAGGAGCGAATAATACTACAGATCATAGGTAGGATTCATCCAATTATCTATTTACTTGACAGGAGATATTAGCTTCTTTGTCTTTATGTTGTTCAAGGCTAGGCCACCTAGTTTATGGAAGATAATTTATTCATTGTCATAGATTCCGTATAGAAAATTGGAAACTCCATTGGGGATGTTACACCAATTTTTGGTCATCTAACTTGTTACTATTAGACGGACCAAAGTACACCATGTAAGACCAATTTTACCCTAGTAAAATTTCTTTCACTATGAAAAATAACTTGGTAATCCATAATTTATTAATTTTTTTATGGTCTAAACAGGAAACCCCAAGAGGAATAATTGAATAAATCCTTATTTGTTTGATTTTCCTCAAGGGGTATTTAATTAAACCATGGTTTAATTAATATTCCCTGTCATATTTAACCCAAAACAGGAAAATTAATTAGATAAATCATTATTTATCTTATTATTTTCTAGGAATAATTATTTAAAACATTATTTATTTAATTATTACTAAACCATATTATTAATAAATAAATAATTTATTTATTTATTATTTACAAATAAAGGAATTTGAAAAAATTCAAATTCTTTTTCCCTCCAACAAAAATAATAAAATATTCCATAAAGTTGGATCTAGATTTGGTTAATAATATTTTAATTATGCACCAATATCTAGACTAGCTCAATATTTTGTTATAAATAGAAGGGTTTCTACATTCATTCACTACCTTTTTTTGCCTAAGGGTCACTCGGGATCTACACTTTTGGTCTGACTTTGATCCTCCATCATTGTCATATTTTTTTACCTTTTTGTTTGTGAGCTCCCCTTGAGATCCATTATTGTCTGGGTTTTCTACACCATCAAGAGAGAGATCGTAGATCTTAAGCACTGAGGACATCCAAGAACCCATCCCATTGAGGGGAACTGGTAACATATTTCTATGTTCCCTTCCCAGGTGTCATAAATAAAAAAATTCTTTAAAAACATTCTTGTCTTGTTCATTGGATGCATGGAGCAACTCTTTCTTTTATTTGTTGTTTAATGTCTTTAACTGCATATTTTTGGATTTATATACCATTTATTCTGATCACTAACTGCAGATCTAAGGAAATTGACAACCATATTTGATGTTAGGGTTGTTTGTTATGCACAACTAAAGTGAGCTTTGTTCGTACTCTTGCGATTAGAATTCACAGTGATAATTGGCTTCTCCACAAGCACTATCATTTTTCAAATCCACGCATGACCAACTGCTTCGACCCCTAGTTTTTTTATTTAGCTTCTTATTTTTCATTTCTTGATGTTTTTTATAACCCTTAAAACCAAAAAATAGTAAAACTTCTTACTTCTTTGTGTTTCTAGGCCTATTGCGCATGTAACAAGTATCAGTCGTAGCAAAGACGAAAACATTTTCTAAAACATTCTTCTGAGACAACCAGAAGTGCAAGTCACACTTTTTGGGCCAAAACCTATAACCTCAACCTTCAGGTGTAGAAAATAGCCTAAAACTTGTCACCTCAACTGAAAACATGTTAGAAATTGCGACCTATACTTTTTTGCGGGAGGCTTTCTGTGATTTTTCTAGGTTTGTCTGGGCTACAGTTTAGGGTTGTCTGACATCCCTCTCCACCCACCATGGACCTATGCTTTCTTTTTTTTACTCATAAAAGTAGGAACCAAGCCCCTTAAGGCTTCAATATGCTTCCACCTTTTTAGATTGAGCTTAGCTAAAGCAGGTCTTCTCAGATTTCAGTGTGTTCAGCCATTTTTTAGATCTGAACCTGTACTTTCAGATCCACTTCAAATCGATTATTTATCCATCCAAAAAAACTATTTTCAGTTTTTTTGGGTCCTCCTTTAGGGCCCCACTCTGTTTACCTTCAGTATGTAGCCTTTTTCCACCATTTTTGTAGCACTTTTCCCTCTAGTTTCTTGTTTTTTTTCTACACTTATTTCTAGCAGATCTGACCTTTAGATCCCTTTCCCTCCTGAACTTAGACCCATTGGCCTTTTTGTGTGTTTTGAATATATTTCACCCACCCATAGACTAATTTTTGGGAAGCCCTCCTCCTTGTGTTTAAATTGATTCATCTTTAGTTGTTTATTTTTCTGTCGTATTCAGTTTCCTTTACTGTCATTTTCATATTTATTTACAGTTATACGTCATCTATTTTATTTTTTCTCTACACATGTTTGAGCTTAATTAAAATGAAAGCACTTATCACATACACACATGCCCTAAGCGAAGAGAACCTAGTTTACACCACCAGGACAAGACTATAAAATTGTAATCAATTGATCTTGGACCTCCTTGCCCTTGTTTCGACATTGTAATCATTTGATCCTGAACCTCATTACCCTTGTTGGTCTATCTTCCTTCTCTAACCCGTGTTAATTTTCCATCATTGTGCCCCCAAGGCGTTTATCCCAGAGACTCTTAGGCCCTAACCTTTAGTTTCCATTATGAAGACTTACTCCTCCACGTAGGGTTTGTATTCTTCCTCCACCGAGTCCCCGTTCTAATTCTACTTATGGTTCATCGGGTTCCCCTTCTGGTTCTATTCTGGGATCTCCTCCTATCACCTTCACCATGTCTAGTTTAGGACCTAAATCTGGTGGTAGCCATGGCCCTAATGCTGGGAATGCTACTAGTGGGGCCGCAATAGGAACTATCTCGGGTGTTCCCTTCCTCCCTTATATGGCAGGCCTCAGTTTTCCTAATTTTAGCCAGTTGATTAATGACCCCATACACCATGATCTTTGTTGGCCTGCTATGCCAACCAAGTTCCCTTCATACATCCCCAAGTTTTAAGGTCCGGCTGGAGAGGATCCTACAAACCGTGTTCATTCTTTCCACATGTGCTGTTCATCTAAATCCATCACCGATGAGTCTATACATCTTCGGTTGTTCCAACATACGCTTACTGGAGAAGCTTCCAAGTAGTATGTCGACTAGGCCTCCACCTCTCATACTACTTTTGCGACTCTTGACAAGGATTTTCTGTCTTACTTCCAGTTTCCCATTTGCTATGAAAATGGTACCGAACTCTTGACCTCTTTATGTCAATCATCTGTGACCCACATATTATATCCATTTCTCTTGATATTGGAAAAGATGTCACATCTCATTTAACTCAAACCGAGGAAGCTACCCTCCAGATTGTGTTGAAGTATGACCTCCTCTATGCACGGTCTGGTTATGTTTATACCATCTTACTTGATCTCTCTAGACCCGATGGTGCCAATGCATCGAGGGCATCCCATGCTATTGATGGTATCGTTATAGCCCTTTCTCATCCATACACATCCTCCCATGGGTTATCGTTTCCATAAAGGAGGGGCCAACACCTCCATAACTTTCCCCCTCTTGGTAGCATGTATCCAGGATACGGCATGCCTCCTCCTTTTTCCAAACCTGTTTACCCCAATGTTTCCCAACCTCCTTATTATATGTACCCGTAGCCTGGTGCTCTAGCTCCTCCACCATTAGCACCTTATCCTCCCTTTCCTTCTTAAACATTGCAACAATAGCCACCACCCCCTCATGGTCAGGTGTATGCACAATAGGGTGCGACTAATCCTCCTACTTCCAAAAATAAGAGGAAAGGAAACCAAAACCAATATTCCCTAGGTAATCTAGGAAAAAATCCCCAAGGGAATGCACCTAACACTGCAACTCAAGAACAGGGCACTAAGCCCAAGTAGGACAGGCCTGTTCGTACGAACAAACCTTGTTCTCATTACAGTGTCTATTGTCACTACACCCATGATTGTCCTCTTTTACCTCAGATGTGTTAGATGTGGAAGCTCAAGAAACATCCCGAGGATAGCAAGACTCCCCTTCGATTCCTCCCAATGCAGCCCCTATATATCTGACTCTTTTTACCAATCCTTTCCCTCAGCAAGGATTCATGGCTACCCAACCGCTTGAAAGTCAATTGTCCACTTAAAATACTCCATCTGGTACCTCTGATTACCAGATTCTCATTATGAACTTTCACCAACCCATTACTGTTGACCTCAACTTTCAAACTTAGTCCTGTCAGTACACCAAGCGCCCGCTATGCTTCTCTCGAGCCCCCTTCTTCAGGTCACACAAAGCCTCTTTAGAGACCCAATGGTCCTTTAATGATCCCTCAGCTTAAGTCAGAGGTTCATACCAAGATCCCCAAGGGACCATTACACTAAAACACTGCTTCTGGTAAAGATGCCCACTCCTATAGTATAGTATATGACTTGTTGCAATCCCATGCTACCATGTCAATGCAGGAAGTCCTCCAATAATGCCCTTCAAAATGAAAAGCTCTACTAACTTCCATGGGTGTTGTGGATCCTTTATATGATCATTTTATCGTCTTCAATGTTGACCGGTTAGAACATCCCCCCTTTACATCTTTCATCGCCTTCCAAATCCTTGTCAAGATCCAGAATGCCAACGTCTCCAATTGTATCATTGATGAGGGGGTATCCACCTATGTGATGTCCGCTTTGGTTTGGAATCAACTCGGATCTGCTAATTTAGCCCCTTCCACTATCACCCTCTGAGCGTGGTATGGCCACTCTTCCCAGCCCCTTGGCATGTTCTGCAATTTTCCTATTACTATTGTGGGAAAGACTGTTTGTGTTGACGTAGAAGTCATTAATGTCCCCTTGAAATACAAAAATATATTAGCTCGTAGCTACACTTATGCGATGTATGTTGTCCCATCCACGGTTAACCATAAGATGTGATTTCCTCACAACTTAAATATTTTCACCATCGAAAAGTTGACACATTGCTAACCGAAGTCTAAGACCTCCCCTGATTCCATCATCTCTTCAGTGGATAATAAAAAAATATTCAAACCCTCCACCAGTGTTTCACTCGGATTCTATAAAGATTCCTATTTTCTTGGTTCATTCCCTAGTCTCCCTCCTCCTATATCTCACCCCAAATCATCAAATGTTTTCATGATGCAATTATCTTGGTCCGACCTCAAATGGACCGGTTCGACTAGTCAATAGCCCAGCCCCTTGCAACCTGTTGCTTGCTCCTCAACTCAACCTTCATGACCCCCTCCTCAAGGCCCCTTATCTGTAGGTGGTGTCCATGATCCTCTCTACCCTCCTGGAATGGTCACCACTGGCCTTAACCATCTCAGAGTAATCTCTCGTAGCCATTACCCCTCTGATCATATAAAATTTATTGCTTCCCCTATTGGAGAATTTTTTATACCTGTTATGGCTACCTTGTCTCTTCCTAACATGACCCTCGCGATCCCAATCTAGGGTGAAAATGTGAAGTTGGGAAACACTTTTTGCCCTTTTTTGACGTTGAAAATTGTAATTTTCTATGTTTTTCAACTTCAACTCCACTAAACTCATATTTTTATCGCAAATTATGCTTTGACATAAAAACAAGAACTGTAGAGAATTGTCTTACCTCCATACCGATATTTTTTTTTTTTTTAAATATTGACATATAGAGGGGTAAATTTGTTGTTTACTAACTGCATATACTTGAAATTTTCAGGCAAACATAAATAGTCACTTTATTATCCTTTACTTTTTTTAGGGAAGGTTATTCATTTTTTGGAAAAAAACCACAGCATCATAATCTGCATATATTGCACTAGTGCACAAACTATTTTTTGGTAATTTTCGGATCAAATCATTATTTTTTATTATTTTTTGAAATGGACAAAGACAAAAAAACAGTGATGTTTCAGTACATTTTATTATCCTTTGATTTTCTTTTCAATGTGATCATCAATAAGAAAAATGAGAGTACCCTTTTGAAGTAGACAGGGAGAGGAAGTGCACTATGATTTTTTTAAATTTTTTGGTGTCCTCGTTTGAAAGTTATTGAATTTTCATTCAATGCAATTTTTCGAACAATGAAATTCCATAGTGACATAGTTTAGTAAAAAATTAATAAAAAATTGAATTTTTTAATGAAACTCCATAAATCTCACATCATCAAAAACTAGATTTAGAGACGAATCTAATGGTACTTGGTCCGACATATAACATTTTGTTTTTGTAGGTGTTCTATCCCTCCAAAGTTGTAGGTTTCTCAAAAGTGCAGACTTTTCTGAGTTTTTTGTTGACCAGAAACTCTCGGCCGAGAAAAACTCTCGACCGAGAAATTTTTAAAACTCTCGGCCGAGAGTTTTAAACCAATTTATGCGCGGGAAAACTTCTGGCCAAAAGTTTTAAAAACTCTCGGCTGAGATTTTGCACAATAAAACTCTCGGCCGAGAGTTAGAAAAAATCTTGGCCGAGAGTTTTTGAATGTTAAAAACTCTCGGCCGAGAGTTTTTCTAACTCTCGGCCGAGAGTTTGCGGCCGAGAGTTTTGTGACACAACTCTCGGCCGAGAGTTTTCAAAACTCTTGTCCGAGAAAATTCGAAATATTTAAAATCTCTCGGACGAGAGTTTTGAAAACTCTCGGCCGAGAAATTTAGTTGACTTTTTTTCTCGGCCGAGAAATTAAAAAATCCTCCAGAATTCTATCTCATGCCAAAAAGTGTTTCCCAACCTCGCGTTTTCGCCCTCTATTAAATTGATTTTCAGCCACTATCCCACCTGGTCAGCCCAAACCCTATATTGCTTTTACCCCAATCCAACTGGTCACCGTGACACCTCCCTTTGACTTTGTGCCTTAGTCACCTCAACAAGAACCTACTCCTATTGCGAAAGATTTAGGTGAGGGGGGAAAAGCCCACAATAAGGCACCGAGAGACAAGGCTACCCAGACAAACCCTACTCCTCCTCAACATCCAAAGTGTACCCCCTCGTGTGCTTTTTTTGATGTTGTTAGTCACGCCACCCATAATTGTCATGAAGTGCCTCGTATCAAGCCCATGGTTAATTTCATGTTTCCTGAGTATGAGGTACCTAAAACCTTTGTTTCTTCCACGACTGCAGCCAATAACCCCAATATTATTCACATCAACCAAAGCTATGCTTTGTGTGATCTCCATGGAAATTATACCCACCTCTTTCCCTGCCTTAAAAATTATCGTGCCCATTTAGAATTAGTTCAGGAATACGATTCTGAACAGAACCAATATGCATATCTAGTACTCACACATTATGCTTCAGGACAACCTGAGGATACCTCTACTCCCATTTAAATTCCCCCTCCCGGTGTCGAGATGAGGGAGTCTTCGACCACTATTCTCTACCTATCATCATCTATGAGATCCACGGTGGAAGACCCCTCTCGAACTTCCCCTTCTATTTCACTTGACCACCCTGTAGTGATCACCCTGGGCTCAACATCAGTGGATCCCTTATCTTCTTGTTCTTCCATCACCCCCCATGACGATGCACGTGTGAACCTATCTTCTTATGATGATGAGTCAGGTAGCTTTGTCACGTCATGTGGTTACCCTTCCACCAGTCACCCCATATTCTACTGTGATGATGACATCATGAAAGCATTCTCCACCCCTGATTTAATCTTTCCTGCCCATAAGAGGAATGGAACCATGTGTGTATATTGTTACTTTCACGACATGAGCACAAGCTGCCCCCAAGGCAGCTCCCCACACCATCTGCCTTTCGATGTGCGGGTGGTAGAAATACTACCCAAAGACCTCCCTCTAGTAGTGTTTGTATGATTTCTACCTTGTGTTTGGATTTCCAAAATTCTTCATCATCCGCTCATTTTTTTTCTTGTGACACCTTTCAGATGGAACCCTTGTCTACACCATATATCGGTTATGTCGATGGTGCAAGTCGCTACTCCCAGAATCTAGCCTCGACAACGTGGAACATGTTTACCCCCTTGCATTAACTTGTTCTCTCTAACAGCATATGCATTGGTACTGCCACCAACAACTAGGTCGAATATGCTGCAATGAGAGGTTTGTTAGCTGATTCCATTTCCTGTCACATCCTTCACCTTCATGTTCATTTAGATTCGTTTCTTCTTGTCACACTATTTAATGGTGTCTATCGTGTGCATAATCCTGTCATTTTTAGAAGATATTTATGAGTGATGCTTTTGATGCATGAATTTGAAATCATTACATTCAGTCATGTACCTAGAGAAAAAATTCACTATGTAGATAGCATTGAAAAAAATATTCTAGATTTTCATTTATCACGTGAATTTCACACAATACAATAACAATAAACCATAAAACGATGCATATCCATTCTATGTGTCATTCAAAATGTTTTAGGGTCCACCAAATCTGATGCATATGACATGCCCATAGCATGTTACAAAATTAAAAACATTGGGCACCTCATGCCCCTGCATCTAATCACTATCTGGAGGATCCCGAGCCAATGGCTCGGCTCTGGCAACACGTAGATCACACATCCCCTATTTGACCATTGGCATGCGCCGCATGACCCCTCACCACTCCAAGGGTAGGCCAATACATGGCTCTATGTACTGGTCGTCAAGACCTTTCCAAACGTTCTCTGGAACACTGGTCAATATCCTATGACATCTACAATGAATGTCCTGTAGGAGGGAAAATGCATCCTCATTTTGTGGATCCCTCAACCCACTAGGTGTTGTCATTCCTGATAATGTAGGAAGCCCCATATACCCAGTCAGTTTCACTGGTATTGTATCTGCATACCAAAAGTGAATGAACCAGTACCATATACAATCTTCTAAAAATTTAAAATTCACATAAAATATTAGCAACTTGTCACTTACCATTGGGCTCCCATGCTCGACTTGGTGGCAGCGGAAATTTTGGGTCCCCAGGATAACTCATCCCACTATGCGGATATTCATCTATGTATAGTGGTGTATGATGCCAATGAGAAAATAATTCGGGTCAAAGCACCTGTCCGACTGCCAAACCTCCCCCTTTATAGAGTAGTCGCCCCCAGCAGCAGATCTTGGGCTCTCTCCGGCCACCATCCTCGACCTGTTTGTGGGGCCGAAGTGTCAGGATCTTCTCAAAGAAGAGTGAGAAAAACACCATGCCATATGCACATTCATGTTTCACCCATTGTTTTCATAGACAAAACTATCATTTCAATGACAAAAAAATCATTTGGGCCACCCATTGTAGGTCTCACTCAACACACTCTCATCAAGAATCATCTGACCCCCACTAATATGGTGGAGCAGCTGGTTGCCCAGGATCCGCAACATCGTTGTGTCCATAGCAGGATTCTCTAGCTGCTCTATATCTCCGACCAGTATCCATGTCTCCTTCACAGGGAGACTCAGTCGAAAATGGTGCTCTACAAACTCCATAATGTTATGCCCTCATGGTAGCACTAACTGTGTGTTTCCCACCATCCCAAGTCGCGGGAGACCAGTCAGAAAATATATATCTTGGACAATCAACTCGATCTGGTACCCCTGCACTATAAAGGGCTCTCCATTTCTCATCAATGGGTTCTCCACAAGCTTCAAGACCCCAAACCTAGCCAATCTAGTGCAGAAACCATGATCCTTTTGGATCATAGACTTTAATGTGCCCACATCTCTCTCTCTCTAGCTGATCCTAAACTTTGCCATATCTACAAAAAACCATCATATTCTTCAATGTATAGAAAGGAAAGACTGCATCACAACCATAAAAACCCAGCTCTCAGCCAAAAATAGCACCAAAATCCCTCTCTCGGATAGGTCGCACTTTTTACGCCATTCCTGAGACAGTTCGTAGTTTTCTACCAAAAATTTTCTACTGAGGTCGTAGATATTGCACCAAAAAGTGTGACCCGATAATGAAGAAGAGCAGGGCTTTGTTCCTGAGCTCTAGGTGCCTAAACTAAAATTTTAATCCACTAAATTGAAAGAGTATGGTTAGACCTCTTACCTACAACTAGCAGATCTCGATTCCAACAATCAGCTTGTCCCCTATGATCGTCGCAAGATTTGGGGCCTTTTTTCCTCTCTACATTCACAACAACTACACTTGAAAATGAACCAAATTGGAGGGAAAATACATTGTTAAAAGAGAAACCGCAAATTTTTCTTTCACTAGTTCCAACCAAACCATAGCTCAGTTTGGAACCATCAGCACAGTCAGAAAGCTCTCACTGAGCTCTCAAATGGGTATCCTTTAGTTTTTTGTGATTTGATACTTCACCAAGACACATTTTTCCAAGAAGGGTCACTTCACCACTCCTCAAAATCAAATTTCTTTACTTCAAACACTTGTACTTGGGGCAACACTTTGCCTTAATACTTTTCCAAGCTTGTGTCAATTTTCGTCGTGAGTTACCATCTTGTAATCATGTTTTTATGGTCCCCATCTCGCCTTTTCTGTGTAGTAACATCATCGATTCACCCTTATTTAGAGCATCCGAGTTGAGTCATCATTGCATCCATGGAGTCTATCCCGACTCCCTTAGTATCTCGCCACATTCCTCCATCCTTCACTTCTTTGTTCCTCTCTCGTGTCGCACATGTTGGCCTTCAATCATACTTTCCCCTATCCCCTCCAGTGTCGAGTCAGTAGCTGCTAGGTAATCCATGCCCTTGATGCTCTAACACAGGAAGTCGTCAGCCTGCTACTGAGTACCCCCAATTCCACCATCATCCCTAGTGTCAGTCTGTCAGTCGCTCTACTATTATCTCTCATTCCTTAGTTGAGGATATCATATTGCCTCACCTATCGTAGACCTCCTTATGTCGAAATCAACTTTTTCGTTCCAGAAGACGGGTCTAGAGGAAGGTGTACCTTGGTTCAAGCTTCCACTCTTATTTGGTGCCTCGGACTAGGCAGAGGAACTCTTTATTACCATTTGACTTGACTATTTCTCAACTGCAACTGCTTATGGCATGATCGAGATCCATATATTTGGTGGTTTAGTGATGCAGCAGATTGTACCTGTGATTCCCGAGTATGTGTGAGATGTTTCAAACCTCATGAGGGGGTGGCCCTTCAGGTAGCCCGCAACATACCTAAATGACTTATCTACAACAACGTTGGATGCAACTCCATAGATTTGATGGTTTCGATCTCAGCCGCTTGCAACACCTCTTTAGTTTTCATGTATCATTCAGATTTTCAGAGCCCTTTCCTGTTTTTACAGGGCCTCCTTGGTTGTACTTATATATCATGTAATCAGATATTATTGTATAAGTCCTGGTTTCTGTCCCAGACACAATATTTCTGTGGGATTCGTTATCATTTTTTTATCTTTCCCATGTTTATGCCAACATATACTATATAGTTCAATCCCTTGTTTTCTAGATGTATTCTTATTTGTACTTTGTTATCTCGGCAGGCGTAAGTATGCCTCCCCCGCCTCATGTAGAACATGTACTCACTCATAAAAGAGACTTGTCACGCCTGAAAGTCTTGCCTCCTCAGGGTCTTTTCCTCTAGTTCTTTACTCTACGTTATATTTTTCTCTCTCTAACTCCCCTTTCAGTGCCTAGTGATTGAGTTCTTACAACGTACTTCAGTCATACGATTAGCTCCTAATGCTCACACACTAGGGGGAAATATGTTACACCAATTTTTTCTCATCTAACATGTTACTATTGGATGGACCAAGGTACACCATGTAAGACCAATTTTAACCTAGTAAAATTTCTTTCACTATGAAAAATAACTTAGTTATCCATAATTTATTAAGTTGTTTATGGTCTAAACATGAAATTCAATGAGGAATAATTGAATAAATCCTTATTTGTTTGATTTTCCTCAAAGGATAATTAATTAAAACAAATTTTAATTAATATTTCTGGTCATATTTAACCCAAAATAGGGAAATTAATTAGATAAATAATTATTTATCTTATTATTTTCTAGGAATAATTACTTAAAACATTATTTAAATACTATTCCTTACTAAATTTGACTAAATAATCTATAATAATTGAATAAATCATCATTTATTTAATTATTACGCAACCATATTCTTAATAAATAAATAATTTATTTATTTATTATTAACAAATGAAGGGATTTGACCAAATTCAAATTCTTTTTCCCTCGAACAAAAATAATAAAATATTCCATAAAAGTTGGATCTATATTTGTTTAATAATATTTTAATTATGAACCAATATCTAGACTAACTGAAACTTTTGTTATAAATAGAAGGGTTTTACCATTAATTCACTAACTTTTGTTTCCTAATGCATCTATACTTTTTTTTTGACTTAGACCCTCCATGATTGTCATATTTTTTTACCTTCATGCTTGTGAGCTCCCCTTGAGTTCCACTTTTGTCTCGATTTTCTACACCATCAAGAGAGAGAAATCTTAGATTTGAAGTGCTCAAGACAGACAAGATCCCATCCCATTGAGGGGGACTGGTAACATCTTTATATGTTCCCTTCCTAGGGGTCATAAATACAAAAAATATTTAAAATTTTCTTGTCTTGTTCATTGGATGCATGGAGAAACTCTTTATTTTATTTTTTATTTAATGTATTTAAATGAATAGATCTATATTTATTTAGCATTTATTCTAATCATTAATTTCATATCTAAGGAAATTGATAACCATTTTTAAGGTAGGGTTGTTTGTTATGCACAACTAAAGTGATATTTTTTCATATGCTTGTGATTAGAACTCACACTAACAGGGTAATGGTGTATGCCTTTGGTGGTTTGTTTGTCCTTAGTTCTTCTTTTACCTCTTCTTTTGACCTTTACTATCATACTCAGTCCCAAATAGAGCTAGGAAGACCTTTCATTGAGATTTAATTGCATTGTTTGTGTCTGAACTTGGCTTTCCTTGATCATCACACCCTCTATTCTAGAGACAATGCATTGTAATGAACCCTAGCCTTCTCTGCACTTGAATTGCAGTGCACATTGTCCCTTTCAACACCTGTAGGTTGTTATGATTCTATGTTGATGCAAAAAATATCCTATTTGTGATATTCTCTCTGATTAACTTTGTTTTGGTTGGTCCTCTTTATGTCCCTGAGTGTGTCCTAGTCTCTCATAAGCCTTTATCTTCTTTGATTTTGGATTTGAGTGCCTTTGATAAGAATTGTTTTACATTTTCCTTTGTTCTTGTCATTAGTTCATTAGCAAAATTAATTGTTTGATCATTGAGTGCTTGAAAGAATTGGTGTTCTAGTCATCATTCTGGATAGTTTATTTTATCAATGATTAGGAAAATATCTTAGTTTTCATATGGAAATTAAGTGTAATCCAAAATAAAAATCTTATGTATCATGCATTCCATATAGGGCTTTGATTTTTATTAGAAAAGTGAAGTTCTAGAGATAGATTGTTGCATCACTTGTTTTTTGCAATGTTGATTGATTTTTTCTTCCCCTACTTATGTTAGTCCTTTCATTGTTGAAAGGAAATGAAAAGAGTTATTTCTATCATATTAGTTTCATGATAGGTGTGTTTATTTTACATCACATTTTGAGCCTTCAAATTGAAACATAAGTCGAAATAAAGTATAAAATTAATCTTAATTAACCTAAGGAGGATTCGGAACTTATGGACACACATAGAGTTCTAGGCTAGAGACGTGCGCCAACATCTTTAAAAGAAGGATTTTTCATTCAATTTTGTCAGAATTACATTTCTGGTGTTATATCTCTTTACACGTACATAATTGTATCTGATCTTACTTCGCGTACCCTTGGGTATATTGGATGGGGCTCCATGCATAATAAGTATATGGGAATTTTCTCATCGTATGGTTATGCATTAGATAACACTTCCATAGACTACACTTCCATGTACCGTTAAGTATATCTTCTAAGTCCACCATAGGTTGTTATCCTCACCATAGGTGTTAGTGTGAATTATAATAGCAAGCGTACGAAAAAATCTCACGTTAGATGTGCATAAAAAATAGCCCTAACATTAAACAAGGCTGCCAATATCCTTAGATCTGCAATTAGTTGACCAAGATAAATGCTACACTATCCAGATCTATGCAGTTAAAGACATTAAATAGCAAATAAAAGCAAGAGTTGCTCCATGCTTCCAATAGAAAGGACAATAATATTTTTAAATAATTTTGTATTTATGACACCGAGGAAGGGAAAATAGAAATATGTTACCAGTCCCCCTCAATTGGATGAGTTCTTTTATGTCCCCAGTGCTTCAAATCTAAGATATCTCTCTCTTGACGGTGTAGAAAACGCAGAAAAAAATGGAACACAAAGGGAGCTCACAAGGAAAATTGTAGAAAAATATGACAATAATGGAGGATCAAATTCAGACCAAAAGTATAGATCCATAGTGATATTTAGGCAACAAAATATCGTGAATGAATGGAAAAACACTTCTATTTATAACAAAATATTGAGTTAGTGTAGATATTGGTGGATAACTAAAATGTTATTAACCAAATCTAGATCCAACTTTTATGGAATATTTTATTATTTTTGTTGGAGGGAAAAATAATTTGAATTTGGTCAAATCCCTTTATTTGTAAACAATAAATAAATAAATTATTTATTTATTATTTTAAGAATGTGTTTGACTAATAACTAAATAAATAGTGATTCATTCAATTATTTATAAATGATTTAGTCAAATGTAACAATGAATATTATTTAAATAATGTTTTAAATAATTAGTCCTACAAAATAATAAGATAAATAATGATTTATATTATTAATTTTCATGTTTTGGGTTAAATATGACCAGAAATATTAATTAAATTATTGTTTAACTAATTATCCATTGACGAAAATCAAACAAATAAACATTTATTTAATTATTCCTCATGGGGTTTCCAGTTTAGACCATAAAAAACTTAATAAATCAAGGGTTACTAAGTTATTTCTTCATAGTGAAAGAAATTTTACAAGGGTAAAATTCATCTTACATAGTGTACCTTGGTTTATTTGATAGTAGCAGGTTAGATGACCAAAAAATCATGTAACAGTTTCCCCCGAGCGTGTGATCGTTAGGAGAAAATCGTATGACCAAAGTACATTGTAAGAACTCAATCACTAGACACCGAAGGGGGAGTCAGAGAGAGAGAGAAATATAAGGTAGACTAAAGTGTGAGAGGACAAGAACCAGATGAGGCTAGACTTAGTTGTGCGATAAGTCTCTTTTATGAGTGAGTACATGTTCTACATGAGGCGGGGGAGGCATACCTATGCCCACCGATATAACAAAGTACAAAGAATAATGCGTCTAGTAAACAATGGATTGAACTATATAGTACATGTTGGCTTAAACATGGGCCTGATAAAAACATGATAATCTATCTGACATACATATTGTGCCTGGGACAATAGCTAGAACTTATAAAATAATACCTGAGTACATGAGATATAAGTACAACCCAAGAGGCCCTGTAATACAGGAAAGGGCTCTGAAAATTTGAATGATACATGTAAACTAAAGAGGCATTGTAATACGTTGAGGCCAGAAACATCAAATCTATGGAGCTGCATCCAAGGCTGTAATAGAGAGACCATCCAGGCATGTGGGGAGCTACCTGAAGGGCCACCCCCTCATGAGGTCTGAAGCATCTCACACACACCCATGAATCACCGGTACAATCTGTTGCATCACTAAACCATCAATTATACGGATCTTGATCATGACGTAAGGAATTAGAGCTGAGAAAAAATCAAGTGAAAGGGCAATAAAGAGTCTCTTTGCATGATCTGAGGCACCTAACAAAAGTGGAAGCTGGAACCAAGGTAGGTCACCTTCTATACCTGTATTTTGGAATGAATAAGATGATTTCGATAGAAGGAGGTATGCCATAGGTGAGGTAATAAGGGATCCTTGACTAAGGCATGAGGGAAAATAGTAGAGCGAATGATAGAATTACACCAGGGATAATGGCGGGATGGGGGGTACTGAGTAGCAAGCTAGCGACTTCCCTTGTTAGAGCATAAAGGGCATGGATGACCTGGAAAATACTAACTCGACATTGCAGGGGATAGGGGATAGTATGACTGAAGGCAAAAATGGGCAAAAAGAGAGAGGAACAAAGCAATGAAGGATGGAGGACTATAGCGGGATACAAAGGGAATCGGGATAGACTCCATGGATGTGATGATGAATCAACTCAAATGCTCTAACAAGGGTGAATCGATGATGCTTCCACAGAGAAAAAGGCCCTATGGGGTCCATAAAAACATGAGGACAATATGGTTACTCACGACAAAAATCTACATGAGCATGAATAAGTATGAAGGAAAAGTGGTGCTTCAAGTACAAGTGTTGCAAGTGAAGAAATTTGATTATGAGGAGTGGTGAAGTGACTGAACCTTCTTGGAAAAAATGTATCCAAGTGAAGTATCAAATAAAAAATAAAATAAAGGATACGCATTTGAGAGCTTGGTGAGAGCTTTCCAACAGTGCCGACAGTTTCTCAAAACGAGCTACAGTTTGGTCGCTGCTAGTGAAATAAAAATTTCGGGTTTCTCTTTTGATAAGGCATTTCCCCTCCAATTTCATTCATTTTCAAGTGTAGTTGTGGTGAATGTAGAGAGGAAAAAGTCCCTAAATCTTGCAGCAAGTGTAGCAGAAAAACCGGTCGTTGGAATCGAGATCCACCAGGTGCAGGTAAGAGGCCTAATCATACTCCTTCAATTCAGGGGACTAAAGTTTCATATTAGGAACCCAAAGCTCAAAAAAATACCATGTCACACTTTTTGGGGTCTATTCTACGACCTGGGTAGCAGGTATTGGGCAGAAAACTACAACCTATCCCAGGAAATGACATGAAAAATGCGACCTATCAGAGAAAGGGGGTTTCAGTGCTATTTTGGGCTGATATTCGATATTTTTATGGTTGAGGGGCATATATGGCCACAACATGTTATGTCCATGCCAAAATGTATTTAGAAAAGGGGAATCTAAACACATTTTTATGATGTAGTGCGCCATTTGTTTTCGTTATGGTTACGCAGTTCGAGAAAGGGAATGGATGATTACCAATATCTTTTGGTATTGCATATATGAAGAAAATAGACTAAGCTTTTAGGTTGGCATACATGGTGTCACTATCCCAAAGAGTGGATTTGGAGAGAATGAACTAGTGCTCTCCTAGAAAACACACAGGTTGGTCAACAACAATGTCTAGCAGACTGGGTTGCTGATGTACGAGAAAGGAATGATGAGGGGGATCATCCATAGAGTGATCTGAAGTGATATGGGATTCTAGAGGTTCTTCCAAATGGGGAAGAGTGAGGGTACTAGATTCAAAATGAATAGATTCACTTATGAGGGTTGTGGATAATTTCTTCTCCTGTACTCTCAAATATTGGTGCCCCCTTACCAAAACATTGTGTGTCAATGTAATGACCACAATGTGTATGTGGATTTAATGTATGGTTTCGATGTAGGGGGGGTAGATAAAGTTAGGGGTGGTGATTACTTCCATAATGTCATTATCGTAATAGAATATGGGGCGACTGGTGGAAGAAAAACCACCTGACACGATGAAGCTACCTGACTCATCATCATGAGAAGATAAGTTCACATGCACATTGTCACTAAGGGTGACCAAAAAAAAATTAAATGAAGGATCCATTGATGTTGAGCCCTGGGTGATCGCTGAAGGGAGGTTAGGAGAAATATAAGGGGAAGTCCTAGAGCGATCTTCCACTGTGGGTCTCATAGATGATGATAGGTAAAAAATGGTGGCTGAAGGCTGTGTTATCTCGACATCAGGAGGGGGAATTTCAATGGGAGTACGAAAGACCTCTCATTATGTCGAAGAATAACTCGCAAAAAAGGGAGAGGTAGACTTGTTGCTCTTAGCCTCGAATTGGCAGACCACTTCTAAAGAGGTGTGGTGGTCATCAAGGCAGGGGTAGAGGTGAGTATAGTGGCCATGGAGATCACACAAAGCACAGGAATGGTTGGTGTGAATAGTATTAGGGTTCTTAGTTGTAGTCGAGGGAGGAATAAAGGTTTCCAGGACCATAGACTTAGGGAAAGTGACGTTGACAATGGGATTGATACAAGGCAATTCAACACAATCATGGGTGGCATGAGCGATAACATCACACAAATCACATGAGGGGGTAAACTTTGGAGGTTGAGGAGGAGCAGGGTTGATCGAGGTGGACTTGTGTTTAGGTGCCTTCTTGCGAGCTTTTCCCCCCTCACCCAAAGTTGTCACAATAGGAGTAGGTTCTTGTTGAGGTGGCTGAGACATGGAAGCAAAGGGAGGGGTCATAGGGACTGGCTGAACTGTGGTCAAAGCAAGACAATGTTTGGGTTGAATAGGCAGGATAGTGTCTACGAGATCAATTTACCAGTCTGGGATCCCCAGGGTCATGTTAGGAAGGGATAAGGTAGCCATAACAGGTACCAAAAATACTCCAGGAGGGGGAGCTAGAAATCGTTTTTGACTGGAGGGGTAATGGCCAGGTGGGCCAGCTCTAAGATGGTTAAGGTTAGGAGAAACAGTGCCAGGAGGGTAGATAGCCTCATGGATATTAGTTGCAGAAGAGGGGCCTTGAGGAGGGGGTCTTGAAGGCTAAGTCCAGGGTCTAGGAGTAGGTTGCGGAGGCAGGGCTACTCACTAGTCAAACTAGTCCACCTGAGGTTGGACCGAGATGATTACATCATGCAAAAATTCGATGAGGTGGGATTATAGACAGGAGGAGAAAGACCAGGGAATGAACCACGAATAGAGGAGCCTTTGTGGACTCTGGGTGAGACACTGGTCAAACGTTCGACTATTTGTTTTCTGGCCATCAAAGAGATGATGGAGTCAAGAAAGGTCTCAGACTTTGGTTCATAATATGTCAGTTGGGTGATGGTGACAATATTTCCATTGCGAGGAAAGAACATCTTGTGGTGAACCACAGATGGGATAACAGACATCTCATAACTGTAGCTAGGACCCAAAGGAATTTTGTAATCTAAGGGGGAATCAATGACTTCTACTTAAACACAAACACTCTTTCCCACAGGAGTAATAGGAAAATTGCGGAACAAACCTATGGGCTGGGAAGAGTGGCCATCCCACACTTTGAGGGTGATAGTGGAAGGGGCCAACTTTGGAGATATGAGCTGATTCCAAACCAAAGTGGAAATCACACAGGTGGATGCCCCCTCATCAATGATACAAAGGGAGACATTGGCATTTCAGATCTTGATAGGGATTTGGAAGGTGACGAAAGTAGGAAGAGGGGGATACTCTAACCAGTCAACATCGAAGATGATAAAATGATCACCTGAAGGATCCACAACGTCCATGGAAGTTAGTATAGATTTTTTTTGTGAAGGGCACGACTGGAGGAGTTCTAGCATTGAGATTGTAGCAGGGGATTGCGCCAAATCATCTACTATACTATACGAATGGAGAGATTTACCAGAAGCAATGTTTTGGTGTAATGGTCCCTTGGGGATCTTGGTATGAACCTCTACTTTCGGCCGAGGGATTAGTAAAGGACCATTGATTGTCGAAAGAGGATTTGTGGAACCTAAAGAAGGGGGCTCAGGGGTAGACGTAGAGGGAGGCCTGTTATACTGACGGGACAGAGTCTAAAGGCTGAGGTCAAGGGTAATGGGTTGGTCAAAGTTCATCATGAGAATCTGGTAGTCAGAGGTGCTAGATGGAGAAGGTTGAGTGGTTGTTTGACCTTCAGGTGGTTGGGTAGCCACGAATCCTTGCTAGGGGAAAACATTGGTAAATAAATCCGGCTGGATAGGTCTAGCATGGGGAGGAACTAAAGGGGAGGCTTGATTTCCTTCGGATGTTGCTTGAGCTTCCCACACTTGCTGCATTTGAGGTGAAACAATACAATCGTTGGTACAGTGACCATAGACACCACAACAAGTAGAAGGTTTGTTTGTGCAAACATGCCTATCCTTCTTGGGCTGAGTGCCCTATTGTTGGTTAGTAGTGTTAGGTATATTCCCCTGGGGATTGGGTCGTGGATTATCTGGGGTAGATTGGTTTTGGTTTCATTTATTCTTCTTTTTGGAAGTAGGAGGATTAATAGCACCCTACTGTGCATACACCTACCCCTGGGGGTGGTGCTTACTATTATGGGGGTTGATAAGGCAAGAGAGGCTAAGGTGCTAATGCTAGAGGAGCTGGAGCACTAGGCTACAGATAAAAAAAATAAGGACGTTAGGAAACATTGTGGTAAAGAGGTTGGGAAAAATGAGGAGGCATGTTGTATCCTGGATACATGATACCGGGAGGGGGAAAAGTGTCGCAGGAGCTTTCCTGTCCCTGAGGGACACCATAACCCATGGTAGGATGAGTATACATATGAGAAAGGGCTCCAACAATACCATCGGCATCATGGGATGCCCCTAGTGCATTGGCACCCATCAATTATAGGAAGATGTGGTAAGACGGTATAAACATAACCAGACTATGCACAGATCAGGTCATATTTCAAAGAAATCTGGAGGGAAGCTTCTTCGGTCTGAGGGAAATGAGATGAGACATGTTTTCCAATAACAGGAAAAAATGGATCTAAGAAACTAGTCTATGAAGACATGATATTCAAAGGTAAGGGATCGACATAGGCTCTTTCTTCTCTGCCATTCCTAGACATGGTCGAATAGGCGGGTCACAGACAATTGACAAAAAGAGGTCGAAAGTTTGATACCCGTGTCATAACGAATGGGATGCTGGATGTAAGACACAAAAGCCCTGGAAAGAGTCACAAAAGTAGTATGAGAGGAGGAGGCCCGGTCAACATACCACTTATAAGCTTCTCCAGTAAGCATATGTTTGAACAACCGAAGACGGAAAAAGTCATCAGTGATGGAGTTAGATGAACACCACATGTGGAAAGATCGAACATGGTTTGTAGGATCTTCTATAGCAAGACCTTCAGAATTGGGGATGTAGGAAGGGAGCTTGGTTGGCATAGTAAAACAACTAGGATCATGGTGTATGGGGTAATTGATCAATTGTTTAAATCGGGAAGACTGAGACCTGTCATATACGGGAGCAAGGGAGCAGTCAGGATAGTTCATGTTGCGGTCCCACTAGTAATATTCCCAACATTAGGGTCGGGGCTACCATTAGCATTAGGTCCTAAACCTGACATGATGAAGGTGATAGGAGGATAACCAGGGATAGAACCAGAAGGGGAACCCAATGAACTAGAAGCAGAGTCAGAAAGAGGATAATGGAGGACTAACTCAAATCCTACGCAGAGGAGTAAGTCTTCCTAACAAAAAATGAGGATGAAGGCCAAGAAATCTCGAGAATAAATGCCTTGGGGGCACAATGATGGAAGAACAGACATAGATCATAGAAGGAAGAGAGACCAACAAGGGCAAGGAGGTCGAGGATCAAATGATCACAATGTTGAAACAAGGGCAGAGAGTTGTAGGATCAAATGATTACAATGTTATAGTCTTGGCCTGGTCGTGTAAACCAGATGCTCTTCACATAGGGTGTGTGTGTTAAGTGTGTTAATTTTAATTTTTAAACCCAAAAATGTGTAGAGAAAAATAAAAAATTTGTTTTATAACTGTAAATAAATTTGTGAATAATAGTAAAGTGAATTGAATATGAAAAAAAACAACTAAAGATGCACCAATATAAATCCAAGGAGGAAGGCTTCCCCAAAACTAGTCTATGGGTGGGAAAAATCTAGTCAAAACACACAAAAAATGGCTAATGGATCTAAATTCCAAAGGGACAGTGATCTAGAGGTCAGATCGGCTGGAAAAAAGGGTGTAGAAAATAGCAAAAAACCAGAGGAAAAGTGTTGCAAATGAGGTGGCGAAAGGCTATAACCTGAAGGGAAACAGAGGGGAACCTATAGGAAGACCAAACAAAACTATAAAGAGGTGTTTTGGATGGATGAATAACCAATCTGAAATGGATCTGAAGGTATAGGATCAGGTCAAAAAAATGGCCGAACACACTAAAATCTCAGACGACTTGCTTTAGCTAAACTTATAGAGAGGTGGAAGTGTATTGAAGCCCTAGGGGGCTAGGTTCTTACTTCAATGAGTAAAATAGAGAAAATATAGGTTCAATATGGGTGGAGACAGAGGTCAGACAACCCTGAACAACATCCCAGAAAAAGCCAAAAAAATCACAGAAAAATCCCTGCAAAAAGTACAGGTCTCAGTTTTTGATCTATTTTAGGCAGAGGTCACAGGTTTGAGGCTATTTTCAACGTCCTAAAGGTTGAGGTCATATTATTTGGCCCAAAAAAGTGCGACCTGCACTACCGGCACTCTCAGGAGCAGGTTTCAAGAAAAATTGTCGTCTCGGCTGTAGCTAATGTCTGTCACCTGGGAAATAGGTCCAGAAACACACGAAAATTAGAATTTTTATTGGTTTAGAGTTTTAAATGCTAAAAAAAACATCAAGAAAATCAAAACAAGAAGCTGAAGAAAAAATCTAGGGGTTGAAGCAGTTGGTCATGGAGGGATCTAAAAAACAACAACGGTTGTAATTATAAACCGTTGTGAAGTCTCCAGTTGTTAGTGTGAATTTTAATCGCAAGCGTACGAAAAAATATCACTTTTAGCTATGCATAAAAAATAGACCTAACATCAAGGATGTCTCCAACAACAAATAAAAGCAATATTTTCTCCCTGCATCCAATAGACAAGACAAGAATATTTTTAAATTACTTTGTATTTATGACACCTGGGAATGGAACATAGAAATATGTTACCAGTCCCCATCAATGGGATGGGTTCTTATATGTCCTCAGTGCTTCAGATCTAAGATATCTCTATCTCTTGTTGGTGTAGAAAACCCAGACAAAAATGGAACTCAAAGGGAGCTCACAATAAAAATTGTAGCAAAATATGACAATGATGGAGGATCAAAGTCAGACCAAAAGTATAGATCCAGAGTGATCTTTAGGCAGCAAAAGGTCATGAATGAATGGAAAAACCCTTCTATTTATAAAAAAATATTGAGTTAGTTTAGATATTGGTGTATAATTAAAATATTATTAACCAAATCTAAATCCAAATTTTATGGAATATTTAATTATTTTTGCTGTAGGGAAAAATAATTTGAATTTGTTCAAATCCATTTATTTGTAAACAATAAATAAATAAATGATTTATCTATTATTTTAGGAATGTGGTTGAGTAATAATTAAATAAATAGTGATTTATTCAATTATTTATAAATGATTTAGTCAAATTAAGTAAGGAATATTATTTAAATAATGCTTTAAATAATTATTCCTGGAAAATAATAATATAAATAATGATTTATCTTATTAATTTCCTGTTTTGGGGTAAATATGACCAGAAATATTAATTAAACTCTTGTTTAACTAATTATCCCTTGAGGAAAATCAAACAAATAAGGATTTATTGAATTATTCCTCATGGGGTTTCCTATTTAGACCATAAAATACTTAATAAATTAAGGGTTACTAAGTTATTTTTCATAGAGAAAGCAATTTTACAAGGGTAAAATTTTTCTTACATGGTGTACTTTGGTCCATCTAATAGTAACAGGTTAAATGACCAAAAATTGGTGTAACAATAGGTAACCAAGTCAGTGGCCTGATAAAATGTGATACATCAAACACAACATTCAAGGATATTTCTTGCCTATACGTAAATACTAGGTTCTCCAAGAAGGTATATTGGAGTTAAAAATTACTTTGTAAACCCTTTTTCCTAGTTACCCCTGTTTTGTTTTGTTTTGTGTCTTTAATTTCTAAAATAAATTAATTGACCGCAACACAACATCCTTACCATGGAATAAGTCCTTATTGGATATTAGGTTGATACTAATGGAAATAGTTCCCAAGTCCACCAATCAAGGAAACCCCTATGATCTGAATCATGGTCCTTTTCCATCCTTTGGAAATATTGGTGCTTTTTAGATGAAAACGTTGTCCCTTCCCAAATTTACCATTGGTTTTCTAGTTTGGCTGTTTTCCACCCATATGGTTCTAAATGTCCAAAATTCTTCTCAAATAAATTATCCTCCATCTAAACAATATCAACCTCAAGTTGATCCTAAAGTTGACACTTCTCCTACTTCAGCTGTTGTTTTGTCAACATTTTCTTCCTCACCTAGTGAAATTCTTGATTCTAGTAACCACAAAACTAAGAATAATAATAAAAAGATGAAGAAGAACAACCCAAATAGGCAAGGGGGAAACCAAACAACCATTGCTACAAATGAAACTATTATTGGAAAATATTCTAATCAACCTCGCAAAGTTAAATTACCTTGCAATTATGTAATGGTGGCCACCCTTTTAGAAATTTTCCTGGTATTACCAAGGTTTTAGAAGCTTAGTCCACAAGCTCACATAAGCCTTGGTCATGAGGCTCTACAGATCATGTAGTTGATAAACCATCACCTAGGGATAGAAAGGTCCATGGGAAAAATATTAAAGTAACATTTCCATGTAAATTATGTGAAGGGAATCATCCAATTATCCTTTTTCATTATGTGGCTGAAGCCTCAAAAGTGTTTGAAAACCTTACAACTTCTCAGCCTTGACTTCTAGATGGATATTAAAATATTTCTCCCAATCCTCCACTAGATGATGAAGTGATTCATCAACATTCATCTCTAGTAAATCCCACTCTCTTTGAACATGAATCCCATGAGTTTGTTTAGGAACACCCATTGGTTGAGAAAATGGTTGACTTTATTCCACCTTCCATTAACCGTAAATTTCTCGTAGAGAGTGAACTTCATACCGCTCAGGTTATTCTCGTCTCTTCATATTTCAATGACCTGGGGGGAAATCCTATTGTTCCAATGCTACATTAGAGTAATTATATTTTTCCCATCTCCGTAGGGGATAGTTCTCTCATTCCCATGAAACCCCCTCAAAGTAGTATAGTCAGTTCCTTTTATTAGATTTGATTGGCAAGATATTTCCTTCCTCCTTACGTTCCCTTCTGGGTCATAGTACATGATTATAATATAGGGTATAAGGAAGAACTCTCTCACCTAACATATGTATGATTATAATATAGGAGCACCTAGAGGAAGAACCCTCTCACCTAACATCTATTTTCTTGGGTATAGAGTATAAGGAAAGGGAAATTAGGAAAGCCATAAATAAAGCAAAAAGTGTTGTCGTGTCCAAGGAACGTCATGATCCTCAAGAGAGGGGTGGAAGGGTTTTCTTGCAATACATTAAAGGTGTGAGAGATAAGCTTCATGTTGATTCTTACCATCACCCTGGTCAAAAATTTGGTTTCCTTAACACTCTTGTGATAAGAGCCCTGAGAATATTAGATAAGGATCACCTGGAGGAAGAACTCTCTCACCTAACATATGTTTTCTTAGGTATAGGGTATAAGGAAAGGGAAATCAAGAAATCCATAAAAAGATAAAAAAAGCACTATCATGTCCAATAAACGCCATGATCCTCAACAAAGGGGTGGAAGGGTTTTTTTGCCATACATTAAAGGTGTGACAGATAAGCTTCACGTTGATTCTGACCATCACCGTGCTAAAAAATTTGGTGTCCTTAACAATCGTGCAATAAGAGCCCTGAGAATATCATATAAGGAGCACCTGGAGGAAGAACTCTCTCACCTAGCATTTTTTTTCTTGGGTATAGGTTACAGGGAAAGGGAAATCAATAAAGCCATAAACAGAGCAAAAATATTTGTCGTGTCCAAGGAATGCCATGATCCTCAAGAGAGGGGTGGAAGGGTTTTTCTGCCATACATTAAAGGTGTGATAGATAAGATTAATGTTGATTCTTACCATCACCCTACTCAAAAATTTTGTGTCCTTAACACTCTTGTGGTAAGAGCCCTGGGAATACTAGATAAGGATCACCTGGAGGTAGAACTCTCTCACCTAACATCTATTTTCTTGGGTATATGGTATAAGGAAATGGAAATCAGGAAAGCCATAAATAGAGAAAAAAGCATTGTCATGTCTAAGAAATGCCATGATCTCAAGAGAGGGGTGGAAGGGTTTTTGTACCATACATTAAAGGTGTGATAGATAAGCTTCACACTGATTCTTACCATCACCTTGCTCAAAATTTTATGTCCTTAACACTTTTGTGGTAAGAGCCTTGAGAATATTAGATAAGGAGCACTTGGAGGAAGAACTCTCTCACGTAACATCTGTTTTTTTGGGTATAGGGTATAAGGAAAGGGAAATCAAGAGAGCCATAAATAGAGAAAAAAACATTGTCATGTCCAAGAAAAGTTATGATCCTCAAGAGAGGGGTGGAAGGGTTTTTCTACCATACATTAAAGGTGTGACAGATAAGCTTCACGCTGACTCTTACCATCACCCTGCTAAAAAAATTGGTGTCCTTAACACTCTTGCGGTAAGAGCCCTTAGAATATCAAATAAGGAGCACCTAGAGGAATAACTCTCTCACGTAACATGTGTTTTCTTAGGTATAGGTTATAAGGAAAGGGAAATCAGGAAAGCCATAAATAGAGCAAAAAGTGTTGTCGTGTCCAAGAAACGCCATGATCCTCAAGAGAGGGGTGGAATGGTTTTTCTGCCATACATTAAAGGTGTGACAAATAAGCTTCACATTGATTCTTACCATCACCTTGCTAAAAAATACGGTGTCCTTAACACTCTTACGGTAAGAGCCCTACGAATATCAGATAAGGATCACATGGAGGAAGAACTCTCTCACCTAACATATATTTTCTTGGGTATAGGGTATAGGGAAATGGAAGTCAAGAAAGTGATAAATAGAGCAAAAATCACTGTCGCGTCCAAAAAACACCATGATCCTCAAGAGAGGCATGGAAGGTTTTTTCTGCCATACATTAAAGGTGTGATAGATAAGCTTCACGCTAATTCTTACCATCACCTTTCTCAAAAATTTGGTGTCCTTAACACTCTTGAGGTAAGAGCCCTGAGAATATCAAATAAGGAGCACCTAGAGGAATAACTCTCTTACCTAACATCTATTTTCTTGGGTATAGTGTATAAGGAAAGGGAAATTAGGAAAGCCATAAATAGAGCAGAAAGCGCTGTCGTGTCCATGAAACGCCATGATCCTCAAGAGAGGGGTGGAAGGGTTTTTCTGCCATACATTAAAGGTGTGAGAGATAAGCTTCACGCTGATTCTTACCATCACCATGCTCAAAAATTTTTTGTCCTTAACACTCTTTCGGTAAGAGCCCTAAGAATATCAGATAAGGAGCACCTCGAGGAAGAAATCTCTCACCTAACATCTATTTTCTTGGGTATAGGGTATAAGGAAAGGGAAATTAGGAAAGCCATAAACATAGCAAAAAGTGTTGTCATGTCCAAGAAACGCCATGATCCTGAAGAGAGGGGTGGAAGGGTTTTTCTTCCATACATTAAAGGTGTGACAGGTAAGCTTCACGCTGATTCTTACCATCACCCCGCTAAAAAATTTGGTGTCCTTAACACTCTTGCAGTAAGAGCCCTGAGAATATCAAATAACGAGGACCTGGAGAAAGAACTGTCTCACCTAACATCTATTTTCTTGGATATAGGGTATAAGGAAAGGGAAATTGGGAAAGCCATAAACAAAGCAAAAAGCGTTGTCATGTCCAGGAGACGCCATGATCCTCAAGAGAGGGAGGGAAGGGTTTTTCTACCATAAATTAAAGGTGTAATGGATAAGCTTCACGCTAATTCTTACCATGACCATGCTCAAAACTTTGGTTTCCTTAATACTCTTGCGGTATGAGCCCCGAGAATATCAGATAAGGAGCACGTATAGGAAGAACTCTCTCACCTAACATCTATTTTCTTTGGTATAGGGTATAAGGAAAGCGAAATAAGGAAAGCCATAAATAGAGAAAAAAGTTTTGTCGTGTCCAAGAAACACCATGATCCTAAAGGGAGGGGTGGAAGATTTTTTCTGCCATACATTAAAGGTGTGACAGATAAGCTTCACGTTGATTGTTATCATCACCCTGCTCAAAAATTTGGTTTCATTAACACTCCTGCTGTAAGAGCCCTGAGAATATCAGATAAGGAGCACCTAGAGGAAGAACTCTCTCACCTAACATCTGTTTTCTTGTGTATAGGGTATAAGGAAAGGGAAATCAAGAAAGTCATAAATAAAGAAAAAAGCGTTGTCGTGTCCAAGAAATGCCACGATCCTCAAGAGAGGGGTGGAAGGGTTTTTCTGCCATACATTGAAGGTGTGATAGATAAGCTTCACGTTGATTCTTACCATCACCCTGCTCAAAAAATTTGTGCCCTTAACGCTCTTGCAGTAAAAGCCCTAATAATATCAGATAAGGAGCACCTAGAAGAAGAAATCTCTCACCTAACATATGTTTTCTTGGGTATAGGGTATAAGGAAATGGAAATCAAGAAAGCCATAAATAGAGCAAAAATAATTGTCGTGTCCAAGAAACGCCATGATCCTCAAGAGAGGGGTGGAAGGGTTTTTCTGCCATACATTAAAGGTGTGACAGATAAGCTTCACGCTAATTCTTACCATCATCCTCTTCAAAAATTTTGTGTCCTTAACACCCTTCTGGTAAGAGCCCTGAGAATATCAGATAAGGAGCACCTCAAGGAAGAAATCTCTCAGCTAACATCTGTTTTCTTCGGTATAGGGTATAAGTAAATGGAAATCAAGAAAGCCATAAACAGAGAAAAAAGAATTGTCGTGTCCAAGAAATGCGATGATCCTTGAGAGAGGGGTGGAAGGGTTTTTTGCCATACATTAAAGGTGTGACAGATAAGCTTCACATTCATTCTTACCATCACCCTACTAAAACATTTGGTGTCCTTAACACTCTTTCGGTAAGAGCCCTGAGAATATCAAATAAGCAGGACCTAGAGGAATAAATCTCTCACCTAACATCTGTTTTCTTGGGTGCAGGGTATAAGGAAAGGGAAAATAGGAAATCCATAAACATAGAAAAAAGTGTTGTGATGTTGAAGAAACGTCATGATCCTCAAGAGAGGGGTGGAAGGGTTTTTATGACGTACATTAAAGGTGTGACAGATAAGATTCACACTAATTCTTACCATCACCATGCTAAAAAATTTGGTGTCCTTAACACTCTTGTGGTAAGAGCCCTGGGAATATCAAATAAGGAGCACCTGGAGGAAGAACTCTCTCACCTAACATCTATTTTCTTGGGTATAGAGTATAATGAAAGGGAAATCAGGAAAGCCATAAAAATAGAAAAAAAATTTGTTGTGTCCAAGAAACACCATGATCCTCAAGGTAGGGTGGAAGGGTTTTTCTACCGTACATTAAAGGTGTGACAGATAAGCTTCACGTTGATTCTTACCATCGCCTTGCTCAAAAATTTGGTTTCCTTGACACTCTTGTGGTAAGAGACCTCAGAATATCAGATAAGGAGCACCTAGAGGAAGAACTCTCTCACCTAAAATCTTTTTTCTTGGGTATAGGGTATAATTAAAGGGAAATTAGGAAAGCCATAAATAAAGCAAAAAGCACTATCATGTTCGAGAAATGCCATGATCCTTAAGAGAGAGGTGGAAGGGTTTTTCTGCCATACATTAAAGGTGTGACATATAAGATTGGAAGGGATTCTGGGAAGATCAACATTTTTGTACAATTCTCAGTAGCAGGAACCATTAGACAAAATATGCGCTCAGTTAAAGATAACATTAGTGAGGGGCATTTTAAAGGTGTTTACAAGATTAACTGTTCTTGTGCGAAGACTTATATTGGCGAAACTGGGCGCTCTCTTCAAAAGCGTCCAAAAGAGCATGGTGCCGATATTAACCATGAGTGATCACGAACCTTAGCTCTTTCTAATCACTCAAAAACAAAACATCACTTACGCCTTGAGGATGCTATAATCATTGCAAGGGAGGAAAACTATCACAGACGTAAGATTATATAGTCGCTGGAGATTATAAAACACCCTCATAACATCAACAGGGACGGAGGATTCAAGATTAGTGACAGTTGATGACCTCTTACTAGAAAAAATTGCCCCTTAGGTTCATCCTCATCCAAGGTATAATTTTGCAGGTATGTGTCTCTTTCCTTTTTAGTTAACTTGTTTAGTGTCGTCTCAGTTCAAAAACACTTATTACTCCACTCACTCGTAATAATTATTTTCATTAATTAATTTGTATTCTATTAATAAAAATTAATTAATTAATATTTATTATGAGTGAATAGAAGCTACTTTAAAATTCAAAACTAATTTTTTAAAAAGGTTTTAGAATTAAATTTACTAGGAATGAATTAATATGAAATTTAGAATTTAGAATTTATTATGGTTAAATTAATGAGAATTGATTAGATTCATTCCGTAACATATATTTATGTATATTTTTGGGATTATAAAACATATCATATTAGTGTTAATTATTATATTTCCTTACATTTATAATTTAATTACACTATCTTAGGTTAGATTTTAGCTTTTTAGTTGCTCTACAAGTTGAATAGAAATTTATTCTTTGAAATTAATTTTAGTCATTAAATATTAAATGTATAATAATATTTAAATTATTATTTTAGGGATATTATAAAATAAAAAAAGGTTTTAGAATTAAAATTTGTTAGGAATTAATTAATATGAAATTTAAAATTTAAATTTTGAAATTTATTAGGGTTTAATTAATGATAATTCATTAAAAGATTATATGTTAGACGATTAAAACATTTTCAACCCTTGATAGAAAAGTTAGTTTACAATGCAGTTATGAAAAGAGAAAATGTAAAAAGTAGGGCATTAAGCGACCCTTCACCTGAACATTCTCGGATTTTAGAGAAACTTCTGGGATTTCAGAAAAGCAATGCCTGTGCTTCATTGCTGCTGGAAAATGCAATGGTTACAATCTCTACCCCTCCTTGTTGCTGAAAAGGGAGAAGCATCATTGGTAATATTTTTTTTTTCATATATGTGTAATACTTTGGTGCCTTCCGCAGATGGAAAACGTGCCTCTATTTCAAATCGGTAACTGCGTGTGGATATATTGAGGTCAATAACAAGGCTCTTTGCTTGCCTGATTAGTTGGGATGGTTTACATGTGTTCATTTTACTTCTGTTGGTTTCTTTTGCTGTGTATAAGTTCTGCTTTCGGTGAATGGTGTCAGTGTGGAATGGGAATATAGCTTATTGGGATCCTGGGTTTTATAATTTCTGGTGGGTGAGGTTTCAATTCTGCTTTTTGTGCGGGCATCTACTTTTTCATCGAACAGAACAGAATTTGATTCCAAAATTCTGTGATTATTGTTATTCCTATTTATAATTCTATTCAAATGTTGGTGCATTCAATTGTCAATACAGAGGCTTGCTTAGTGTTGGTCCTTAAAATCCTATTTATAGTTCCTCCCCTGTAATTCTAGCTCTCGAGTTTTTCATCGGATCCCATATTTTGATCGCGGCGATGCTGGAGGAAGATTTGGGGTTTAAATCAAATACAGTTGTTGTGGGAATGGGAACCTTTGATAAGAATAGTGCCTTTCGGGAGAAAAAACAGCCTCTGAATATCGATTGTTCAAATATGTACAGAGCACAGTAGAGGAGATTGACGAGAGGAATACATGGTATTGGGGGAAATGATGGCAACGCAACTGCTGTTTTTCTTGAGGATGATGAGAATATAAACTCCTGTGATTCTTCTATTTCATTCACCACTTTCAATATTCTTGCACCAATATACAAACGTATCGATGGCAAGGTACAGACCGCTGTGAAGGAGCAATTGTGGAATGCTACAATAGGACTTTTTGTGTTTGTTTGTTTTTTTTTTTTTAATTTCCCTGTTTCTCTAATGTGTAGGGGTTGCCAGAGTGCGAACGATGCTTTTTCTTAGTGTTATTGATTGTAATCCAAATCTTTGTTTCCATATGATTGCCATTTTCTGTTTCCATTTCTGGGAAAAAAAAAAATTGGGGCGAGTGGGCGCGGTGGGTGTAGGGACATAGATGACAGTGTTTTGACAGGCATATGTATTTGAATGAGTGTGTATTTTCACATGGGAGCTTGTCATTTTATGGAGACAACCCCATGGAGGGGAGGATCTTCCAGCTCGGATATAATCTTATTTGGCGCAACCACTGCCTGGCTGCAGGAAAAGCTCTTATTTTAAGCGTTGAACCAGAAATATATTTTTGGGAAATGAATTGTTTAAATAAACCAGCAATCTTTATACATCCGCCCAATTTTTTTTCGAAGCAATACTTTACTTTTAGCTGTTCGCTGTATAATTATTTCTCTTGGCCAATAGGTGGACCTCTCCATATACTGGAGGATTTTTATATTTGGCCTTCCACCATTTTTATCTGCTCCATACTCCCAAAGATTAATGTACAAGAGCTCGAGAGGCAGTGAGTGTTCATGGTCGTTTACTGGCTTGAGCCTTCTTTCCTTTTACAAACGTTATTAGTTTCTTTCATCTTGACGTAATTGAGCGAATTAGTGTGAAAATTTTTGTTACTCGTCTATCTAATGAATAGTTCAAAACATTAATTCTACTAATTCAGAATTATTGTATTAAGATTATGTAGTAGCAATTCTGGAAATAATTGTAATATTCTGTTGGCGACCATTTTTTAATATTTATTAGTCTATTAGTTTAATTCATTGGTGTGAAAATTTCTCAAATTTTATTTCTCTTTGGTGAGTATTTACATGTAAATCTTCCCTTTTTAGGGTATATTTGAGGTATATTAGAACATATTGACATAGGAATAGAGAGATTAATACAACCCAGTGTTGTTTTTTATTTTTAGCTTTTTGTCTCATCAATTATTAGTCAAATATATTTGTGGAAAAAAACTGTTCAAATAAACCCGCAATCTTTACTACAGGGCAAGTTCTCACCGAGTTTCGTTTTCGAAGCAATACTTTTGTTTCAGTTGTAGGATGTATAACTATTTCTCTTGACCAATAGGTGGACCTATCCATATCCTAATCTCATGTGCCCCCTATTGGAGGATTCTTATATTGGACCTTCCACCATTTTTATCTACTCCATATTCCCAAAGATTAATGTTCAGGAGCTGGAGAGGCAGCGAAAGATCATCCTGGTTTACTGGCTTGAGCCTTTTTTTTCTTTTACACGCGTTATTAGTTTCTTTGGCAGCGAAGGTTCATAGTTGTTTATTGGCTTGAGCCTTCTTTCCTTTTACACCTTATTACTTTTTTCCATATTGACGCAATTGAGTGAATCGGTGTAAATGTCCTGTGTTTTGTTTCTACCCTTTAACCACTGGATTTCAGCTTAACCACTGGATTTAAGAGACCTCACACAAGTTTGAATGAAATTTTATTCTTTTTTCTAAGTATTTAGATATAGATCTCAGGTTTTTTCTTTTAATTTCAGGTTAACCACTCGATTTAAGAGACCGGTCACACAAGCTTGAATGAAATTTTATTTCTCTTTTGTGAGTATTTAAATGTAGATTTGAGTTTTTCTACGGTAGATTCTTTTGGGAAGATTTGAGGTATTAGGAATAGAGAGATTGATAAAACCAAGTGTTATTTTTTTATTTTTTGTTTTTTTGTCTTATCAATTTTTAAGTAGAATTTATTTTTTAATTTTGATTTAATTCAATGTATTAGTTTGCATTATTTAAATTCATTGAAATTGGATTTTTAAAAAATATAACATAATTGTTATTATTGATATAATCCTTTGAAATATTGAAGTGTTTTTTTTCTAATAATTCTACATATTATTACTTAATTTTGTTTTTATATAAATATAGATAATCATTAATTTTTTAAAATTAATTATACCTATAAAAATGTATTATCTTTACTCATAATGTCTAAATATCATTATTATTATAAATATCATTGAGAAGGTGTGACAAATATTTTGAAATAAATATCTAACATAGTATATGCTAGACATTATGTTATTTTACATTAAATTTTAAATATTATTACTTTAATTACATAAATAAGTGGTTAATTTTAATCATAAAAAAACATATTATTTTTATTTAGAGTTTCAATGTTATTGCTATAATATTGATGATGATGATGGTGATCATAACAATAATACTAATGATGACATTGAAAATGAAGATGGTTCATAGAATGACCAAAGTGTGGAGTGAAAATATCACGAAAATAAGTTCCTTTGAAAACCAAAATGTACTATCACCAAGGAAGAGAGTTCTTACTTTTAAAAGTTGTAATAATTCTTCTCGCTAGCATATTTGATTGTTACTCTTGGTTAGATGGGAAAATAAATGATTTTTGAATTTTTCTTAAAAAAATGCCAATAAAGAAACAAAATTACATAAATTTGTTACTTCTTTCATTTATGTTATTCTTTCCTATGCTACATCCTTACCACGTTTCCTTTGCA